>JAGFNQ010004106.1:0-176155 GCA_024364735.1 Boesenbergia rotunda | reverse complement strand
TTTTTACTTCATGCCTTTGTTTTCCTTGGATCTTCAAATGATGAGCAAGATCTAGATGCTTCAATTGTTGTCTTCCCTAACTACTTCTTCTTGCTTGATCTTGATACCAAACTCAACTCAACTTGGCACATGAAATTTTTTTTTTAAATTAAGTGCTTCCTTGATGAAACTTGACTTCAAATCACTAACCACTCCCCCACACTTAATCTTTTGTCCGTCTCGGGCAAAATAACATCAAAGAACATCCCCAACAAGCAAGTCCCTAGAAAGCATGGTTAGGAGTAGGAAATAAGGAAAGAAAATAGAATGAACATGATTATTGTCAAAAATTTTTGATGGAAAGGTAAACAAATTTATAGATGTGATCCAATCATTGAAATATGATTTTGAAAGAACCTAAGCAAGTTCTAGAGTACAATCACATGTATGTGTCACAAAATAAGGCTAATCATCACTAGGTAAAAATAATTCATCTCAAGTCCTCAATCAAGAATCCATAGCCAAGTAGTACTCAAGCATCCAAGATTTCATCCATGAGCTTAAACCCTAAGTTTTAACAACCAAATTTAATTTGTTTTCAAAAGACTCAAAATGCATCAAGATACCTAAAGGGATACATTTATTCCTACTCATGAAGAAAAAGTTCCTAAAAGACATAAAATGGCATTTATAATGTCTTTTTATTCATTCTACCCTATTCACGCATTTATTAGCAAGAATTCATTTTAAAAGAAAATTCTACTTCTAGCAAGCATAAAGATGAAAAAGGCAACGAAAGAAAATGCAAGAAAAAGTAAACTCCCTTTTATTTCTGGCGGTCGGAGTCTATCTAGAAATAATCTCCATCTTGGTAGTGGAGGAATAGGAGTAGCTGAAAAAATTTCCTTCATTTGCTCAATTTTATTTTGCATCACTCCCCCACACTTAAACTTTACCACAAATTGTTCAAGTGGTCGTAGGCGATTTAGGTATAGGATCCAATGTAGAGGTGGAGTGCTATAAGTTAAAGCAAAATCATCTCCTCCCTCTTTATTCTTTTTGGAAAATCTTCCAGGAGGTCGGAGACTGTTTAGATGGAGTACCCATTCCAGTAGTCTTCTGGACCCTGCAAAACCATGTAAGACCTCCCTCAAGCGTGCAGGGTAAGAAAGAAGTGCAATATCATCAATCTTTACATAAAATGTATCTAAAAATACATCGCATCCAATAAAATCAATTTTGGGTACCTCAGTAAATTTTTCATAAGCATGTTCTATATGAGATATATCAAGAAAAGTGTCACAGTCAATAAAGTCAATCTCAGGTACCTCCAGAAGTTTTTCACATTCAATTTCAGCATAAGAAATAACAAGAGATTCTTCACAATAAACAACTTCAATTTCAGGTTCTTCTAAAAATTTTTCACAATTAAAATCCATCAAAGGTATATCAAGAAATGTTTCACAGCCAATAAGATCAAGCTCTGGTATCTCCATAAGTTTTTTACATTCAATTTCAGCATAAGAAATAACAAGAGACTCCTCACAATAAACAACTTCAATTTCAGGTTCATCTAAAAATTTCTCACTATCAGCATAATATGTATCAAGAATATCATCATAACTAACAATATCAATTATAGGTTCCTCTAAAATTTGTTCGCAACCCATATCTACAAGAAATGTATCAAATAATGCATTACGACCAATGAAATCAATTTTTGGTACCTCTATTGGATTTGCACAAGAAGTTTCTACGCAAGGTATATCAATAAATTCATCATAACCAATAAAGCCAGCACTAGGTACCTCGCTGAATTTTTCTGAACAAAGAGGAGAAATACTTACCTGAGCGTGCTGGAGAATACCTGGAGGTTCTACAAGAGTAGATGTATCCATGGCCTCCTCCTGGTCAAGTACATGCTCCTCTTCAGCCTCAAGCTCTGGTGGACACTCAACTGGAATAGGTGATCCTTGGGTTCTTGCTTCCACCATGCAAGTCCCTACACTTTCTGGTTCATCCTCTGAATCTTGTGGTGGTCCCTGGGGCTTAGTGCAATCCCCTACACCTGTGGAATCATCTTCTATGCATGTTTCCTCAGTAATATCTGCAACAATAATATCAGAAAAATTAGGACCATCAATAACATTATCATCACAAAATAAAAGGTGAGAATGGTCCTGTGGAGCTTCAGTTTCTTCTTCTTGAGCTGAAAAATTTAGAAATGAATTTTGAACAAGAACTTCAGGAGGAATGCATGCTGTAGGATTCCTGATTTTGATGACTTCTTCTTCTTCTTCCACCAACCTCCAAGTTAGTTCACAGTCATACCCCTTAAAATCCTAAGTAGCCTGAGGAGATGGTTGGCTTGATCCTTGAACTTGCATTTGATTCATTTGACTATCAATTTGTCCAACGCCTCTTTCGATGTCCTGAAGCCTTTGTTGCTTTTGTTGATATTGTAGGACTTGTTGAAACATCTCCTCCAGCCTTTGTTGTTGAGCCTCACTCTCATTAGGATTCTCAAAGCCTCCTTGATTGGTGTGGAACTCTTGTTGGCCTTGAAATGTAGCATAAGGCTGCTCAAAACTGTAAGTAGGCTGTGAAGTCTGAAATTGAGACTGTGGGGGTTGATAAAATGGTTGAATAGGCTGATTAAATTGCTGAAAACTTGGTTCACAACTTGGTGGAGATGGCTGAAAATTATGATTCTGGAAACTCTGATCATAGGGCTGAAATTGTTGGTTGGAAGATTGGATTGGTTGCTGAAAATTCTGATTATCTTGGTACCCTTGTTGAATTCCTTGAAAAGATGACTGATCTTGTTGACAAGGTTGCTGAAATTGGGTCTGGAATTGCTGAAAATTTGAGTAAGGCTGTTGAAAATCTTGATTTGGTTGTTGATTGAAAAATTGGTTCTGCTGAAAGTTTAAATAGGGCTGCCCTTGCTGAAACTGAAAGTTTGGCTGCTGAAAATTCAAATGGCACTGCTGAAAAGATTGGTTTTGCTGCTGAAACTGCTGACATGGCTGCTGGTAAGTAGGTGAACCACTGTTGGGTCTCTGTTGGGACTTCAAGTGCTTAATCACATTTTTTAACCCTACCAATGCATCTTTGAGCTCTGTATAGTCCTCTGGTGAAAACATTTTGATCTTACAGCCCTGTCACAAAACAAAAAAGAAAAAATGGCAGCAACCGTATACAAAAGGTGAAGCACAAGAAAATAGAATCAAATGATATTCCCATAAGCACACAAGCAAAAATCAAACAACTCAACTAGTAGTTCCTCGGCAACGGCGCCAAAAATTTGATGGACCCAATTTAGCTAATTAAAGTTGTCACGAAATGTGTGGATCCATCAGAATTTAGAATTTATAAAGTGCTGGAAACCCTTTTTGCAATCAAAGAAGAAGAGCGTAGGAAAGGGGCCACAGGTCGTATTTTTCCAAGGGCTAATTCAAGTTGTTCAATTCGTGCTCGAGTTTATGTGTCGTTAATGTTTTTGGGTTTCAAATAAGAACTGGTGTTTGGTTTCAAATAGACAAGGAAATGCAATAGGAAGAAATGAAAACTTGATACTCAATGTAAGACAACCTAAAAATGAACTAATCACATCACTTGGAAAACAAGGCTATTAATGGAATGAGATGCATGAATGAAGAATTGAACTTCGGAATTGAATGCAGCAGTATAAGCAATGAAATTTCAGAATTGAAATTGCATGGATTCAAGAACTAAACTTGATACCAATAAAAGGAAAAACTCTGTGCCAAATCTGATATGGAGTACTAAAGTTCCTACTAACACTCTGAAATAAAACCAATCAACTAAGCTTGGAAGTCAAACTATTATGGAAGAACTTTGAAGAAATAAATGGGTACAATTCAGATCAAGTTGAGATAAATTCGAAAATGGATTAAATGTAAAACTGAAATGCAGGAATTCAAATTCTATGATCAGAAATGGCAGTTAAACTCCACTAGGATGCAGAACCAAACAAGTAACTAATTTCAAATGCAATGTAATTCAATTGCAAAGCTTCCTTGATACAAACTTCAGTAATTACAACTAGAAAAACTTCAGAAATGAGTTGTATCACAGAAACTGCTTGAAATTGCAGAAATATGCAAACTGATATGAACCAATTGAAGTTGAGTGCAGAAATTAAATGCAAATTCCTAGCAAATGAATCCAACTACAATGTATAAATGCAAGAGAAGAAATAACAACTCCTTTGGACAAAATTCAGATGCTGAAAAAAAAAGAAATCTGTTGAGCAGGAATGAAGCAAAAATCTGATACACATTTACCAATCTGATACACAGATCGTAAGGCACAAATTGATCTGACATAGAAAGCTATTGTTATCTTAACAAGCTCACTAACTAATCTACTTGCAAAATTGAACCTAATTAAAGCTGGAAAAATTCAGAAATGAAAGTGAGAAAGCTGATACGCAACAGTTAAAAAAAACTGCAGAAACAAATTCGAATTCAGAAATGATTTGAAGCTAACAAACTGATTTAAATTCCATTGTTCATTTCACAAATAACTTGGCTAACTAGATTGCAGATTTGAAAAGCTATCGACTACGAGAAATGATCCACTAGAACTGGTACAAACTTCAGAAACTACAGCAGATACGAAAAACAGATTTGAAAGACAATTGAAACTGAAATTACAGCTAAAGAACAGAAATAAACTAAAGAAATTAACTCTCAATCACTCTCTTGACTCGAGACCACCTTGTTCATCACGTAAGGGCAAGTCAAGAACCCCTTAAACTCACAAATCAATGGAAAAACGGCTCAACTTCAGATCTGCTCACAGAATTGCAATCTGCTGGAAATCCAATTCGATCCACTAGATCTCGCGATGTACAGATGCTATAAAGATTTGGTGTTGATAAGAAACTATCAGAGAACCCCTCAGACAGCTCCGATTGAAGAGATCGGCACCCAATCACGATCCAGTTGATCAAATAACAGGAATTGATGAAACCCTCACTCAGCCCCTGTTCTGATGCAAAATCTATGATTGAATCTCCATTTGAGCCTCTTCCAAGGATCCAGATCTCGCTCCAAGGTAGTAATTGAGTTGGACACGCCTTCAATGGAAGAAATCGCCAAAAGAATTGAAGAAGAAATGGAGAAGAAGAAAGCTGAGCTGATGACGTGACACAGATCTGAACTCTGTTTTCGGTTTAAGTAGTTAAACAGTGGACGGCTGAGATTGATTCCGCTTCATCCAACAGTGGATCCTTGTCCGATTTGATTCAAAATTTCCAGATCTTGATCAGAGGTCAGGATCATCCTCGTGGTAGCTCGGATCTGCCAGATCTGTAGCGGATGGCTCAGATCAAGCTGATCTTTAAATTGATGGTCTAGATCCCTCTGATCGTGATCCAATGGCTAGATGATCTCCGATTGAGCTGAAACTCTCAGATCTTGATCTGATCGCTTGATTACCCCTAATCCCAGCTCGTATTGATCAAAAGTTCTCAGATGGTCTAGATTTAACCGTTCTTGCATCGAACGGTCCAAATGAATCGGCGCTTGATTACTTGATCCAGTCCACTTTTGACTCAACTTTGACCCAACATGACCTAGGTTCATGATCCTTCCAAACCTACAAAAGTAGATTAAAAATTTAGTGACAAAACAACTCAAATATAACAATATTTACAATTAGGTCCAAAAAGGGTATAAATCCTAAAACCCAGGGTGAATCCACAATTTCACAAGTAAAATATGAGTCAAACACGGATTTAAGCATATAAAATGATCAATAAAATGACGCTTATCAGTGTCCAACTCTGTGTAGGTCTGAGG
The DNA here is from genome assembly GCA_024364735.1 of Boesenbergia rotunda. Lineage (NCBI taxonomy): Eukaryota > Viridiplantae > Streptophyta > Magnoliopsida > Zingiberales > Zingiberaceae > Boesenbergia > Boesenbergia rotunda. Next base: position 170,345 of record JAGFNQ010004106.1, on the reverse strand, counting down.
TACTCCTTTAGCATTCTTTGGAATCTCCAGTCCGGATTGGATGATTATCCACATGTCCACCTGAGTTTTCAGGTGGACCTCCATTCTTCTCTTCCAGTAGGAGAAGTCCTCCCCACTGAAGAGAGGTGGTCTTGCGGTGCTGAAGCCTTCTTGCATGGCCATTTTATCTGAAAGTTAAACTAAAAGGAAAGAAATGTCCTAAGACTTGGTCTTGGATTAGTAGTGCGGGATAAAGAGAAAAATATTTGTCGAGGGGTGTTGCACCAACCTCGATTAATGAGAAGAATTTAGAACGAAAAATTAAAAAAAATCGTAAAAATCCGAAAAATTCTCAAACTAGTGGTTGCACCAAATTTGAGCTTCCCCGCTCTGATACCACTTGTTGGATCGAGAGAAACGATAGAGGGGGGTTGAATATCATAAATCATTTTTGGATTAAAAATAAGAGCATATGCAGCGGAAAATTAAATCACAACACAAAGACGCTAGCAGTTTTACTTGGTTCGGAGTCGCGGTCGGCTCCTACTCCAAGGCCCACGGTCGTTGACCATTTACTGCGGGCAATTATATATGTGCGCAAAACCAGTTTACAAGATGTATTACAAACTTAGTACAGTAAACTAAAAGCAGCTCTTCGTTACCGACGTCCGGTGTAGATTATGTTTTTGGAGCAGAGGGATGTCGTCGGCACTTGTATCTCGAGTCGGGAGGTTTCCGGAGCAGAGCGCGGGAGTAGAAGAGCGTGAATGCGTTGAAAGAATTGATGTCCGAAGCCTTGGGGTCGAGGGCCTTTTTATAGCCCCTGGGGGCGCCCGGAATGTCAGGGGCGCCCCCCACGTGTCAGCTGATCCGAGTTCCTCTCGGTCAGCTCTGATCCCTTCAAACTCGGGATCAGGCTTTGACGGAGGCGCCCGGGTTGACCGGGTCAACTCTTATCCGTTGGCTTCGCTGGCTTCTGCTTCGTTAGCTTGATCTGGGGGCGCCCGGACCATCCGGGGCGCCCAGGAGCATGGGGGGCGCCCGGGAGCACGGGAGCGCCCCGCCCATGAGCTGTCGAAGCATTCACTTGCTTTACTTCTTTTGTGTTCACCTTGGGGGCGCCCGAGACACTCCGGGCGCCCTACTCAGCTTCTGCCTCACTCCTTTGAGGCTCTCTGAGCTGCAGACACTCGTTCCTTCGGTCATGCATCCAGGGTTAGTCCAAAATAACATAGAGCAAATATATTAGTTTTATACAGCCTTAGCTGTCTTAGTTCTGACTTTCAGTCTCCAAAATGGAGCCCTAGGTCAAACCGACGCCTACTGTTCCCTCAACAGGGAACGCATCCTCACCTACTCCTCTCATGAGAATTTACCTGATGCCAACCGGCTCCTCCGGTTCGACTTTTGCCCAGCTGTCCTTCGCCAGGTGCCTAGCTGTCCTTCGCCAGGTCTTCAGTACCAAGATGTCCTTCGCCTGGTGCCTAGCAGTCCTTCGCTAGGTCTTCAGTACCAAGCTGTCCTTCGCCTGGTGCCTAGCAGTCCTTCGCTAGGTCTTTGGTACTAAGCTGTCCTTCGCCTGGTGCCTAGCAATCCTTCGCTAGGTCTTTGTATCCTGGCATTCCTTCGCCAGGTGCCTAACAGTCCTTTGCTAGGGCTTTGTATCTTGGCATTCCTTCGCCAGGTGCCTAGCAGTCCTTCGCTAGGGCTTTGTATCCTGGCATTCCTTCGCCAGGTGCCTAGCAGTCCTTTGCTAGGTCTTTTCCTGCACACTTGAGTAATAGGTTAGATAAACATTATACCTTAACTTTTGAACCCTTTTGCCATTATCAAAATACAGGTTCGACTTGGGTGCTTTCTGCACCAACAAAAATGGGTTCCATGGTCAATGGATCTCTGGTGGTTTCCTCTAGGGGATTGAACAGAACCACAGAGTGTGCCCAGAGGTTTAAAAGGCTAAGGTTAGTTTTAATCCTAGAGAATTGGCACACTAGAAGGAAAAAAGGTAAAATTGGGGTTTTGATTGAGAAAAATCGATTTTAATGCCTAAATACCATATAACTCGATGCTAAGGATTGATTATGAATAAGTATGGGAGAAAGTATCGAGGTGAGGTCCGAATTACAACTTTTGGGAAAGGGTTTCATGATACATTCTAGAGAAATTCAAAATTTATACCAATCATGGGATTTGGGATGACTTTGACTGAAATTATATTTTTCCCAAGTAGATGTAGGATCCACAAATATCCTCACAAGATTTCAGAATTTTTGGGCATTTGTGGAATTAGTTAGGCATTTCTGAAATTTAGACTGAAAAGCTGAAATTCAGAACATCAGACACCAGTCGACTGGCAAAACCCACAAAATGTAATTACACTCTAGCCCAGTCGACTGGCCAAGAGGCAGTTGACTGGTGCGCAGGTTTTATAAAAGGCAAGGGCGCATTGGGAAAGCCAAACCTAGGGTTTTGGCTGCTTATTCCCAGCGATTTTCTCTTCCTCTCAACTCCCCTTGCGTCCTAAGTCTGCTTCAAGCCCTAAAATTAGTCCCTAAGGCCTCCTCTAACTCTGATCTACTTCTAGGGTTGGTTGAAAACCTCTTTTCTCAAGTCATTCTCTCAAAATCGAAAAACATGAAAAAGGCAGTCAAGAGGTATAATGATTTAAGGTTTATTTCTCCATTTAGACTTTGCATTGATACTAATATGATGTTTTGTGTATGTTTTCTTTGATATTTTTCTCTTTTGGGGGGTTATCTTGGTATGCATGCATGTGTTTGGTATATTAGGGTTGTGTCTAAAAGGTCTAGGGGTGAGGGTTCATCCCGACCAGGTCCCCAAGCTCCAGAGGAGTCAATATTTAGGAGTCGGGAGTGTAGGAAGAGGTTCGAGGAGAATGAGTTTGTTGTGTTGCCTTGTCGGTATCATAACAAATCATATTTTGAGGATAAAGCGCCACAAATTATTGAGATGGTGACTCATTTTGGCATAGAACAATTGGTTTATTGCCAACACGACATTAACACTGATCTATGCAAGGAGTTCTATGCAAATTTAACTTGTATTGATTCAGACAATAATGTTTATGAATCAAGAGTAGTCGGCGTTACCATTCCTTTCATACCCATAATTTTAGCCAGTTTCTTAGAGTGTCGGGCGTCAAACAATGTCAACACCTATTTTCTAAATGTCATTGAGCCGCTTGAGTTTGAAAACATTACCATTGATCAGATTCATCTGCACTATTTTAGAAGACATAGACATGAATCTGAGCGCACCTTTGATGCAAAGCCCATGCGTCCATTTAGCCATGTTCTGTATAAGATTGTTGTAGAGTGTATTCTACCCATTGTCACTAAGGGGAGAGCAAGGATTTGACTGCCTCACTTAGTGATGATGTATGCTCTTGAGAGACGATTGGACATAGATGTGTCATTGCATGTGTTTGCCTCCATTTGTCATTTTTCCCAGAGTGTCAATGGGAAAATTTACATGCCCTTTTGCCACATGTTGACTGAGTTCTTCCAGCTACGTTTGGCATTCGTGTCACCAGTGGTCAGGTGAAACACCTGTCCAAGGAGTATGATCAAATTGGCACCCGCCAATTATCCTTAGCAGGGATTGAGTTTAGACAGGGGGCATTTGCTTAGAGGGAGCGTCCAGAGGCCGCCGATGCAGATGAGGGGCCCGACGAGCTGGTCACCCAAGCAGAGATTACCCAGCTCCAGGCAGATGTTCATACCATTCGCGAGGACATTCACGGATGCCAGCAGACGGAGCAGAGGCTTGAAGCAAAAGTTGATCGGATGACCAGCCGCCAAGATGAGATATACGAGATGATGCAGCAGTGGCATCTTGCCTATCAGGCTCCTCCTCCTCCTCCTCCCCCAGGCGGTGACGGGGACATGTTCTTCTAATCAGATGACGCAGATCTTGGAAGTTTTTTAGTGTTGAGAGTATTATCATTAGTTGTTATATTATATCTCTCAAACACTCCTCACTTTGATGATTGTACTTATTCGGTTGACTTCTAGCCTGTTGGCCCATGATATTGTTTTGATGGTTATTGACTTCTTTTGTGACTCCATGTATTATGCACTTTCCTTTTGCTATCATATTAAGCTTGTGTCTTAGTTTGATAGTATGTTGTTTTTAAGTCCTAATCTATTACTAAAACGTTTTGGCTCCTTTAGGATCATTACATATAGGCATTCATGATATAATGTGAAATTTGCATAGTCTTATATTGTCTAATATGATTTGGTTGTAAATCAAATAATGATTTCCTATATCAAAGGAATGATCATTTAGACTCACAAGTCAAAAAGGGGGAGTTAGTGTCACAATGAGAATATCCATTTGAAAGAAGGGAATTTGGGAATCATTTTGAATGACAAATGGAGTTGCTAGAGAATGATAAGTATAGGATACCATGATTAGAACCCTAGGATGATACAAAGTTGGTTTTATTTGGAAATTTTTGAGTTTGTACCAAAAGTCAAGCACGATTGATGTTTTTCATGAACCAAATTTTTCTCGGGTAGGGGATACCTTAACAATCGTGCTTGCAAAGTTTCATATTTTTCCAGATTTTTTGGAATTTTTTATTCGTTTCTGAATTTCGACTGAAATTCTGAAACATGTCGTATCAGTCGACTGCCCTGGGGGCAGTCGACTGGTAGTGTGGGCAGAATGAGTTTTTGTGATTTCTAAAGGGGTTTTCAAAAACAGGGTTGAGTTCCATTTGGCATCAAGGGTTGGGTTGCTTGGGGCAATCTTTTGATGGTGTCAAAGGGGGAGAACTTGGGTGTTAAGTTAGGTTTGGGATGAAACTTAACTTAGGCTTAGTGGTGACTTTAGAGTTAAGTTGGGAGAACTTAATTCCAACATGGGATTAGCAATAAGGATTGAAATTTGGGAGAAAGCATAGGTTGAGGGGGAGGTAGCCTCTTGTGTGATGTGCTTGAATTTCGATTCCTTTTTGTTGTTGTTATTGCTATATGTTTACCTAACTTAACGTATTGCCACACATCAAAAAGGGTGAGATTGTTAGGACAATCGGCTCTGAAATGATCTGGAGGATCATGATGTTTTGATGAGTGGGCAATATGGTTAAGTTAGGATCGGATTTGTGTTGTTCTCACATGTGTACATGAGCGTGCAGGTGTACAGGTACGCATGGACTTGGTTGACGTCTTCAGGTGAAGGATGGCATGGAGGTAAGCTGGAGGCTTACGTGCGCATCTGAGGGATCATTGGATAGCAGGGATGATGAGCCAAGGGACGCGAACTTCAAGGCGTATGTGAAGGGTGGCATGGAGGCAAGCTGGAGGCTTGCGTGCGCATCCGAGGGACAAGGGCTGAAGATGAAGAGGGCGTGAAGGCAATAGTCAAGGCTGCTGGTGAAGAGTCAACTGAGTAGGTAAGGGTCTGAGTATGTGGGCTTATACTCAGGAGTTAAGCCGGGAGGGTTTGAGTGCGAGAGAGACTTGTACTCGGGAGTGAAACCCTAGGCTTAGGTGTGTACCAGTCGACTGGCCTATGGGCAGTCGACTGGTGGTGACTGAACCAGCCTGGCAGATTTGAACGTTGTATTGTAACGGTCAAATCTGAGTGGGACCAGTCGACTGCCCCAGGGGCAGTCGACTGGTAGCAGCTGTTTCAGTTTCGAGCCCTATTTAAAGGGGCTCGTGTCCTACTATCTTTCTTGACGAAACCTGCTTGGATAAAGCCGGTTAGTAGTCTATTGTGTTCACAAAGCGTCCGAGGTGTTGTGGTGAGGTTTCTCCACCCACAAGGTGTTGGGACCGGGTGCATGTCGACAAGGATACAGGTTCGTAAAATTTTAAATTTTTACGTGCAGCGGAAGAATTAGCATAAAATAATTTCCTAAATTATTTTAACCACGTATCTAGCATGCAACCTTATGGTGTGTGGACATAATCATAAATTAAAACTTTGCGGAAAAGTAAACTAATTTACTAAGTACCTCGCGTAACTCGAAGTAAGGGACGAGATCCAACCGTAGCGTCCCTTGGAAGCTGCGCCTCTATTCGCGTCCACGCCGAGTTCTCTTCGGGATGACTTCGCAAAGTCACGAGTTTTGTGCCGACGAGAACTACTAGATTCTCTAAAGGCACAACTAGAAGAACAAGAGAAAAGAATGGAAACTCACCAACAAGAAACGGAATCTAAATTCCGAGAAGAGAGGAGTTGTGATCCGCATCTTCTTCTTCTTGTCTTGGCTTCTCCTTCTCCTTGATAGCTCACGGCAACCAACCCTAAGGGAAGAAGTGCGCCGGCCCTAGATGGATGAAGGGGCGCCGGCCCTAGTTGCCTCAAGGGGTGCCGGCCCTAGGGTTGAGAAGGGGAAAAGGGAGGAAGAGAATAAGAGAGAGAGGGAGAGAGGATTAACTCTTAATCAACTTAATTGATTGGAATTGAAGGCTAGCCTTTGGTTCCTTTATATAGTAACCTCTCCCTTGCTAAGTCTCCTCTTTAACGGAATTAACGGAATTAATTTTCATAAGAAATTTATCTTATAAATTTTCTTATGAATAATTCCGTTATGCCTAGTTTTATTGTAACTAACTTTATAATAAAACAAATTATTATCTTCTTTAATTATGGAATAAATTTTATAAGAAATTTATAAATTTTTCTTTTAATGGAAAAATCAATTCATAATTGATTTTATAAAATTAAAATAAATCACTCCACGGATTATTTTAATTTCCCAAAAAGAAATAAATTTCTATAAATTTATTTATATAAATTTCTTTATACAAATTTATTTATCGATAATTTATAAAACAAATCGCGTTAGATTTATTTTATTAATTAAACCAATTAAATTGGTTTATTCCCCTTTTAATGGCCGGCCAAACCAAGAGGGTGGACACCCTCTTTGGCCGGCCAAACCAAGCCGATTCCATCGCGAATTAAACTCATTTAATTCGCCCATTAAGCCTTCAAAAGACTTAGCCATTTTAAGTTTCCGTTGCGCCTCTGATTAACTCAGATTCGACTTATTTCTCTTGATCGGAAAATCCAATTTTCAACTCGTTTTAAATCCCTCGGATTACTCGTAGTGCGTGTGACTAAATAGGCTTTCGATTTATGTTGGCCGTCTATAATCAACTAATTATAGAATGATCATGAGTGGCACCTAGTAGTACATCATGACCCCCAATTAATCGAAAGATCAACGGTTTGACCTCAGAAGTAATTCTGAAACCCTTCAGCAGCTCTAATGAATCGTGCCCCATTCCCTTCACCACCTTATATCCACTTGGTTCAGGACATGGTCTGTTTGTGTCAGTCCGCACTAGACTGACTACGTCACACCTAGCCCAAGTAGTGTCTTTCTCGTCCTTTGGATTTCTAATTACTCTCATGTATTTAAGAGACTCGCACTCTAAACATGATATACTCTGGCCAGAGGTTTTGAGTAACAATCCGACGATAGGCCTGGGTATACATCTCCTCGCAAGGAGTGGTGAATCCTTTGTAGGCTGTTCAAACATCTTCGGGCACTTCGGCTTATACCCAATCATCCTGGGTCCACACCTCCTTGGAGATGCTTGCTTAAGATGTTAAAGTATAAGTCTCCATGACCAAGATGACTTGAACACCGCAAGTCAAAGGAACATCGCACTTAAGCTGCAGTAAGAACTTCATTGACATATCTACATGTAGATTCCCATATGAAGTCTTACAGCTAGTCACTCCAATGAACTAGTTCCCTTAACTAGCATCCATGTTTATCTCTGGACATCCCAATGTCACCAGCCAGTGAGAATCAGCTGATTAGAGAATAACCCATGCTAGTCTCAACAGAATTGATAGTGTCCGTTTTTATCAATTCATCGACTAGGGATAATTTCAATACTTCACAATTGCACATTTAGAGATAATCACTAGTTGTGATCCCATCACAAATTCTCTTATGCTGTGAATTGTATTGCGGACATTCAGTAGATGAGTTTAAGATCTCAATCAAATACACAAACATGTATACTCAAATAGTGAATTATCATTTATTAGAATAAATGTTTACAATCATAAGGCGATTGCCTTAGGACACTTCTCTCATATTACTAATACAAGGAGCGACACGTGATAGCCGGAGGTTATTCGGGGAGTGATCTACCGACGGATTCTTGGATTAGTCACCCGACCGGGGTGGATACCAAGTAAATCTGGTATTGTTAGCATTGTTATTTCTTATTTACTTTGCATTTTATGGTTTCCGTTGTGCCAACTACTTTGTAGAGATTAAAACGACAAAGAAGTGCTATTCACCCCCCTCTAGCACATCATAAACGATCTTTCACCCCCTAAGTGTAAATTTTGAATTGCTTAGGTAATGTTTTGATTTCTTTTATCTATATCCTTGACAATGGAGGATTTCCTAGGGTAAGTGCTAATAGACTCATCAAATTCAACATTAGATGACTCCTCAATCATTTGAGTCCTTTTGTTGTATACTCTATATCCTCTATTAGTAGATGAGTACCCAACTAAAATGCCTTCATCCGCCTTAGACTCAACTTTTTTTAAATCATCTTTAGTATTTAAGATATAAACCTTGCAACCAAACACTTTAAAATAGTGAATTTGAGGAATTCTCCCATTCCATAATTCAAAAGGTGTCTTTCCTAAAAATCGATGAATTAAAACTCGATTTTCGATGTAACAATCGGTATTTACCGCTTTCGTCAAAAAATAACTAGGTAAAGAATATGCATTAAGTATGGTTCTAGCCGCTTCTTGCAAGACTCGATTTTTCTTTTCTAGAACTCATTTTGTTGAGGTGTTCTTGGACAAAAAAATTCATGTTTATACCCATTTTCTAAACAAAAACTAGAGAAATTTGAATTTTCAAACTCTCCACCATGATCACTCCTAATTCGGTTGATTTTGAGATTTTTCTTATTTACAACCCTTTTTCCAAATCCTATGCATATTTCTAGAGTTTCATCCTTATGTTTCATAAAAAAAACCCAAGTGTATCTAGAAAAATTATCAACAATCACTAAACAATATTATTTCCTACCAATGAAGGGGTACTATGACAATCAAAGAGATCTAAATGCAACAATTCTAATGGTAAATAAGTAACAGTTAGAGGTTTACCTTTGTGTGATGACTTAGATTGTTTGCTCTCTTGGCATACATCACACATTTTGTTCTTAATATACTTGATCTTTGGTAGTCCTTTTACTAACTCCATTTTGGCTACCTTTGCCATGTTCTTCATGTTGATATGTCCAAGTCTTCTATGCCATAGTCATCCTTCTTCTTCTTTTGATAAAAGATACTTAGTAGAAAGATTTGAAGCATAGGAAAGATTGATATAATAAAGATTTGTTTTCCTATATCCTTCCAACATAAAATTTTTTGAGCTATTGTGTTTAATCAAACATTTATTTACATGAAACTCAACATTATATCCGGCATCACATAATTGACTAACACTAAGCAAATTGAATTCCATGTCCTTAATTAGAAACACTTTATGGAATGATGATTGTAGGTGATACCTCAATTGTACCTATACCTATAATCTTGAGCTTCTCATTATTTCCAAAAGATACCGTTCCTTTCTTTATCTAGTTAATTATGGAGAACTTGCTCACATCACTTGTCATATGCCTTGAGCAACCGCTATCTACAATCCACATGTTTGAATCCTTCTTTTCTTCAACCTAAACAACATGAAAAACATAATCTTTTAGTACCCATGCACTTGATCCAACAATATCATTCAAATACTTCATAGGGACCCAAATTTGTTTTACATTGCTTTTAATGATTTGCTTCTTAGGTGTATTATTTCTTCCTATAAGAGAAATATATGCAACATCTTTGGTCTTAGGTTTATATCCTAATCCGGCCTTATTGTAGACTACTCTTTGACTATTAAGAATCATTTCAAGATACTATGATTCATTTGTAAATTTCTCTAAACATGTTCTCAAGTCAATAACTTGATTTCTCAAATTGTTATTTTCTTCCTTAGGCATGCTTGATTCACTATGCATACATGTATTATTCCTAATAGACTTAAGTTCTCCTTTTAATGTCTTGACCCTAGATTGTGACTTAGCTAAAGTATTCTTGAGATAAGCAATAGTTTTATAAAGGAATTCAATTTTGGGAGATTCTTTTACCTCATCGTCACTAGATGACGATTCATCACTTGAAACGTCCTCCTCACTTGAAGCTTCTTTGTTATCTTCGAAGGCCATAAATGTCATGTGTCTTGTGACATAACATAGTTCATCTTCATCCAATGAGTCAATGATTGGTGTGCCCCATGTAGCTTGAGCCACTATTGCCTTCTTCTTCTTTTTCTCCTTCTTTTTCTTTTCTTTTTCTTCTTTCTTTTTCAATTTCGGTCAATTTGGCTTGATGTGTCCTTTCTTGTTGCATTCATAACAAATAACATTAGTGTTAAAATTTGAATTTTGACCACTTTTACCTTTTGAAGGTTGAAACATCTTCTTCACATCTCTCCTTGTAAATTTTTTTATTCTTCCCATCATTTTCTTGACATAATGAACCACTTCACTAGCCGACATCTCTTCATCGCTATACGAAGACTCTTGATCAAACTCGGATGATGAAGATTCTTTCTTCTTTTCCTTCTTTTTCTTCTTCTTCTCCTTCTTCTCTATAACAAGAGCTATGTTTCTCTCTTTTGAAGACACGTTAGCTTGTTCATGTAGTTCAAACTCACAAAATAATTCATCAAGCTTAACTCTTGAAAGATCTCTAGAGACCTTATATGCATTAATCATTGATGCCCATAAGGTAGTTCTAGGAAATGATTGAAGAACATACCTTACAAGATCCCGATTTTCAAGTTTCTCACCTATTACATGAAGATCATTTACTATCTCTTTGAATCTTCCATGCATTTGACTCACGGTCTCATTGGTCATCATGGTGAAGGTTTGAAGTTGGCTGCCCAAGAGATTTCTCTTGGCTCTCCTTGATTCGCTTGATCCTTCATTCAACTCAATGAGCTTTTCTCAAACCTCTTTAGCGGAACTAAATGGTCCAACCTTGTTCAATTGCTCCTTAGAGAGTCCACATTGTAGGGTGGTTGTGGCCTTTGCATTCGCTTGAGTTTTCTTGGACACCTCTTTTGTCCACTCCTTGGTTGGAAGAGGTGCTCTGAATTCATCCTTCGGTTTCTCGAACCCATCTACAATACTAAACCAATTTTCAATGGCGTTTATTAAATAATACTCCATTCTACCTTTCCAATAGGAGAAATCATTGTCGTCGAAGAATGGAGGTCGTGCGGTGCTATATCCCTCTTGAAACGTCATCTTGATGTTTCAGCTGACGATAAGTTCTTCCGAAACGAACCTCGCTCTGATACCACTTGTTAGGATCTTTGTGTTTAGCTAGAGAGGGGGTGAATAGCTTCTCTTGGATTTTGTCTACAAAATATTAGCCAAAGCACAAGAAAAAGATAGACAATAAGAAAAACAATAAAGGCAATGTTAACTCCCTTGATTTACTTGGTCTCCAACTCCTTGAGGTGACTAATCCAAGGATCTACACCCACACAATCAAGCTCCACTATGCTTTTGTCCTTTTTAATTCAAGCTTGAAGGTGGAGAAACTCTTACAAGACGATCTCTTCCTCTTACAAGATTAGAATGATTTTGGAGGAAGATACTCCGAGTGTGTAAGCTTGGAGATCTTAGAATAAGAAAGAAAGATCGAGAGAATCAAGTTGTATTGTCTTCAAGTTTTGAAATCTGCTTTTGCATAACCCTTGACATCAGTCGACTGGCAGTATCATCAGTCGACTGATAAGCTTCAACGACTACTGTAGAAAGCATCTGATTTCTGCCGTTAGCCTTCAACGGTCACTTATCAGTCGACTGATTTTTCTGTTTATTGAAGCAATCGACTAATTCCGCTATCAATCGATTGAACCCACCGTATCAGTCGACTGATCCTTTCATCAGTCGACTGATACCTGATAAAACTCACGTTCCATTTTACCTTTGTGTAGATACAAGCCTTCAAACCCTTCCATCAGTCTCGCGCCCTTAGAATGCTTCCGAGCCCTTGACTCCTCGTCCTTGCGCTTGCCTTGAAGTGTTTCCCTCGACCTTGCCATGCTAAGTCTTCTTCTATCAATTCTTTATTCCTGGACTTAAACTCAAGTTTCATGTTAGATCACCAACATTGCCTAACTCAAACACATTTAACCAAACATCAAAAGTAAATAATGTTTGGGGAATGATTGGACCAATAGTAGGCTCGAAGGGATTCTTTCGGGCCCTGTTTCAATGCGAACAAGTTGAGGCTGGTCTTGTGATGCCTCCGACTACTCACGAAGTGTTGCATGAACAGCCTCTTGAGCTCCTAAAAACTTGACACGAACCCACTTAGGAGTCGATCGAACCATCGCTGAGCCGGTCCCGACAGGGTTGTCAAGAAAGCATGGCATTTGATGCCCTCGGGATATTGATGAAGTAGGGCGGCGCTTTCAAACTTCATGAGGTGCTCCTCGGGATCGCTAGCCCCCGAGTATTCTGGGATTGTAAAGAATCGGAGATGCTTGGGGACCGGATCCTCGAGGATATGCAAGGAGAACGGGCAACACGTTGGGGGAGCCGGTGCGGGCTCGGTTAGGCCCTTTCCCTTATCCAGACGTTGCCGATGTGTCTGACTAGATGCGGACGCCTCTACGGGATTAAAGTGAGCCTCGTCTCCTCTAGCTCGATAAAATGCAGGTGGGAAGGGGATTGAAACGCCTTCTAGCCGGACGACGTTCCCCCGACCCCCCGAGTTGCTTGTGGTCGAGGGCTCGGGAAATCGAGTCGCCGGGCTACTAGCATGTAAAGGCAAATGGGGGGTTTTCTAGGCTCAGGCAGCCATCAAGAACTTGTACTCCTCGGGTGTAATTGCGACTGTCACCCAGTTGAGGTCTTCCATCTTGTGCTCTCGATCAGGCGGAATGCCCTCGTTCTAGCACCAAATATGATCCTATCGGAGAGCGAAGTGACATTAAGAAATGCTCCAGCTGGCGCCCTTCCTGCTAAAAATGATGATCGTCAACAACCCACCGGGAGAATTCCCCAGCAAGATCCTCCGATGATCAAGTCAGTACTCAGTGGAGAAGATGTAACTGAAGGAAGAACTGTAGCTAAAATGTATTACGTATACCTGCGGGTGAAGGAGGTAGAGCCTTATATAGCTGGGGGAGCCGACAGTCCCTGCCCTACTTCTGTCGGGGACAGGATCAGGGGTCACTGTCAGCTCGTTGACTGGCACCACCCCATCTGACATATGCAGGGGGCGTCGTGGTATGGGTTGTCAAAATTTGTCAGGAAGATACTGTGTCAGCAAAATATCCGTGATTCGGACATGAGTAATGTCAGGCTCGAGTCGATCTGCACCGACTCTGGTACTACTTTTATCAGTGTAGTATCAGAGGGTAGGTACTACCACGGATAATGATAACTCCTGAGTCGGAGCACCAAAAGGGTGCGCCGATCGGTTACCTCGAATGAAACCTAGCTATGCAGCTAATGACATACCGATCAGAGCATTTATGCCACGCTAAGTCGTGGAATACTCGGACCTAGCTCGGTAAACTCGTCCCTCGGAAAACAGAAGTATAACATAAGGAGTGTGTTGAGCAACTTACCTTAAGTCGAGCACTCAACGGTTTTAGGTGGGGCTAGTTCAAAAACTACATCCGATTAGCTATCTAGTCAGGCGATCCGACCCGAGTGGAACTCACGCCCATGACCCTAGTCTGCCACATCAGGTTGTCGGAGCTCCCGTGGCCATGACCTATCCTTATGAGGTGTCAGGCTGGCCGACCAAATTACACATAAGCAAGGCCGGGATCATATAATATTTTGATTTTTAATGTATTATGTTTTGATTTTTTGTTACATTCATTAATATATATTGTGAATTGTGTAATAATGATGAAAAAGTATATCTATGTAACGATCGTCGTTCTCATTAACGATGGTATGTTAAATCATCGTTAAACAAATAAATATGTGACATTTAGATCATACAATATCAATTTTACCAAGCTCTCCTTCCACCTTATACTACTACAATTTTAAAGCTTCTATTTTTTGTTATCTAAAGCTGAGACATTTGGCCGAAGTGCTCATTGCTTGTTAAAATTGTGTTAGGTACTTAAAGCTTTTTTTTTCTTTATTTCAACTGTAGAAAAATTCAATAACAAAATGCATGAAACTCAAATGAGTTGTAATTTCAAGCTCTCCTAATAATTATATATATAAATATATAAATATACATTTCCCTGAGTTCCTTTCCCCGTATCTTCCCTTCCCAGCAGTAATCAACCATCACTGCAGCTCTTTGCGCCATCAATCTTCATCCTCAGACAGTGTAGTGCTGCTGGATCGTGTCGATATCCAGCCCCTTCAGCTTCACCACGGACTCAACGTGCCCTTTCAGAGTGTGTAGCTCCCTTAGCCTGCATCGAATTAACCGCTGAAGCATCCGGAGATTGTTCGAATAAGTTGTTGGTCAAGAGAGTGTAGTTACCGGGCAATCTCGGCGCGCCGCTTGGCCTGCTCTGCGATTTCCGACAGCTCCCGGTAGTTGTTGTTGTTGTCGTTGAAGAGCTCCGACGTGTTGGCTGTCTGAAGGCCGTGCAGAGTGCGTTGTGCCGTCGCCCACTGGGCTTCCCTCTCTTCCTTCCCGTAATCATTCTTGTTGGTGAACGCAATCTGCATCGACCGTGGATGAGAGTTTGAAGTAAGAAGGCGAAATTAATTAATGCATTGGGGTTTCAGCCCGATCGAAGAGGCGATCTCTCTCACCTTGTTGTCGATCAGGTTGCCCCAGGCCCTGCCGCTGAGAGCGTATCGGATGATGAACTTGAGGACGTCGAGAGGGAAGAAGGTGATCAAGCTGTACAGCCAGATGACGCCTGCCCATCCCCAGCCCATGCCTTGGATCCTAGCGAACTCCCAATATGCGTACACCGCGATCAGCGTGGCCACCTTTCATCGATGATCAGTTCGTGATTGATCAAGCTAGTCGATTGAGAAAGAGTTGGAGGAAAAGTGTGCGAGATCAAGTAATGAGATTACTAGTTGGGCGGCGAGGAAGGCAGCGACGAGTAGAAAGCCAGGGCGCTCCACAAAAGACCAGCTCCTGGACCTGGTCACGAAGATAAGCGCTTGGCTGATGATGCTCACTTGGAGATACAGAGCTGCCACCATCTGGTCAGGGTTGTCCCTGATCTGCCTCACGCCGAACTTTTCCTGTTTTCGATCGGTATATCCAGAACGCGATAGATCAATCGACCTGTAAATGGCTTCTTTTGAGTGTTTGTATGGCGTCGAGTACTCACAGGGAAGAAGTCTGTGTCATGGGCGAGGTAGAAGAAGATGACGGTCATTATGGCGAGGTAGGCGCCGAGGACGACGCCGGTGGCGAAGATCTCGCAGAGCTTCCATGAGTCCGGCAAGGGGGAGGGCTTGACCCTGTCCTTGGAGATGGTCATGATGGTGCCGTCGTTGAGGATGGTGATGATGAGGACCATGAAAGGGGAGAAGTCGAAGCGCCAGACGAGGGCGATGAGGAGGAAGCCGAGGACGATGCGGATGGTGATGGAGACGGCGTAGATGGTGTAGTTCTTCATACGCTGGAAGATGGAGCGGCTGGTCAGCACCGCGCTCACGATCACGCTCAAACCAGGCTCTGTCAGCACGATGTCGGAGGCGCTTCGGGCGGCGTCCGTCGCGTCCGCCACCGCGATGCCGATGTCCGCCTTCTTCAGCGCCGGCGCGTCGTTCACGCCGTCACCGGTCATGCCGCAGATGTGCTTCATGTCCTGCAGCCTCTTCACGATCTCATACTTGTGCTCTGCATGCAGCGAGAACGATATTCAATTGAGCTCAAAACACTTTGCGAACGGCGAGGTCGGTCCTACCAGGGAAGACTCCGGCGAAGCCGTCGGCTTTCTCGATGAGCTCGTCGATGTTGATTCCGCTGAGTTCTCCGCCGCAGTTCTTGTCACCGAGAAGAGTGGAGGACGGGTACATGTTGGTGCCCATGCCGAGCCTGCGCCCTGTTTCCTTGCCGATGGCGAGCTGGTCACCGGTAATCATCTTGACGTTGACGCCGAGGTGGAGGGCGCGGCGGATGGTCTCAGCGCTGTCGTGCCTCGGGGGGTCGAAGAGGGGCAAGAGACCTATGAATTGCCACGGTCCGCCGGCGCTCTCCTTGCTAGCTTCGGGGACCTCCTGCCTGGCGACGCCGAGCGAGCGGAGGCCGCGGTCAGCGAAATTGTCGATAAACTGATGGATCTTCTTCGCGTTTTCATCGTTCATCTTGCAAAGGTCAATGATCTGGCGCAACAGACAAAAATCGCGTGTTGATTAGAGAGAAGAGGAAACCTTGATCAATCCAAATCAAGTGTTTACTTGCTCAGGTGCTCCCTTGCTCGATCTGTGCCATTTCCCATTGGAATCGATGTAGGTGATTGCAGTGCGCTTGTCGACGGGATTAAACGGCAGGAAGTGGACCTCTTTGATTCCTGCACGCGCCTGCAAGGACAAATTATAATCACCAGTGACGAACGACCACGAAGAAATTAAACCGAGACGAATTTGCTCAAGGAGCAAACGATCACAAATATACCTCCTTGGGGTCACCCAACATGTTAACAATGGAGGCATCAATGGCGTCCTGGTTCTCCACCCTCGAAGCCCTCGCAGCAAAAAGGAGCACCGTATCCTTGTCAGCGCCATTGGCGAACACCTGAAGGAACCCAAATTTTGCATTTTGGAATACAACTGTCGAATTGAAATCTAATAACCAAGTTTTGTGATTGAGGCATTTCCTCGATCAGGTTCTTGTCGACGGTGAGCTTGTTGAGCGTGAGCGTCCCGGTCTTGTCGCTGCAGAGCACATCCATTCCGGCCAGCTCCTCGATGGCGGTCATTCGCTTGGTGATGGCTCCCTGCTCCGACAGCCGATGGGACCCGATGGCCATGGTGACCGACAGCACGGTGGGCATGGCGATGGGGATGCCACCGATGAGCAGGACGAGGAGGTTGTCGATGCCGTCGCGGTACCGACGGCGTTGCACCGGGTACATGACGATGATCTCGACGAGCATGCCGACGGCGATGGAGCAGATGCAGAAGTTTCCGATGGCGGTGAGCACCTTCTGGAAGTGGCCGACGTTGTTGGTGCTGTCGACGAGGTGGGCCGCCTTGCCGAAGAAGGTGTGGACGCCAGTGGCAATGACGACGGCCTCGATCTCTCCCTGCTTGCAGGTGGAGCCGGAGAAGACCTCAGAACCAGGGTACTTGGTGACGGGGAGGGACTCACCGGTGAGGGCGGCCTGGTCGATCTTGAGAGGATCGCCCTCCAGGAGCCGGGCATCCGCGGGGACGATGTCTCCCAGCTTGATGCTGACGATATCGCCAGGGACGAGGATGGCCGCCTCCTGCTCCGTCCACTTGCCATCCCTCAGCACCTGCGCCAAAACCAGCCGCGTTCCATCTTTTGCTCAGCAACCGTTCACCTCCACGGCGTGTCACATATTACCAAATTGTACCTTGGTTTTGGGAGCGAGGCCAGCCATGAGTGCCGCCGCCGCATTGCCGGCGTTGTTCTCCTCGATGAAGCTGATGGTGGAGTTGATAAAAAGGAGAACCACGATTCCCACAAAATCTTGCCAATCCGGTGCCTCGCCCTGCAGCAAATCGATATTTATTACAGCATTAAACCATTAACGATCAACAAAATCACAAATAAATCACAGGTTTTTGTTTTCCAACCCCTCCGTTAGCCAAAACAATGGCCATAATGGCAGCAACCTCCATCACCCACGAGAGCGGATTCCACATGAACCCTAAGAACTTGAGAAGCTTGCTTTCCTATCACATTGTTAAGGGGAAACCAAAAAGATTCATCTTTAATTTTTTAAACCCCAAAAAAGATGTGTTTTTATTTCAATCGCAACAGCACCTTTTTCTCCTCGAGCTTATTAGGCCCAAAGATCTGCAGGCGCTTCTCCCCTTCCACCGACGATAATCCCTCCTTGCTACATTTTAATTGCACAAACACCTCGTTCACCGGAATGCTCTCCTGGACACAGAAATCAAAATGAAACCAAAAGGCAAGCTGGATCAACGAACTAAGAAAACGATTATGAAGGATCTGAAGAATCAATTACCAGATCAATTTTCTCATTCTTGATCTGCTCCAGATCTATGCCGCCTCCCCCCGCCATCTAATCGGCGACCGTCGCAACCCTTCGATTTTGGTTTGGATTTTTTTCTTCGATTTGGAATTTTCTTTTTTTTTTCTTTGGGGATAAAGCTGCTTGCGAAGGAGGAAAAAACAATTAAAACACAATCGTTTGATGCCTCAAATGTGTGCAGGGGAGATCGGAGGCGGCATTCCTCGATCGGTTTTTCTTATTGTGGACGATCGCGGAAACAAGCAGTTAAGGGAGAAGGAGAGAAAGCGGGAGCATATATGCGAAGGCGGGAACGCCGTTCGCGGGGCACGCCACATGAACAGGCGACCGGCTTTGCGGGCCGTCGCTCCACGTCGCTTACGAACGTAGCGGGGCGCGACAAACCGAGGGAACGTCTTCTGGCCGTTGCCAATTATGACGTTAGACAGAATTATTAATATTAAAACTCTGATTTATATTTTCCCCGTAAATATTATTAATAATTAATTATTATATTATAATTAAATACTTTGTTTCTATTATTAGCAATAAAAATAAAATTGACTCTTAACAGATATATATATATATATATATATATATATATATATATATATATATATATATATATATATATATTATTAGCAATAAAAATAAAATTGACTCTTAACAGATATATATATATATATATATATATATATATATATTGAAGTTTAGGTTTTGTCTATAAAATTAGGATTTAAATTACAAAATTTTAAAAAATTAATATATATATATATATATATATAAGTGATATTGATTTATAAAAATTAACATGAAAGTGATGTTGATTTCTATAACATTGTGTTGATTTATAAAAAAAAAGTTCCAAGTGATGCTAACACCACCAAACTAGCACTATCAATATTGTTATTAGTTTGTAGAAATTAACACCATTATTAATGCTGGTTTCTACAAATCAACATATGTTGATACTAGTTTCTACAAATCAACACATGGTGTCGATTTATACAAGTTTAAATTAACGTTGATTTTGATTTCCATAAACTAGCAACATGTTGGTAATGATTTTTTTTCGTATGAGAACCAACACGCCTCCGGGGCTATGGTGCAGCGGTAGGGCGACTAGTCACTATCCCAGACATTTGCAGTTCGATTCCCAATTACGACGTATTTATAGGAATTTTTCCTCCAAATGGGGCGCGAATCTTGGGACGCTAGTCTTCTAGACCGCTCACTGCGAGTGCTTCCCGATTTACCCTGGTGGCTAGTGGGAAACTTCCGTGAGACCGGGTCGGTCGCCCGAGGTTGGAAAAACTTCGTTAATCAATTTTTTTCGTATGAGAACCAACACCATATGATGGTGCTGGTTTCCATATATCAGTATCAATTTGGTGTTGTTCGAACCAACACAATGTTGGTATTGTTTTTTTTTTCGAACCAACATCAAGGTGGTATTGATTTCTATAAATTAGCATCACTTTGTAGGTAGGAGAGAGAATAATATAGTTCATGAGATGAGAAAGAGATTTTAAAAAATTAAAATTTATTTGCGTTAAGTGAGGAGAATGATATATATATATATATATATATATATATTAAATTTATCAAAAGACGTACGTGGATTTTTGAATTTATCAAAAGACATACACTATTTTAATATTTATCAAAGAACACATTCAGTTAAATGTTCCTTTTATTTTTACATTTTCTGTCAAATTTAACTTTTTTTCCTCTTTTCTTCACTTTCTTCCTCTCTCTTCTCTTTCCCCTCTATGCATAAATATCCATAGGCATAATATGAACATGATATAATTCATATCAGCCCCAATATGAGATTTAGAACTGATTTTTTTTTTCAAAAATAGTTTAACAATTTTGAAGAATCCGAATTATACAATGCAGGGCATTGTTGGATTCTTTATAGCCTCAGGAATCCATAAGATTTGAAATGTGTTCAATCGGACTTGTCTAAGTCCATCAGTGAATTTTAGTGAAAATATACTAATCGATCTAGATATATCAAATTGCAACCATTTTAAGTCCTATAGATTTTTAAGATTGTAAAGAGTTCAAATATGTTATTCATTGTTTATTTCGAATTTTTCGAAGGTGTTAAAATGTCGGAGTTTTTGCTGATTCTTCCTTATTATATTTTAATACCTCTGGACAAATTGAAATAAATAATGAATATCATATTTGAACTACTTATAATCTCAAAAGTCTACAGGACTTGAAATGATTATAATATGAGGTCTTTAGATCAATCAATAGGTTTTGACCGAAATCTACTTATAGACTTAGACAAATCACTCATTTCAAATTACGTAGATTTCTAAGATTACAACGAATTCAGTAATATCTTTGTGTATTTTGACTTTTCTAAAAATATTAAATTATTTTTTAGAAGAAAGAATTCGAAATTTAATTTTAAATTTCATATTAAGTCTACCCTATCAAATTTAAGTATGTCTTTTTGGTGAAGTACTGATGAATCTCTACTTATCATATTGGGGGTATTTTATTTTGAAGAAAAATGAGAAATCCATTAAATCCTATCTAAACCTTTTTAACTAGCGTGGACATTGATCCATTCCTATTTTAGCAGATATGGCATCAGCATTCGATTTTTATGTGAATATGTGGCAAAAAGTAATTGGCTCATCTCAAGCGCCTTTTATATAAATGGGATTTTACTTTCAAAAATTTTTATCACTATTCATGTGGCAATTTGTCATTTATGTATCGACTCATAGATATTTATGTCAATTATGAACGATTGATTAATATTTAGCAAATATTAAATGATTGATGTGGTCGTTTGGATGCCACGTGGGCGAGTTAAGGACATGCTTTGCCTAATTCAGAAATATTCAGTATATGGTTCGATCTTTTTTAAAAAATAATTAATTTGGATAATTTACTAAAGGTGATTTATTGGAGCAAGCACGTAAATCATTTCCTATTACTTTTACCTGATAAAAGATCAAGCATCCTCATCGAATAAAATATTTTATATTTAATAAACATTTATTTTAAAATAAAAAGGTGATATTAAGCTATAAGTACAAATAAATAAATAAATTATGAGAATATTTTATTCTAATATAATAAGTCTGTGTATGAAAAAAATCAGATCTCTGTTAAAAATTAATCTCTAAATTTATTGAAATAAATACCTACTAACTGCGTGGAGATATACTAAAAAAAATAATTATTTCTACAACTAAAAAATAATTATTAGAAATGCCGAAGATAGTTAATTACGTACTTAATCACGTAAAGCCGTCTTGATAAATATCTATATTAAAATAAACTAAACTAATAAGTGCGTCAAGGTACACACCCTGGCCTGACGCTATTAGAATCCGTTGTTGGTGTTCCGCTCACCAGCAGGTAACTCTTCTCTGCTTCACGGCGCTGCTCAGTCTCGCTCCATTAAAATGTAAGCGTTTCTCCGAGCTCGAGATCCACCGAACCCTGCCCTTCGATCGCTTCCACCCGTGTTGGCTCGGCAGCCTCCGGCCTAGAAGATGCCTGTTTCTGTTCTGGCTTGCTTCCGGAGCGGCTCCGCAGCGGAGGCGTCGGCGTCGACAGTCGCGATGTCGACCTGGACGACCTCCGTCTACGCGACCCGCCTCGGTGTCGCAGCGCTCACCTGGTCCCGATCCTTCCTCGGCATATCAGTCCGCGCCGTTCTCCGCCTCGGTGACGGCCAAGGACAGGCCGAGGGGGAGGAGCCTTTCCTTTTCCGCATCAGGCCGCGGTTTCTGTGGAAGCGGCACGGATCGAGGCGCTTCCGCTTCAAGAGACGCGGCGGCCGGCGCCGCTCCGTGGACTTAGTGTGGGACCTCAGGCGTGCGGTCTTCCCGCCTTGGGGAAGCCCAGAGCCCGCCGACAAGTTCTTCGTCGCTGTCTCCGTCGACGGTGAGATGCTCCTTGTCGCCGGGGATATGATCGACGAAGCGTATAAGAAGGCTAAGATTCAGCAGCCCCCTGCGTGCTCTGCACTGGTATCAAGGCTGGAGCACGTGTTGATGAGGGAGCATAGCGGCGGCCGGAGGTCGTACCGGACCCGCGTCCAGATGGGAGGTCGTCACCGCGAGATCTCAATCGAACTCGGGGCGAAGGAGAAAGGGAAGGAAATGTGGATGTCAGTGGAAGTCGACGGCGAGCAGGTCCTGCACGTGCGTCGCCTCCGATGGAAGTTCCGGGGGAGCGAGAGATTGGAGCTCGACGGCAGATGGATTCGTTTTTGTTGGGATCTCCACAACTGGTTCTTCCAGTCTAAGTACGGCCAATCTGTACCATCAGCCTACACCGCCGGCGCCTCCGTCTCGACAGAGGTAGGGCGCGCTATGTTCCTGCTCCGGTTCGAGGGCAAGCAGAAGCCAAACACCCAGCAATTGGATAATCACGCCGGCAATTCATTCTACAAAAATTTGTTGACCGAGAGAGTTAATCAAAAGGCTGGGCACATTAATTGGAGCTGGCGTAACAGTGGAGTCGGTGGCGAACAGAGGAAGGGAGGAAGGAAGACCACTTACTCGTCCTCTTCGATCTCATCGGCCTCGTCAGCCAGCACATGGTCGGTGATGGAGTGGGTGAGCCCGGAGGAAGTTGAATTGCGGCGGCTGCAGGGCTTCTCTCTTATCGTCTACGCCTGGAAGAATTAATCCGCTTAATTGGGAACACTTTGGGGGCAATCCATTTCACCTTTTCGCCTCTCTTCCTTTCTTTTGTGTAATTTACTATTCAATTTTCTTCCTAAATATTCTGGACTAACTCGATCTTTTTCTTTCATGCCTGAAAACACGGCAAGATATTTCATAAATATTATTTATGTATATCGAGAGCTTAACTGTTGGAGATTAAAATTATGAATAGAGATAAATATTAATTTATAAATAATATAAAGTTAGTAGATAAAGATAAAATTTGATGAGTTGATAAATAATGGATAGATAAGGTATAATTATTGATAAGGTTAAAGTTTTGTTTAAGATAAAAATATTTAAATTCAATGTAGGTAAGATAAGTCCCCGTGTGAGTGTTATTGTCTTAATATATACAAATAACTGAGCAGTTCAAGATATTACGTTCATTACGAAGCCTAATATGCTCGATAGCATTTCACTACGGAAGGTTCAAAGCCATAAGCTACCCTTCCCGATGCATTGACTTATCGATTGGACTCGCATTAATTTCCATTCATGTGGCAGAGTGTTGGATATTTGGTTCTTAAAAAGACCAAATATGATTTTGCAAAGGAAAATCGAGATGTCATCAATCGATAAAAGTTAGAATTAACTTTAAAAACGAAATTTACATTTCGCGTAGATGAATTTAGACTATTAATTTGCACAAAACCAATTACGAGTGAATGAAAAATTAATTGTTTAAAGTCAGCTCAAAATTGGCATAAAAGAAGTAGATAAGAAATAGTTCTACATTTAAAGGTGTTTGCTTCCTTATATCTGTTACTGTGTTAATGAAGTTAAAAAAGAAAAATACAGGTGGTCTCTTCTCACAGGCGAGCAAGTGCCCGCTACTCGCCACGCGCGCACCCGCATAATGAGAGCTTTGTTGGCGAGTCGTGATCTGATCGTTGGCGATGAGACTTGATCTGAAGCGTCAGATCGAATCTGGCGGTTGAGATCAAAGGGGATCTGAAGGGTTACAACCATCCAAATATGACAGCTGAGATCAAGGGCTATCTGAAGGGTTACAACCCTCCAAATTGAATGACCTAGATAAATCTTAAACCAAATGTCACAACCCTTGTATAAATAGAATCCCCTAGATGCTGGAATCATTGATTCAATCATCCAAAGTTCAAGGTTCGTTGGTCTCGAAATTTGAAGTGTTTCTATTTTGAAACATCGTTGTTATATCTTGGAAAACAAATTGCTGCTATCCGTGAGCACCTGTAGCGGAGCAATATCATTTTATGGAGATAGTGTCGAATACTAATCTCAACGATATCATATCAGTTTGTATCCTTTCCGATAGTAACCCCCGAACCGATCTCACAAAATTAAGATTTAATCCTTAAATGTCTGAGAAATTAAAAAAAAAAGCTCTATCGCTGCACTATCCCGGGACTCTGAATTATCTAGTTGATCCTGTATCGAATAGTATCAATCAGCTTGATAATCCTAGACTCGGGTCTTGTTTCAATTACTGATTTAAAGTTTGATATATAAATACTGGACCTTAGTTTCCATAAACAAAAAGACAATATTTAACTTTAGATTTGCTAAATGATAATAATAATAATATTAGAGTAAGAAGATAATAACATTTTGTCAACTCTTAATTAGATATAGATAATTAAATCGTAAAGATATTTTACTCTAGTATAGTAGTGACTATTTGTATGAAAAAGATCTGAGCAATTTATACGCATTAAAATTAATCCTAAGATTTATTAAAATAATCACACATAATTACCAACTATACTTTCAAGCATGGAAATGATTCTTATATTTTCCTTCTTTTTCAATCATTCAAACAAATTTATCAAACAAGGCGCTTCTTGAAGTTCCGATGCACAAGGTGAGTAATTATGATAATTAAGTATGAAGATGAAGGCGGACGACATAAAAGCGGACAACATCTCCCCTGTCCGACGGACAATTTATACACACATAGACAACGCAGATATAATTTGGCCTCAGGCCACAAAACATATATATATATTGTAAGAAAATGAAACAACTCTATACTGAAAACATAAATCTCACCTGAGCTGCCCCTAGGCCAGATGCGCAGCAAATCAACAAACATAAAGTCCAACAAAGGACTTAAACATATAATACCATACGAATGGATCACGAATACAAATCCACGATATATAAAAATGAATCGCATAAGGAATGCTATAAATAACAAACACGGAAGCACCAACAGCGGAGTCGTAGGGACCAAGACCGACAATTGGGCTCCTTCGGTGCACTATCAACCTGAAATAAAAATATTGTGACAGGCGGTGAGTCCAAATAAACTCCGTGGGTATATAGAAAGATATGTATAGTCGAAAAATAGCCGAACAAGCTATACAGATACAACAAGATATAGTCTCAACAATAGTATCAGAAGTATGCATAACTGAAATAATAAAAGATTGTACATACCAGAAATCAGTTTATCATGATCATAATAGGACTCGTACCATACGAGCAAGTGTAGGGTCATCAAACCACACAAAAGTATATCATGTATATGCATGTCAAATAAGTACATCAAATAAATGCAGTAAACACAATCAATGCACAAATGCATCATATGCACATGATGCAATGTCATGGTCACCCCCTAACACCAGTCAAGCCACCGAGACATGCGATAATGTGTCGACCGAGTGGGTAGAGCTGTGACACTGTCCGGACTCTGCCATCACTTCTCCTGAGTGACCTAGTGGATAAGATGCTAGTGGAGTAAACACTCCGCCCCATGTATATATGAGGGAGATATCTCTCTCATCTTCTCTAGTTTATGGGAAGAAAAGGGATCTCTGCCTGCTACTATGCTCCGAAATCACTCCCATGAGCGGTTGAGCGGAGCAGTACAGAGCAAACGCACACACCCAACGGTATCCACTAACCCATGAGTGACCGTGTGTACATATTGTTGGATCGAGAAACACGATAGAGGGGAGGGGGTGAATATCGTGAAAACTTTTTTGGATAAGATTTGAGAAAATACGCAGCGGAATTAAAAACAAACACGAGGAACACAAGTATTTTTTACTTGGTTCAGAGTCGCAGTCGGCTCCTACTCCAAGGCCCACGGTCCTTGACCGTTTACTGCGGGCAATTCTATAGTAGCGCAAAGATTTTATAGAATTTGGTACAATAGTAGTGCAGTAAATAAACAAATATACTTTTTGTTACCGACGTCCGGTGTGGATCGTACTTCTGAGCAGAGGGTCGTCGTTGGCGCTAGAATGTCGAGAACGGAGTTTGCCGGAGCAGCTCGTTCGAACGAAAAGCTTAGAGGCGTTGGAAAATTGTTGTTCTGAAGCCTTGGGGTCGAGCCCCTTTTATAGTGCTCCTGGGGGCGCCTGGGACGTCGGGGGCGCCTGACACGTGCCTTCAGATCCGAGAACCTCTATCAGAAACTTGGTCAGCGCTTATCCCCTTCGAATCGACTCTGGAGCTGACTGGGGCGCCGGGGACCTCTCGGGCGCCCAGCTTGACTGGGTCCGCTGGCTTCGTGGCTGATTTTGCTTCGACTCATCTTTGGCTTTGACCTTGGGCGCCCGGGACCTCCCGGGCGCCTAGCCCAGTGTTGTTTCGAAGCGATTCTTGCTTACTGCTTGTTTGGCTTTGACCTTGGGCACCTGGGACCTCCCGGGCGTCTAGCCCAGCTGCATGCCCCTCTCCTTTGGGGCGTTCTGAGCTGCAGAAACACACTTCTTCGGTCCCTGCATCCAAGGTTAGTTCCACAACAAACAAAGCAAGAATATTAGTTAGTTTTTACAGTCGTAGCTGTCTTGGTTCTGACTTTGGGTCTCCCAAATGGAACTCTAGGTCGAACCGACGCCTACTGTTCCCTCGACGGGGAACGCGTCCTCACCTACTCCTCTCAGGAGAGTTTACCTTTTGCCAACCGGCTCCTCCGGTTGGACTTTTGCCCAGCAGCCCTTCGCCAGGTGCCTAGCAGCCCTTCGCCAGGTCTTCAATGCCTAGCAGCCCTTCGCCAGGTGCCTAGCAGCCCTTCGCCAGGTCTTCGATGCCTAGCAGCCCTTCGCCAGGTGCCTAGCAGTCCTTCGCCAGGTCTTTGATGCCTAGCAGTCCTTCGCCAGGTGCCTAGCAGCCCTTCGCCAGGTCTTAGGGTTTCGATGCCTAGCAACCCTTCACTAGGTGCCCAGCAGGCCTTCGCTAGGACTTCTTTCTGCACACTCAGTATACACATTAGATCACAAATAATACTTAACTTTGAATCCTTTGCCAATATCAAAACAAGGTTCGATATGGTGCTTCCTACACCAACAATCTCCCCCTTTTTGATTTACGACAACACAATTCAAAGTTAAGTAAAAACTTATAACAGTTAATAACAGAAGGTAAGAAAACAATGAAGTATAGCAATCTTAAGAATGTAGAAATCAATGAAGTATAGCAGTTATGAACTGAAACTGAATAAATGTAGATTTGAAAAAAAAATCCTTTATTTCTCATACTCCCCCTAGAACCCTGAATACTTATGTCATAAAATACTTAACTTTGACCTTTCCTCCCCCTTGGACATATATCAAAAACATACATGGGCGAACAAGGTTTCTAATAGAGAGTTTTGAGTTATTGTAAAACTTCTAAGTTTTTGACAAAGTGTTTTTCAAAAAAAAAAATAGAGTAAAAGCCTTTGCACCAAAAACTTTTTACACTTAGACAATTTTCCAAAAAGCTTTGCAAGCCTAAATTTTGTTAAAAACTTTTACAAAAAAAAAATTACTTAGGCAAAATTTTGAAGCCAAATTTCCTTTGAAAAATTCAACTTTGAGAATTGGAAAAATTTGTTTTAAAAAAATTTTGCACAATTAGAAGAATTTGCTTGGACACAAAATCTTTATGGAATTTCTAGACAAGTTTTTTTACCAACAAAAACTCTACATAGAAACATTTGCCAAAAAAAATTTTCAAAAGGTTTTGCTCAGACAAATTTTGTTTACTAAGGAAAATTTTACTTTGAAAAAAAACATGTACAAAAAAAAATTTGAAACACTTAGACATACTTATGAAATTCAACTTTGCTTTTTGAATAAGAGAGAGCTTTTGAAAAAATTTTGATTTTGAACAATTTAAGCTTTCCTTTCTCTTCTTATGTTTTAGAATATTTCCAAAAAAAAATTGCAAAATTAAACCATTGCACTAAGCTCCCCTATGATATTAAATTTTCCCTTTGTAAAAAAACATGCAAATTAACCTTTCGAAATAATCATAAGTTCAGTCTGTCATACTATTTTGAACCAAAATTTACTGAGTATCACAAAGGACATTCTAAGTTAAAATAAACTTAGGTTAAAGTGAAAATATTTTGAGAGTTTCTTTGATAAATTTTCTTTGAAAAAGGAGAAAACATTTAAGGAAGACTTTAATTTCTAATTTCACACTTTTTCTACTCTCCCCCTTGGATATATATCAATAAAGAAATATATTTTGAAAGAAGTTTTAAGGAAAAAATTGTGTATCAGAGTCTATGAGTTTTGAAAACATAAAAATACATAGTATAACTCTTGAAAGCACAACAAAAAGCTTAAATTGCACCAACAAAACTCCACTTTGAAAGGTATTATACGAAAAAAATTTGTATTTGCAGACATTTTCACTTTGAACAAGATTGGATAAATTGAGCTTTGACACATGTTAGTATTGCACAAAAATATTCGTACTTTGTAAACATTAGTGCATTGAAAAGTATTAGTACTTTTGAAAACATTATATTTTGAAGAATATAAGTACTTTTTGAAAGATAATATTTAAAAAATTTTAATTTTATTTGAAAACATAATACTTGACTTGGTTTCTTTTCAGTCTGACACAATCCTAGGAAACCTCGTTAACTACAAAGACATTTCCCTAAGTGTCTTAGAAAATTTTTCAAAGTCAAGTAAGTATTATTTTCAAAAGTATTCTAAAAGGATTTTAAAAGTATTCCAAAGTAAAGTAAAATTTTGAAAGTGATGGTACATCTATAAGCAAAATGATTTAAAAGGATATTGTTTTGAAAGAAAAATTATTTATGTTTTCAAAAGGATTTTAAGAGTGCAGTGCATGAAAATATATAATATTGAAAATGCTCAATAATTCTTTTAATTTGATCTCCCCTAAATTTGACTCAGTCCTAGGAAGCTTGTTGACAACAAGCGATCTTCCTCTGAGTTTTAAGGTTTGATTCAAATTATAAGAATTATCTAATAATTTTGAAAAATAATTGTCAGAAATAATTTCTTTCGATTTAGACTCCCCCTAAATTTGACACTTCCTAGGAGTCCTTGTAGATCATGAAGTAGACTTCCTTTGTGTCTTTAGGATTTGTCAATCAAAAGGGAATCAAGCACAATTCTTAAAATGAATTTTGAAGTATTAATATTTCTAAAAGAAATGAGTATTTGAAAGACATATGATAGCATAGTTTTTCAAAAAACATGAGTGATAATTTGAGAACATAGTATTTTTAAACTTCTTTTAATTTGAACTCCCCCTAAACTTGACACAGCCCTAGGAGGCTTGTTGACCACAAGTTAATCCTCCTCTGGATCTTGGGGTTTGATTCAAAAAAAAGAGAAGAAAACCAAAAAAAAATATTCTGTTTTAATGATTTGAAACATAATTTTTTTTTCCTTTTTTTTGAAAAAGTTAATATAGAGAACTGAAAAGGAGAAATTTAAAATAATTTCCAAGAGAAAAATAGAAGAAAAAAAACTTAAGTTCGAAACACTATACATATCAGAGCCCGGACTACAGACATTTTTCTTAAAAATATCCTAAGTAATCCCCAAGGTGATTTTTTCATACTTATTTTTCTAGAATTTGTATGATGGCAAAGGAAAGAAGTAAATGTTAAGAAATAAATTTCAGGTAAGTGAACAAAAGAGACCTAATTTTAAGTACAATGACTTGAAACATTAACTCTTAGTTTAACAAAAAGGTTAAATTTGATTTTTGAAAATTAATTGAGAGGGTTAAATTTGAATTTTGAAAGTTGTTCAGTTGAATTAAATAAGAATTTCAAAAGTATTTATTAAAGTTTAAATTCTGAAATTTGAAATCGATTCAGTTTGAAAGGTTGGTTGGACTAAACTTTTAGGTCCTAAGCATCTCACCCATTTCTAAGTGACAAAACATGATATCCTTAACTGTTTTGTAAGATGCATTAATTTTTATCTTTGATTTAGTGTTAAATCTAAGATTTACTTAAAATTTGTGTTAGATTCAAATCTGACAATAGTAAAGTGAATTTGATTTTATATAATTGGCTTCCAGGTTTTGGCGAGGCACTAGGCCTTCTTTGGCCGTAGCCTTATTGGATCATCAACCCTTTCCTTGACAAAGCCTTTTATAGAAAATTCATCTTCAAGTTACTTCTTGAAAGATTTTGGTCTAACTAGCTTGGGTCTTGGATCGGTAGCTTCGGCTAGTTTTACCAGACTAAACAGACCAAGTAGGACATACTTGACCTTATTAGAAGGACTTCCCTAACGTACTATCATCTCACCTCCACCCAATACTATGTTGTTCAAATTTCAACTAAACCGTTTTGTCCTTAAATTATCCAATTCTAAATCCAAGCATAATGAAAAAAACAAGCAAACATGACAAAAATGATCTAAGTTATATCATAATTGAAATAAAACTCTAGGTTTTTAAAATCAACAAGGTTGTGAATTAAGTTTTCTAACGTATTAATCTTAACTAATTTATACGAATTAATCACGTTATTTGAGATAAATATTGGATTTTCAAATATTGAAAACTTACATTTTCCGATCGTTTGTCCAGTACTCTTGTAATGATCACGAGCTAATCGGACCAATTTGGGTCGATCTCCTTCATTGTCTTCTGATTCCGAGTCTGAGTCGGACTCGGGTACAGGTTGAAGCTTCTTCTTTGGTGGTTCTCTTGGAGCTTTCCCTGCACTAGAAATTATACCTTCCTCGACCATTATAGTATCTGTTTGATTATTTAATTATAATTCAAAAAAAAGATCCGAAATTGGTTACCATTTTTGTCTCAGTCAATTCATCTTCTGACTCTGGCTCGAGTTCGCAGTCAGGTATGGATTCTTTCTCATCTTCTGATCCGGAGTCAATTTTGAAGTCAGGTGCTAACCCTTCTAAGATCTCAATATCGGAGCTCTCTTCGTGTAGATTGATTAGCTTTTCCCAAATTTCTCTGGCATTGTTGAATGGACCTACTAGATCGAGTTGCTCCTTGGTTAGGCCACATTGTAGGATTGCAGTTGCCCTTGCATCGGTCTCGATTTGGTTGAGGGTTTGTTCATCCAGTTTGTTCCACTCGACTGATAACTCATCTTCTACGGGAAAAGAGAATCATGTTTGGATGATCTGCCATAAATTCATGTGGGCTTTCAGAAGGGACTCCATTTGACTTCTCCAGGTTCTGAAGTTCTCGACAGAGAATAGAGGCGGACGAACACTGTTCCATTTTTGATTGACCATTAAGGATAAATCTTACACACAAAAAGAAAAAATAGAAATGTACCAAGACTTGGTCTTGGATTAGTAGTGCAGGAGAAGGAAAAAATAACCCCAAAAAAATATTACACGAATTTCGAGGCAGAATAATAAAAATAATAATAATAAGTTTGAGACAAATTTTTAGAAAATGAATATTCTGATTAATTGGAAAAAATAAGAGTTAAAAGGGATTGCTCGAATTAAAGTAGCACAAATTTCGAAGAAAAAATATTAAAATAATAAAAAAAATTTATGATAAATTTTCAAAAATTGATCGTTTTATCAATTCTAATGAATGGTGAAAAGATGAAGATTCAAAATTGAAAATGTTAAATACGACCAATTTAAAATCGATAGAATAAATTTTTCTAGAAAATTTATTTGGAATACTCGGATTACTGGACTAGGATAAAGGGGTTTTGGATACTTCTCAAATTATGAGAGGGTAAATAATTTAACTGAGATGGAATTATAACTAATTAGAGGGTCAAACAACTAAAACCCTTACCCTAAGGGTAGGGTTGGAAATTTCTTTGGAAATTTCTGAAGTTGAAGGACTTTTCTGTAAAAGGCCCCTTTTGTTTTAAATCCCTCGCACGCAGCCAAAGCCGCAGAATTGCCTCTCCTCGTGCCCTAGCCGCCGCCGATCTCGCGTGACCTAGCCGCTGGGGAAGGCTGCGACGCCGACTTCTCCTTTTTCTTCCCTTCTCGCGAAGCCCGCAGACGCGCCTCCCCTCCCCCGTTTTCTTCTTCTTATCGCGTGCCCTAGCGAGCCCACTGTTGGTGATCTTTCCTCCTCAAAGATTTCGGTTGGGCAGAGATCTTTGATCTCCGATCGCGCAAGGGATCCAACATCGACGATCTTGACGATCTTGTCGCGCTGAGGCACCGATTTCTTGTGCGCACGTAGGGGTGGCCCTAGGGAGGATCGGAGCAATCAGATCTTGGCAGAAGAAATTTTTGGCCGATACCAACTCAGGTATGATATTTATCGGTTAGGTTTGATATGAGATGTGGGATCTTTGCTATAGGTTTCCTTGTAGAATTGGACTTGGGTGGTGTATCGGATTATCACTGAACTTTCCTTTAGGTTCTCCATTTTGGTCCTGTTCTGTGTCGGTTTTGTCGTTGCTGAGAATTTCATCTTTGAGCTCGCGGAAATTTGGATTAGGTGTTGCTGACTTCTCCGTGAGTTATTGGTGGCTAATTGCAATCACTTGTGGAGTAGTTGTCCGATCTTTAGCAAAACAAATTGTATGGTTTCTATTATTATTCTGTCTATTATTCCCTGCCGTGAGCTTTTGGAAAGAAAGGTGGTTTTGATTTGTTCTGGGAAGCCATGTCGTGAGCTATTATTGGTTGTGTACCTCTGGGGGGGGGGGGCATATTATCAAGTTCAGTAGAGATAATTGGAGTTGGTTTTCTTTGTTCTTATTGTTGCCGTGAACCCCAGATTTGGGTGATGGGTTGCTAGGATTTGGATGGTTGTTGTGTATGGCTTGACTCGAAATGTTTGGATGATCATGCCGAGAGATTCATCGTTGGGTTCTTTGACATTCTATCTTCATGTACAGACCGGTAGGACTTGGGTTTGGCTTTTGGTGTTTAGTAATATAAATTGTTGAGGAATAAAGTAGGCTTAGCAATGGGAGTTCTGCCGTGAGCCATGGAGTGTATTGTGGTTGTTCCCTTAGGAGGGTATCTCATTAGGGCTTGATCTTAATGTTGTGTGGTAATTAATTTAGCCATTTTATTTCTTGTATTGATACAGGGCGTTGATTCAGACTCGTTTCGGGTGATCGTGAGTTGTATTTGGATACGCTCTACATTTTAAGGCGGGTATCCTTTGACTTATCTTTTAGATATAGTCATATTGCTATGCATTGTCTGTTATAGATAACAGTAAGATTGTATGCTATATCTGTCTTAGTATACCTGTATTTGATATCGGTTGCTTATCCTTGAGGTTATTTCCTTTCCGCTTCATACAGTTTCAATAGTTGCCATGTATATAGTTATATATGCGTAGATGTAGAGATATGTTCCCTTGCATTTGACATTGATGGATCATTGGTTATTTTGTCAGTATACCTATTAGGGTACTTGTATTCTTTGTTATAGGATTCGGACCTATACCTATACATTAGGGATAGATGAGGACTTGGTGGTTGTTGTATGGATGTATGTCATGCACCATCCTTGCATTGTTGCATGCTGACGATCATCGGCTCCTATGTAGTCTGAGCCCGTTGTCAGTTACATGAGGATATGCACACATCCACTCAGGGGTAGTTGCTACCGTAAAGTGTGTGCATTTGCCCTGTATTGCTCCGCACGGTCACTATTTAGAGGGTGGTTCCGGTGGTGGTAGCAGTCAGGGATCCCTTCTCGTCCTGAGACATGAGAAGATGAGAGCTAGACTCCCCCATTGCTTGGGGTAGGAGAGAGACCTCCGCCAGCATCCTGTCCACTCGGTCACTCAGGAACAGTGATAGCAGAGTGCGTACAGTTGTCATAGCTCTACCCTTTCGGACGTTCATTTATGGCAGGTGGACGATGATCTGATTGGTGTCAGGGGTGACACATGTCATTGCACCATGTGCATATTTTGCATCGTGCATTGTTTGCTGCATTTGATTTCTGCACTTAATTGACATGCATATACTGGATACCTGTTTACCTTAGATTGTATGTTATACTTATTCCATAGGGCTTTGTTTAACCCTTTGCAGGATAGATGGACTCAGGTATGTATCTGTATTTAGTATCTTCAGTATACCCTTTCCGATTGTTTATATGAGACTATATTAGCGTAGACCCTTATTGTTATTGTAACGCACTATGTATATCTGCTGGGTATCCGCTGAGCTTATGGACTCACACCGTTGCCATTACATTTTTGATTTCAGGTTGATATCTGCCACGAGTGTCCGAGTCGCCAGTCCCGTGCTTGCTACTACATTCAATTTGGGTTTTATCTACTATTTTCTGTTTTAAGACCATAATACGTTTTATTATATTGCACTGGATTTATCGTGGACTTGTGGTATGGGATATGATTTATGACATTGTACTTTTGAGTCCTATGTTGGATTATGTGTGTGGTTTTGCTGCATACCTGCCCCCTGGCAGCTCAGGTAAGTTCGGGTTTTGGTTTTATGAGCATATTATCATATATATCGTTATGCTGCTTGGATTTGGAGCCTGAGACCCATATAAACTGCGTGGTTGTGATATATATGTTGTGTGTATGTGTAAATTGTCCGCCGGACAGGTGAGGTGCTGTCCAATTTTCTATTGGATCAGCGGCTCTTAGGTCTCGGGGCGTGACAATTTAATTTTGGTATCAGAGCTCAGGTTTTCGGATACCTTCGGGACTTGTGGATTTTCGGTGTCTACTTGTTTTTACGAGTCTTTTCGAATTTGCTCGGAGTAATTTTATCGATATAATTCCACTTTGGGACTGGGCAGCGACAGGACCTCTCCAGGCGGCAAATAGGTAAATTGGTAAACTTAACCGTTTGATCTTGTTTGTAATACTTGGTAATAATTCAACAGTTATGACTCGGGGTGCATATGTTCCCGCATCGAGGCGTGGTCCCGGACGGCCACGTAAGAGGACGTTAGAGTCTCAGGCTGCAGAGTCACATGAGAGAACTACTGAGGCAGAGTCTGTTAGTCGTGGCCAGACTCTGCAGGATATTCCGAGGGGCCAGGGTTCCCAGACTCAGAGGGTCCCCCCTCCTGTTCCATTAGTAGACCCTACTATTCCTCCTGTTGTATCCGCTCCGGTATTATTCCCCGGGTCAGTAGCAGTACCCCCTCCGGCAGATCCAGTACCCGTAGGATCTGTTTCGGTTTTCCCCACTGTTCCGTCGGAGATGCCTGTTCCGACCTATCCTATTGTCTCTTCTATGGCGACTGTTCCGACGCATCCGGTAGTTACCTCGGTGGTACCTGTTCCAGCTATCCTCACTATTCCATCGAAGACGCCTATACCTGCTTCGATTTACCCTATTGTTCCACCGGCAGTATCGGTCCCATCTTATCCTACTGTTCCACTCGCAGTACCCGTTCCACTTTATTCTGCGGTTCCACCAGCGGTACCAGGTCCATCTTATCTGATTATTCCACCTGGGATGCCTGCTCCGATGTATTCTACCGCTCCCCCGATTATGACTACTTCAACATACCCTTCTGCTCCGACTATGATGTAGGTCCTGGTGCTTCCTTCAGTCTCACCTGCATTAGCTGCCCTCGGATTTCCTGCAGTACCTATGGTACCGCCCGTAGTGTCCATCCCGATCCTGCTGACGGCTCCATCCATGGTCTCTGCTCCGGTATTCCCCTCTGTGCCCCCTGCGATATCTGCTTCTACAGGTGGCGTTATGGATCGAGCCCGGATTCCGATGCTGGCGGAGTCCGTAAAGGGTCGGTTCACGTTATTCCATGGAGGACCGGATCCGACCGTGGCCCGAGCTTGGATCAGGACGTTAGAGGGCACCTTCCGATATGTGACATGCTCGGACTGGGAGAAGGCCGAGCTGACCATTTATTATCTGCGAGATTAGGCGTATACCTGGTGGACTACGCAGTAGACTATCATCGGAGAGCAGTACATCACATGAGACACCTTCAGAGAGGCATTTGTGGCGAGGTACCTTCCAGCGGCCTTTCGTTCAGCGAGGCGACAGGAGTTTCTGAATCTCCACCAGGGAGATCTATCGGTACTAGAGTATGAGGCGGAGTTCAACCGTCTAGCGGAGTACTGTACGCATATGGTGGCCGATGACATGGAGAGGGCGACGCAGTTTCACCAGGGTTTAGTGGCGTACATTCAAGTTCGTATGTCGGGATTTGTTGCTACATCCTACCGAGAGGAGTTAGAGCGAGCTCTTGTTATCGAGATGACCCAGCATAGACTGTTTGGAGATAAGAAGAAGGGTAAGCAGGTCGTACATGACTCAGGTCAGACTCAGCAATCGCAGACCACTGGGCAGAAGCGCGACAGTGAGAGCACCTTTGAGGCATCATTTACACCCCAGAAGTCGGGTCGTTCTTCAGCAGGACCCTTCCGGTCTCAGCAGAATCGGGAGAAGTTTACTAATAGATCACACTGTGTACAGTGTGGATCTCAAGAGCATATTAGTGCGGATTGTCCATTGGAGCATTCGGTTTGCTACTATTGCAAGCGTCTAGGACACCTGAGCCGAGACTGTGCATTGAAGGCACAGAACGAGAAGACTGGAGCTGCTAGGCAGAGTGGACATTCTGGACAGTCAGGATCTCAGAGGGGAGGGCATAGGACACAGTCTTCTTTCCGTCAGCCACAGTTCGCCCCTCCAGCACGTGCTTATTTTATGCTGGAATATGAGGCCAGCTATACCCCACCTATAGCTAAGAGTTTAGAGGTAGGACTTCAACAGCAGTCTATCCTTCAGCATCAGACTTATTCAGCATATCCGTCTACGATGTATCCACCTCAGTACCCTGATGGAGGGTCCGCTTTGCAGCCTCAGCACCTTGTTGGAGGGTTAGCTTCGCAGCCTCACCCTCAATTTCAGGTTTCATCTCAGCAGTATTTGACGATGCCACCACCACCGCCAGAGATGGGACGAGTTTCTGCTGGCACCAGAGAGGAGACACCGCGGGCCGATGGATCGACCTTTCGCGGTATGAGATTCATATACGCATTTACAGCTAAATTAGTGATAGATATTGATAGTTCTCTTCGTACTTATTTCGGATATACTTGGGTAGTATCTATTGCGTACTTAAGATTTGATCATGGAGTTTTGGGAGTGTCTCTACCGGTTGTAGAGATACGAGTTATCAAACAGAAGCTAGGGGAGGGCCTGCAATACTTATTTGGGGTATTTATTCCTCAAGAAATTAGTGAAGCATGGTTAGATTTTGTTCAACATTATATTATCTATATGGTTAGTATCTACTGTGAGTAATTATCGAAATTTGGAGGACCAAATTTTTATTAGAGGGGGAGAATGTTAAATACGACCAATTTAAAATCGATAGAATAAATTTTTCTCGAAAATTTATTTGGAACACTCGGATTACTGGACTAGGATAAAGGGGTTTTGGATACTTCTCAAATTATGAGAGGGTAAATAATTTAACCGAGATGGAATTATAACTAATTAGAGGGTCAAACAACTAAAACCCTTACCCTAAGGGTAGGGTTGGAAATTTCTTTGGAAATTTCTGAAGTTGAAGGACTTTTCTGTAAAAGACCCCTTTTGTTTTAAATCCCTCGCACGCAGCCAAAGCCGCAGAATTGCCTCTCCTCGTGCCCTAGCCGCCGCCGATCTCGCGTGACCTAGCCGCTGGGGAAGGCTGCGACGCCGACTTCTCCTTTTTCTTCCCTTCTCGCGAAGCCCGCAGACGCGCCGCCCCTACCCCGTTTTCTTCTTCTTATCGCGTGCCCTAGCGAGCCCACTGTTGGTGATCTTTCCTCCTCAAAGATTTCGGTTGGGCAGAGATCTTTGATCTCCGATCGCGCAAGGGATCCAACATCGACGATCTTGACGATCTTGTCGCGCTGAGGCACCGATTTCTTGTGCGCACGTAGGGGTGGCCCTAGGGAGGATCGGAGCAATCAGATCTTGGCAGAAGAAATTTTTGGCCGATACCAACTCAGGTATGATATTTATCGGTTAGGTTTGATATGAGATGTGGGATCTTTGCTATAGGTTTCCTTGTAGAATTGGACTTGGGTGGTGTATCGGATTATCACTGAACTTTCCTTTAGGTTCTCCATTTTGGTCCTGTTCTGTGTCGGTTTTGTCGTTGCTGAGAATTTCATCTTTGAGCTCGTGGAAATTTGGATTAGGTGTTGCTGACTTCTCCGTGAGTTATTGGTAGCTAATTGCAATCACTTGTGGAGTAGTTGTCCGATCTTTAGCAAAACAAATTGTATGGTTTCTATTATTATTCTGTCTATTATTCCCTGCCGTGAGCTTTTGGAAAGAAAGGTGGTTTTGATTTGTTCTGGGAAGCCATGTCGTGAGCTATTATTGGTTGTGTACCTCTGGGGGGGGGGGGTGCATATTATCAAGTTCAGTAGAGATAATTGGAGTTGGTTTTCTTTGTCCTTATTGTTGCCGTGAACCCCAGATTTGGGTGATGGGTTGCTAGGATTTGGATGGTTGTTGTGTATGGCTTGACTCGAAATGTTTGGATGATCATGCCGAGAGATTCATCGTTGGGTTCTTTGACATTCTATCTTCATGTACAGACCGGTAGGACTTGGGTTTGGCTTTTGGTGTTTAGTAATATAAATTGTTGAGGAATAAAGTAGGCTTAGCAATGGGAGTTCTACCGTGAGCCATGGAGTGTATTGTGGTTGTTCCCTTAGGAGGGTATCTCATTAGGGCTTGATCTTAATGTTGTGTGGTAATTAATTTAGCCATTTTATTTCTTGTATTGATACAGGGCGTTGATTCAGACTCGTTTCGGGTGATCGTGAGTTGTATTTGGATACGCTCTACATTTTAGGGCGGGTATCCTTTGACTTATCTTTTAGATATAGTCATATTGCTATGCA
This sequence comes from Boesenbergia rotunda, assembly GCA_024364735.1. Classification (NCBI taxonomy): domain Eukaryota; kingdom Viridiplantae; phylum Streptophyta; class Magnoliopsida; order Zingiberales; family Zingiberaceae; genus Boesenbergia; species Boesenbergia rotunda. The sequence goes on along the minus strand of JAGFNQ010004106.1, from coordinate 131,375 downwards.
TTGTCTGTTATAGATAACAGTAAGATTGTATGCTATATCTGTCTTAGTATACCTGTATTTGATATCGGTTGCTTATCCTTGAGGTTATATAGTTATATATGCGTAGATGTAGAGATCTGTTCCCTTGCATTTGACATTGATGGATCATTGGTTATTTTGTCAGTATACCTATTAGGGTACTTGTATTCTTTGTTATAGGATTCGGACCTATACCTATACATTAGGGATAGATGAGGACTTGGTGGTTGTTGTATGGATGTATGTCATGCACCATCCTTGCATTGTTGCATGCTGACGATCATTGGCTCCTATGTAGTCTGAGCCCGTTGTCAGTTACATGAGGATATACACACATCCACTCAGGGGTAGTGGCTACCGTAAAGTGTGTGCATTTGCCCTGTATTGCTCCGCACGGTCACTATTTGGAGGGTGGTTCCGGTGCGTGGTAGCAGCCAGGGATCCCTTCTCGTCCTGAGACATGAGAAGATGAGAGCTAGACTCCTCCATTGCTTGGGGTAGGAGAGAGACCTCCGCCAGCATCCTGTCCACTCGGACACTCAGGAGCAGTGATAGCAGACTGCGTACAGTTGTCATAGCTCTACCCTTTCGGACGTTCATTTATGACAGGTGGACGATGATCTGATTGGTGTCAGGGGTGACACATGTCATTGCACCATGCGCATATTTTGCATCGTGCATTGTTTGCTGTATTTGATTTCTGCACTTGATTGACATGCATATACTGGATACCTGTTTACCTTAGATTGTATGTTATACTTATTCCATAGGGCTTTGTTTCACCCTTTGCAGGATAGATGGACTCAGGTATGTACCTGTATTTAGTATCTTCAGTATACCCTTTCCGATTGTTTATATGAGACTATATTAGCGTAGACCCTTATTGTTATTGTAACGCACTATGTATATCTGCTGGGTATCCGCTGAGCTTATGGACTCACACCGTTGCCATTACATTTTTGATTTCAGGTTGATATCTGCCACGAGGGTCCGAGTCGCCAGTCCCGTGCTTGCTACTACATTCAATTTGGGTTTTATCTACTATTTTCTGTTTTAAGACCATATTACGTTTTATTATATTGCACTGGATTTATCGTGGACTTGTGGTATGGGATATGATTTTATGACATTGTACTTTTGAGTCCTATGTTAGACTATGTGTGTGGTTTTGCTGCATACCTGCCCCCTGGCAGCTCAGGTAAGTTCGGGTTTTGGTTTTATGAGCATATTATCATATATATCGTTATTCTGCTTGGATTTGGGGCCTGAGACCCATATAAACTGCGTGGTTGTGATATATATGTTGTGTGTATGTGTAAATTGTCCGCCGGACAGGTGAGGTGCTGTCCAATTTTCTATTGGATCAGCGGCTCTTAGGTCTCGGGGCGTGACAGAAAAAGACATAAAAATATATTATAACCACGCACAAATATTATTTATTTGAAAAAAGCGATCGAGTGGTGTTCCACCAACCTCGATTATCGAGAAAGATTCGTAAGATAAAGAAATTGAAAATTTCGTAAAAAAAATCCGAAAAACTCTCAAATTGGTGGTTGCACCAACTTTGAGCTACCCCGCTCTAATACCACTTGTTGGATCGAGAAACACGATAGAGGGGGGGGGTTGAATATCGTGAAAACTTTTTCAGATAAGATTTAAGAGAAAATACGCAGCGGAATTAAAAACAATCACGAGGAACACAAGTATTTTTTACTTGGTTCGGAGTCACGGTCGACTCCTACTCCAAGGCCCACGGTCCTTGACCGTTTACTGCGGGCAATTCTATAGTAGCGCAAAGATTTTATAGAATTTGGTACAATAGTAGTGCAGTAAATAAACAAGTACACTTTTTGTTACCGACGCCCAGTGTTGATCGTACTTCTGAGCAGAGGATCGTCGTCGGCGCTAGAATGTCGAGAACGGAGTTTGCCGGAGCAGCGCGCTTAAACGAAAAACTTAGAGGCGTTGGAAAATTGTTGTTTTGAAGCCTTGGGGTCGAGCCCCTTTTATAGTGCTCCTGGGGGCGCCTGGGACGTCGAGGGCGCCTGACACGTGCCTTCAGATCCGAGAACCTCTATCCGAAGCTTGATCAGCGCTTATCCTCTTCGAATCGGCTCTAGAGCTGACTGGGGTGCCCGGGACCTCTCAGGCGCCCAGCTTGACTGGGTTCGCTGGCTTCGTGGCTGATTTTGCTTCGACTCATCTTTAGCTTTGACCTTGGGCGCCCGGGACTTCCCGGCGCCTAGCCCAGTGTTGTTTCGAAGCGATTCTTGCTTACTGCTTGTTTGACTTTGACCTTGGGCACCTGGGACCTCCCGGGCGCCTAGCCCAGCTGCATGCCCCTCTCCTTTGGGGCGTTCTGAGCTGCAGAAACACACTCCTTCGGTCCCTACATCCAAGGTTAGTTCCACAACAAACAAAGCAAGAATATTAGTTAGTTTTTACAGCCGTAGCTGTCTTGGTTCTGACTTTGGGTCTCCCAAATGGAATCCTAGGTCGAACCGACGCCTACTGTTCCCTCGACGGGGAACGCGTCCTCACCTACTCCTCTTAGGAGAGTTTACCTTTTGCCAACCGGCTCTTCCGGTTGGACTTTTGCCCAGCAACCCTTTGCCAGGTGCCTAGCAGCCCTTCGCCAGGTCTTCAATGCCTAGCAACCCTTCGCCAGGTGCCTAGCAGCCCTTCGCCAGGTGGCTAGCAGCCTTCACCAGGTCTTTGATGCCTAGCAGTCCTTCGCCAGGTGCCTAGCTGCCCTTCGCTAGGTGCCCAGCAGGCCTTCGCCAGGACTTCTTTCTGCACACTCAGTATACACATTAGATCGCAAATAATACTTAACTTTGAATCCTTTGCCAATATCAAAACAAGGTTCGATATGGTGCTTCCTGCACCAACACATACCATGTGCCGAAAAATGATAGGCTCAACCACAAGGGAGTCGCTGACCGCCGGCATGCAACAGTGCAGGTATGATGCATGTCTCTAACACATGCAACCCCTACCAGATCATCGACACACAACTCAACCTATCATGTACAGGTCGTATGTATGTATCATAACCCAATCATCTATATCTAGACACACGTGCAGGTATGACTAGAATCAATCAATACAACTATACAATGGTGAGCTATGCTATATCTACATACTCATGCCCATACCAATACTATACAGAATTAGATAACAAAAATACGAGACTGTATAGATAAGAAATTTAGATCATATCCAAGGCCAAGCATAAGTATCAAGCAGGATAGCAAAATGGTAGCAAATAAAGATAAATATCAGCCTACTACATAAATAACAATTAGTCATGCATAAAAGGTAAAGTGGATCTACTGATACAAGCAAGAAGTACCCGCCTCCAAATAGGTGAAGTCCGTATCAAGAAGAAAGAACCACCCACTAATAATCCGCAAGAGTAAATCCAAGTCAAGTCCCTATATCAAGGATATATTGGATTAGGTATTACATAGAAATGGTAACTAGCTAATAAATCCCTAAACCATGCTCGGTTTAACCTAACCATTCCCTTTCCATTTAATTACCTCTAATTAAATGAAAGATTCTTAATTACTCCGCGTAATTAAGATTTAGGGTTATGTTTTACTTTAGGTTTAATCCTAAACTCGAATTCACCCCACTTAGATTATTAGGTTTAAGTTTCAAACCAAACCCAATCTCACCCAATCACCCAATCCTTCAAGGTATCATGTGCAAACACTACAAGACTCTAACACAGAGTTACCTCAACTGATCCAAGAAGGTCCATCAACAATTCACATTGTAATTTGATGCTAAAGTGCGATTCAACCCTAACAATCTAACACAGATCAAATTCCACTCAAACAGTAACCTTCCAAACAAAACAGATCTGGCACCTTGGGGAAGTTAAACTAATTCAAATCCAATTCCCCTTTCATCCACTCATGGCAGAAAACTGACGAAGGAGTTATCTACACCTAAACAAAATCTGTAATTCCTATCAACTTACCATTAAATCAGCAATCAATCAATAGAATTAAGGCAACATAGCTAAATCCACTTATCAGCTATATGTTCAGACAGAACACACCACATATCAGTTCAGTAATTCATCCATAAACTTCCAAGCATGACCCCAATACAATATTCCATATAATACAACATAACAAACCATTACCTGAGCCCGGCTAGTCTGCACAATAGCACTCCAACTTCGACAATGAAAGGGGAGACCAATTACAATCTTTTGATCTCCTCTAACTTGATCCCCAGCAGGTAGAACTCAGTTTCGGCGTAAACAGGGCTTGGAAATCCAGCATTCAATTCATCTTCACAATAACCCAGAACCTAAGCAGTAACATTCTCAATTCATTTGGAATGAACCAAGTTCTTACCTTAGTTGGACACCAACAGAGGGGCTCCAATCAAATATGTGGAAACCAATCACTGAGGAAGGAGATAGACCAATCCGTTCCACCCTAACCTGAATTAAGGACTCACTCCACCTTCACGATCCTTTCTCCAATAGGATGAGAGTAGATTGTCATCGGGAAGAAGAAAAACCCTTCTCCTAACACAGATCTGGCATTGGTTCAACCATTTGGCATAAAACACCAACCCTAATGGAGTACCAGAGCGAAACCAAGGGAATCTAAGGCTTGCCTAGCTGAAATAACCGACGACCGCCCCTAGCTACTCCCAATCGCTGGCCCGAGCAACCCGTTTCCCCCCTCTATCTTGCAGGCAAATCGATCGAATCGAGGAGGGCTCCACTTTCGTCGTCAGCCAACCCCAGATCAACTCTACCTACCCCCTCATCCGTCGAGTTTTCATTGAGAAGGAGGTGATGGTTGGCCTCGACGGAAACCGTGAGGAGAAGAAGAAGAAGGAATCGGGTGGTTTGGGTTGGCTCGCGATCAGGTGAAGTGGAGTGGGGTGAGACCGAGGGCTTATAAGTGAGAACACATTTGTATTTTAGTCCTCCTTTGTTTCACATTTAAAATTACACCCCTAACCTTAGGGCTTTAGATGATTTAGTCCCCCAATCTTAACATTAACCCCCCTTTACTTTAATCGTAGCTCTGAAAAATTTTCTGGAGCAGAATAAAAGTGTCAGATTTAACAGTCTTGGTCCTGACTTTCAGGTTTCACTTGAAACCCTAGGTCGGACCGACACCTACTGTTCCCTTACCGGGGAACGCGTCCTCACCTACTCCTCTTAGGAGAGTTTAGCTGTTGCCACCCGAAAACCTCCGGTTGGACTTTTGCTTAGCCTCCGAAAACCCAAAACTCGACGACGTTCAACCTCGGTCTGTCTCGACTCCTGTTCGTGATCCCCGCTCGACAAAGTCATTTGCTCGACCCCCTTGGACCAAGTCTTCGTGCTCGGCTTCACTCGCCAAGTCTTCATTGCTCGATCCTCGACCAGGACTTCGCGCTCGGCTTCACTTGCCAAGTCTTCGTTGCCCGATCCCCAACCAGGACTTCGTGCTCAACCCTGCAAATCAAAACTTCTTGCCTAGGTTACCTAGGATTTTCCTGTAATCTCAACAACTTCATCAGTACACCATACCAACTTAACTTGAACCCTTTGCCACTTATCAAAACAAGATTCGATCTACTGCTTCCGGCACCAACACTTATTACTACAATAAAAGGGCTTATTTATGCAAGTTGTCTAAACAATAAATATGACATACAATCATAATAATTATAATCACAATAATATAATAACTTTGGAAATATTATCTTCTGCTATCAATTCATATCGATCTTGATTATGATGCTAGATATGGTAAATCTCGATTGATTGAAATCAATATGAGATTATTATCCATTCTTGTTTTCTTATCTGTCATTACTGTAGAGATTACAAAGAAGACATCCGATGCTAGATGGCCTTGACCATCTCAAGCCCGATGAAAATTGGATCTTGGAATATTAAAGGCCTTAACAAAAGCGTCAAACAAAAGGGGGTGGAATCCCTCTTTAGAGATTATTGTTGCCCCTCTAGCAAGGGAGTGGACTCAATAAGCCTATTCTCCTCCTCTAATAAGAAGCAAAGGAAAGGTTCTAGAGATTGCATACACATTGTACATATATTGCAAACATATAGAGAAAGACAACACAAAAAGTTCCACATCATCACTCATTGTGGTTAGAGGAGGAAATAAGTCAAACAATATTGGACGGCCTAGACTGTCTCAAGCTTGATAAAGATCAGATCTTGGAACATTAGAGGCCTTAACAAAGGCCTCAAAGAATCCCTCTTCAGAGACAACAAACTTATGCTCTATTTACCTAAAAGAGTGGACAATGAATGGATGAAACAAATTAGGGGCATGGGAAGAGAATGGAAAAGGAAAGAAATTCCTTCCTATGCATGCTTGTGTAGGACTGTTGCACATGAGAGGAGGGTGAATCACGTGTCTTTTAAGAAAATGATGCTTTTTTGAAGTTAGGTAAAACAAGTGGGTGCAGCGGAAGATAATGAAAAAGCAATCACGCGAACATGGTTCGGTTTTACTTGCTTCGGAGCTTTCGATGACTCCTACTGCAAGGCTCAGGTCCCTTGGACCTTTTCGATAGGCAATCCACTAGTATCCTCTATCAGAAAACTCCTGATAGAGTGATCGAGTACAAGATATGGGTAGGAAGTGTAACAACCCTACACTTCCTACTTGATTAAGTACAAATAAGTAAATCGTTACCCAACACAAGTGTAGAACTTTTCGTTTGGCTCGTGTGTTGGCGTTGTTCTTCCGGTAGCGGTTGGACATGGTCGCGTCGAAGCAGAGCCGCAACAGGAAGATGAGGAAGTAGCCAGATGAGCGTGTGAGCTTGAAGATCGTAGAAGTAAGTGTTATATTGAGTCCACGGCAGCAATGCCCTTAAATAGGGCGCCTGAGGCACCTCAGTCCAGGTGATTTTTATCCACGATCTGCAGTCATTGTGCTCGCCAGTTATTCACTCGAAGGCACTTTGGATACCTTCTGAGGCGCCTTGGATTCGAACTGAGGCGCCTTAGCTCGCTAAAACTTTATCTTCAACGTAAACTTCATGAATCCGCTCTCATCCACCTAAGGCGCCTCCAGTCCATACTGAGGCACCTCTGGTACTGTTCATCCAAGGAAACTTATACAAAAAATCCCTGCAAACCCAAGTTAATCCAAAAATAAATATATCTTGCAAAACAAGGTTAGTAAACACATAGCATGAACTAAACGTAATGAGTATTAAATAGACCCTGTCTTTCCAAGACCAGGATCTAGTCAGAGGCCTCAACTTATAGATCCGAAAAAGTTCTAAGTTGGATTACGCTTAAAGTCCCAACTGGAACTCGTTCTCACTGGAATTTGCTCCTCCAGTGACTTACCTCACTTACATTGTCCAGATGTACTTAGCTCCTTAACTTACCAGGACTTTTGCTGAGTTTTCACCAACTCGGACTTCGGCTAGCAGACAACCTCTCGAGCCCAATTGGACTTTTGCCAAAACCACCTTGGACATTAACCTGGAGACAGTTCTTAAGCCTTTCGATCCTGCACACTCGGTAACTAAGTTAGAAAACACCACACCTAACTTTAACCCCTTGTCATACATCAAAACTTGAGTCAACCGTTAGTGCAAACTGCACCAACAGCTTGCTTACCTTGATTGAAGAAGTTAGGTACATGCTACGTAAATTTGTAAATGAAAAAAGAGTACATGCATCATTTTTTGTGTATATGGTGTAATTTTGTAAGTTAAAAAGCGTACATGTATCATTTTTGGTATATTGTGTGATTTTGTGAATGAAAAAGGGTACATATGTTATTTTTTTATCCATCTGTTACTTTTCACTCGATTTTCAGGTGATCAATTTTGACTCCAAAACTATCCGATGATGGATGGTATTTCTCTTCCCTTTTAAAATTTTTATGAAGTAAACGACGAAAACATTTTCATTGTGTAAACTTTTTCTTAATTTTTCTTTCCACTCTCCCAAGTAAACACACCCTTATTATACTAGGAGTGTTGAAGGCCAAACTCTCGAGCTTGGGTTTTCAACAATTGAAGGCACGAAGAATTCAACAATTCAAGGTGGATCAATTGGATAATCTAGGGAGCACAATAGAATACAATTAATATGAATGAAACCATAGAGACAATTGAACCTGTGATGGGACAAAAGAACAAAAGAAGGTGGTGGAGATCTAAATGGGTGAATCACAAGGAGAATGACATGACATAGAAAGAATCTAATATGATGGTATCAATTGATGACATGGGGTAATAAGCAAAATATCTCGCAATTTAATTGACATTACTTTTGTTTATGACAAACTCTCTATTATTGGACAGAGGTCATTATGGGAAGTATAACAGAGATTCACTATTGATATGGAGCTACCTTGGCTCATACTTGAAGATTTCAACTCGTTTCTATCACCTGAGGACAAGTGTGGTGGCCTTCCTGTCATGCAATGATATAGAGATTCACTATTGATATGGAGCTACCTTGGCTCATACTTGAAGATTTCAACTCGTTTCTATCACCTGAGGACAGCGTGGTGGTCTTCCTGTCATGCAATGAGTCACTAGCTCATTCTTCAACAGGCACGCAGTCAAAAATCATATTCTCCTCTCACTACTTTGGAGTTCACAATTTCATGTCATATTCCACTCCTCGATGGGAATTCTTTTCACCTTTCTCTCACGGTACTACTTCGCTATCGGTCACCCAAGAATATTTAGTGTGCACGTCAAATTTTCAATACTATGCATCCTTTTTGAGTATGGATGATTTATCATATGCGGTTTGTAGGTATCTATGGACAAATGGTCACATTTGTAACAAGTTGGATGGGACACTCATTAACAAATGTGCGGTGGTCGCCGGCCGCCAGCGGTGGTCGCCGGCTGCCGGCGGTGATCGTCGACCGTCGTTGTCAATCGTCGTTCGTGAATAACGCTTTCGAAAGTTAATAAATTGTAACGGTTATTTTCGTCTTAAATGTAAATATTGAAGGATAATTTTGGGAAAAAAAGTTGCATAACCCCGGAATCAAGAAAAACCTTACTTTCCTAAGGTTTTCCGATTCCTGGTTGCATGACCCTTTTGTGACGTATCGGGCATCGATCATTACTTGGGAATCGCTCATTATCGAAACCAAACAAGGTTTTCGTTGATAACCTTGGATAGATAACCAAGGTTATCAAGGATAACCCCCAACCAAACGCACCCCATCGGGTTGCTTATCGATCACTCGGCATGTATTATTTCTATCTTGGATGGTGACAACCAAATAACTAAACCATTCAAATTTTTTAATATAAAGTTGAAACATAAATAATTTTTGCCTCTTGTGAAAGCCAAGTGGGCCAAATACTCCCAACAACTAAGCTACGGTACAACTCGGTTTCGTCTCCTCCAAATTCTAAAGCCAATGAAGAGTAATCTAAAAAGAATGAACGTGGAACATTTCCAATACATATCATAAAGGGCAGCGGCTGTAACGAAGCATCTAGAGGATAGTCACATCGAGGAGCTACAAAAAGATGCTATGATAGATACATACAAGTCCTTTCAACATGAAGCATCAAAATTGAGTGACGTCAAATATAGCTTTTGAATGCAATGAGCGAAGATGGACTATTTCAAATAGGTTAATCGAAACTATTCTTTGTTTCAAGCTCTAGTGAAGCGGAACAATTGAATGAATGAGATTATAGCTGTAGAGAAGCCAGATGGGCAGCTCACCACATCCTTTACAGAAGTTATGACAACTTTTACGAACCACTTCCAATCTCAACCTGGCATGATGGTGGACAAATTTGAATTTCCACAAGTGTGTATGCAGCATGGGTGAATTATAGAGCCTGATCAACATGACCATCTTGTGTGCATTCCCTTCATTGAAGGAATCAAAGGGGTTCTATTTGATATTGGTGATCAGAGGGTGCCTGATTCGAATGGATATGGTTCTATGTTTTTCAAGTACACATGGGATATAGTTAAACCGATTTTTATGGCTGTTGTACAAGAATTTTTCCGCATTGGAAAGCTATTTCGAATATGAAATCATACCTTGATTACAATTATTCCTAAGTCAGCACATGCTAGCTAGTAAAGTATCTAATTATCAGTCTATATCTTGCTATAAAATTATTTCTAAGATATTAGCAGGCAGGATCTTAGACATCATGGATCAGATTCTTCACTAATATCAGGCGACATTTGTGAAGGACAAACTTATCACTGATTATATCCATTTGGTCCATGAACTTTTCAAAAGATATAGCAGGAAGATAATGTCACCCAGATGCATCATGAGGATTGACCTCTAGAAGACATTTGATTCTGTGAACTAGGACTTCTTGCAAGATGCTTTGTTGGGGTTGAATTTTTCATTGCGGATTGTGTCATAGATCATGGAGTATGTGACTATAACCTTAATCGTATTGGCTATCAATGGAGGGACCTTTGGACACTTCGAAGGTACTAGAGGATTGGGATAGGGAGATCCATTATCACCTTATCTTTTTCATATGTATTGAGATCTTTGCGAGGCAGCTACAGAGATATACAACAAGAACGGAATTCAATTATATCCTTAGTGTGGTCATCTCAAACTAGCCCATCTTGCCTATATAGATAACCTTCTATTTAGTCAAGGTGATATAGCTTTTGTGGATATCCTAAAGGATTGTTTACTAGATTTTAGTGCAGTGGCAGGACTGCTAGTTAATCAGCTAAAATCAAATATCTTCTTGGATGAAGTTGCACACTTGACACGTCAACAACTACTTATCATCACAAGTTTTCAGGAGGTCATGCCTTTCGGATATCTGGGAATGCCATTGCGGTGGCATGCCTTCGACTCTCTGACTACAAGCCACTACTTGACTCCCTGACATAGTAGATTAATGTTTGGTCATGAAAGACTGTCTTACGCTGGCAAGGCACAACTAACCGCGTTTGTACTACAAGTGGGTGAGTGCTTTTGGCTTTCAATTCTTCCTATCCCATGGCATTATCGATCACATTTACAACATTTACAGGCCTTTTATATGGACGACAAAACACCTATTGGTGTCATGGGCAAATACGTGCAGACCTAAACATGAGAGTGGATTGGGATTCTATAACTTACGATCATGAAACCTTGCCCTTCCCGCTAAGATGCTTTGGTGGATACATGCCAAGGAGGATGTCCTTTAGATCAAGTAGGTGCATCATACATATTTGAGGAGATCGGATGTATAAACTTGAGAGATAGTACACTCAGATTACACTCAGATTAACCTTACATCATACATATTTTAGACCTCATCCTTCTGGTTGTTGAGTCATTGGTTGATGCTACTCAAAGGATGACAAATTGACTTGAGCAAGATGGTGGAGTGGACAAGGCCTACAACTTCTTCAAACAAGTCAGTCTTAAGAAACTCGGGGTGCGGACAATGTGGAAATTCTACATTCAGCCTAGTCATGCAATTACGCTTTGTCTGCTAGTATAGAGGCACATTCCAGCTAAAGACAGGTAAGACTATCTAAAGGATTAACGGTGCAATTTTTGTAAATATGATATTAAAAGTGTATTCGTATTTGATACTTTATGATACATGAGTTACTTTTAGCATCGAATTATTATGTACTCTGGGACTTTTATATATATATATATATATATATATATATATATATATATATATATATATATATATATTACTTATAAAAAACATTGAAAATTATTACACACACACGAGATGCAAAATATTAATTAAATTAGAGATAATATTATATAAAAATATTTAAAGTCACTCAAATTGATAATTGAAAACTCATTATATATATATATATATATATATATATATATATATGTTATGGTGCATTCCTATTTTTTGCACTCCGTACGCAATTGCCACAGTGGCAATCCCAATCAGAATTTTTTATTATTATTTTCCTTTTGTTTTATTTCAATTTATCTTTTATTCACTACTATAATTTTTGCATTTAACAACAGTGAATCACTGTTGTCGTATGCCAAATACCACTGTTGTTAAAGGTCATGTTGTTAAAGGGGGGGTCTACGACAACAGTGAATCACTGTTGATTCACTGTTGTCGTTTGGTCTACGACAACAGTTTTCCACTGTTGTCGTATATCACATTCGACAACATTTTGACAACAATTTTTCACTGTTGTCTTTTATTATATTCGACAACAGTTGTATAACCGTTGTCGTATATCAATAACAACAGTTTATCACTGTTGTCGTTTAGGGTTTTCACTGTTGTCGTTTAAATGAGTTTTAACAACGGTGTTTAAATGTTGTCGTATGCCATATTCACCGTTGTCGTTTATCTACAACAACAGTTTAGCTTTAAAAAAACCTGTTGTGTGTTTGTACTGTTCCACAACAGTTTCATACCAATTTGACAACAAAGATATTTCCATTATATTTTCAATTAAAAGACAATAATTTAACCTCGAAACAAAAACTATATATATCAAATATCATCAACATATTTACAATAAAGATCCACCACAACCTTTCTACAGATGAAACCATAAAAGTATCTTCTGTCCAAAAACCTTTCTACAGACGAAACAACTAAAGTATCTTCTGACCCAAATTACAAGAGTTCAAATTATATATAATTCTGACCCAACTAAACTTACAATGAAGTTCAAATCACAAAAATTATAGCTTGGAAGGTCAGATTAATGGTCTTCGAACATGATCACGAACAAGTCCCTGTAGCTGGAAAAAAAAGAACAAACACTCTAATTAGTTATTCTATTAAATGCATATGTCCAATAAAAAATGATCCATGAAGATATGTATCAACAAACAACAAAAATAATAAACTAACAAACAAACAAACAAAAAAGATATGCATGTATCAACACTTGCAATTATAAGGAAGAAACCACCGATTGTTTAATGATTGCTTTTCAATTTGGAAGAAACCACCGATTGTCCTAAAAAAAATCAAAATCATAATATCGTCTTATTGATTGCAAAATACTTATTGTTAGGACTACTAAAGCTCTCAATTCTTTACAACCTCAAGACTGGTTTCAGTTACGTAGGACTTCCTCTCATCCATGGTTGAACTAGACTATAAACATGCAAATGCATTGGTAGAAAAATAGAAAAACATGAATATTACTTATATCACCATGTGTTAGTATTTGAGTATTAAATAAAAATCCTCATATGCAGCAATTATGAGAAAGGAAGAAAAAAGACCATTGGTAGAGGTAATATTTACATGAAAACTGCGAAGCTCTTCAGCTTCTTCAAGTGCGATTTGCTTTTCGTATTCTCTCCTGGACTGAAGTGCGAAAAAGAGATTAGTGGCAACCTTAAAGAAGAGAAGGATAGCATCATAAATAAATATAGAGTGGAACTGATTTGTCCTGTTGCATAAAATCAGGAAAGCAAACTTTCAATAGCTTCTACATTCTGAGAAATTAAGCAACTAAAGCTATTAACTATTTGATCCATAATAATCAACTAACATTTAGATATTAGGATACAAAACATGAGAGAGAGGACATGTAATGATCGATGAAGTAACAAAGGAATCATATTAACTCAATGTGAAAGGGGATAAATTTCATAATAAAATATTGTTAGTAAGAGTTCCATTCTGTAAAGAGAAACACACCACCATACATAGAAGGGAACATTTTGGTCATGCTCACCGTGGCCAAATTATCTAAAAACTCTGTCTCATCCTCGTCAAGGGCTTTTGGTGGTCCTATACATACAAAGAACACAAATGCATTACACATGAAAAAAGTGAGGCCTTTCGAAACATCGTTTAAGGAAGAAAAACACTCAATATCGACCCACTTGGAATTGGATATGGCAAAGGTGCTAATTTGTCCACTGCTTCATCAATGGAAACTCAAATGCAATTCTTGGGAAATGGATCATTAAAAAGAAATATTATTTTAAAACTTATCATTTCCATAAAATTGCAGCTTTGATAAGTATTTGATACATAGCTCACAAAATGGATTCCTATAAGTATTTGACAAATAATCAATCAACAGAAAAGAATATCATTTAGGAGTTAGCCATATGCAACATTTAAGTAAAAAAAACCTAACTTTCATTGTATCCTTGTCCTGCATGAGAATGAATCATGTCACCGTTATAAAGTAGCTACTTCATAAGTTGGAGGATGAAAATTTGTAATGAAAACAAACTCTCTTGAAAAGGAAAAGCCAACAATGTTTCATCTTATAATTGTACTAACTAGTTTCTTCAACATATCTAAACCTTAGATATCTCCATGCACAATGAACCTAATGGACTCATATTTAAGCTTGATTCGTATTGTTTGAAAAACTGAAAATAGTTGAACAGATATCTCATACACCATACATAACGTGCACAAGTTTACAGTAAAAGAGAAGTCTTTTTTCTTTTATGAAGGAAAGTTCATCCAGGTTTTATTTTGTAAAATTTCATGTCTTTATTTTGTGGACATCAAAAATGCACGAAGAAAGTTAAGTAGAACAATTACTAGATATAACTCCCAATATTTCTAGTAAAGTTCTTATTAACATTTAAGCAAAACTCTTTTTAACAAAAGAAAGCTATAATTTAATCCAACAGAAACTAACCCACTGTGATCCAATCACAACACTTAGCTAGAGCATAACTAAATCATCAATTTCATCCAGAATCTATTCTAAACTAACTTCCATTTTGCACCCCACAATTCAAACCAAAACAAGATTTCTGCAAGCTATGAACAACAGCTTAACCAACAATTTCTCCCATGGACATAGATATAAACCAAACACAGACCACACTCATGTCACCCATCCAAACCAATCATCAAGTCCGTTCAAAACTTCAGACCAAGGCAAAATGCACAGAAACCACCACAACACCATCTCTACAACTGAAAAGCTATCAAGAAATAAAATCGGATTAAAGATCTGTTACAAATTTCTAATTCTAGCAACCCAAACACCCAACCAAGCATCCCAACAGATTTGAACATAAGAAATCCAACTCTAACGGAAAGCAATTCTTACCTCTGCTCGGCGCACAGCAACAGCGAAGAAGGAAGAAGAGGAAAGGAAACACCCAAAACCACACAGAGTCCTTGCGATGCGCAACACCACCCCTTGTAAATTCGACGCCAGTGCTTGGGTGGCGCCGCTTGATCGAGTCAGATTTTAGGAAGAAGGCGGCGCCGACCTCGCTTGCGTGCAGAGGAGAAATCGCGAGGGAGGAGGCATGTGATTTGGGCTTCTCAGTAGAGGAGGGTGCGCTCGGCGGCTTCCTTCGCCGGATCGCCGACATCGCCGTGCGCGATAGGGGCTGATCGACTCCTGCGAAAAAAGAGAGCAAGGGAGAGAGAGAGAGAGATCGGCCGCAGAAGACTGAAGGGAATGGGGGAGGAGAGGGAGTCGGCGATGAGGGGCTGTGTCGGACCACCAAGGAGGAAGGGGACTTGCTAGAGGGGAGGTGGCTGGCTTGGCCGGCTGTCGCGCGAGGAAGGGTTGGCGTCGGCGCTTTAGGGCACGAGGAAGAAAAAGGCATAGGGAGGGAAGATAGTAAATAGAAGGGTTTATATAATATATATAATTAAACCGTTGATATCCACCGTTGATATCCACCGTTGATTTTGTTTATTGATTGAACAGCACAACAATACAACAACAACAGTTTAATAAAACTGTTGTATATTGTCATAATAAACAACAGTTTCTCACATCAGTTGTTATAAATCCAGCCTATAGACAACGGTTATTTTATAACTGTTGTCGTTGAGTATACATACGACAACACTCATGTTATTACTGTTGTCTTTTTACGTATAAGACGAACAACAACAACGGTTAATACTAAAACTGTTGTTAAATTGACATAAGACAACACTTTTTCAAAAAACCGTTGTCTATTATGTGTTGTTGAATGCAAAAATTCTAGTAGTGATTTTTTTCTTTGTTTTCCTCTCCACGCTTCCGCTGCCCCGCTTCCTTCGTCGTTGCTGTCGATCCTTCTTCCTCTTCTTCGTTGTTGCCGCCCGACGTCCCTCCGAAACTAAAGGTGTTTCCCCCTCCCTCTTCTTACCTCTTCGTGTGCATCGGTGAACAAAGAAAAGGGTCGAAACCCTTTGTGTCGTCGCCGCCCAAGGAAGCACCGTCGGAGCTCTCCCCTTGCCGTCGCCGATCTTCCTGACCAGAGCCTTTGCCATCGTTGTCCAGTGACTTGATCACCACCGGTAGCCCTGCCGTCTTAGCTAGGAACAACCACATGGTTGTTGCCGTCCAGAGGGTCGACGTCGTTGTCCAGTGCAGCTGTCCTTTATCACTGCTAGACATACAAGGATACAAGGTCGCCGCCAATCCTTCGTCACTGTCGACACCATCCTTCCCACCCTTTTGTAAATTATTTAGAAAATTCTGAAATTTTAGGATAAATTCCAGAGATCACTGGGGAAATATATGTGGAGATATGAGCTCAAGTTAGGTAGTTGAGCTTAGAGAATGACGCTGTAGAAACTTTTCAGAATTTGAAGCTGGGAAATTTTGTCAAAAAAAAAAGTTGTTTAGTTGTCAAAATAAAATTGGAAAATGAGTTATGGATGTATAGTAACCAATGAACAAGTTGTTTTGTTAACATGGAATTTATATCAACCTCAACTATTTGTGCCAACGACATAAAAGTTTGTTTATAGAACAACGAAAAGTTTGTTTGTAGAACATGGTGCTATGATTATATCAGTGAATCATTCAAACAATTTCTTTTTTTAGTATTAGCTCTATAATAAATTTGATTTAAATATATACTGACACTATTTGATATTTATTTACTGAATAAATTCTAATCACACACCCACGGAGCTAAACCAATAGTTCAATTTTAAAACTATGCAAATATAATTCATAAGAAAGACAAGTCATCTAAAACTTCAAGAAAAGAAACATGAAAGAGCACGATGCATCATCCATGGAAGAAAATGTTTAATCCAAATATGTACATCTGAGACTTCATGAATCACTTGTTAGTATGTTTGAGTGTTAAATTTAGTCATGAATATGATCACAAAGGAATTCCTTATTACAACTGAAAGTGAAGTTGGTGCTTAATCCAAAGAGGGAAAAAATCAAGGACTTCATGTGCAAATCTTCAACCCAGATCCAAATCCTGATTCCTATGAAATGAGCATAAACAATTAGGCACTGAAAAATCAAGCATAAGCAACTAGGCAGTTTAACAAACATAAGCAACTAGGCTTGTAGGATAAATTACTAACAGTGTGATTTGTTGTTTACTGATCTTCATTATTTGCTAAATCTTCATTTATTCTATAGCATGCTGTTAGAACCTACAATAATACAGAAATTATTAACTTTAATTTCTCAATCAATCAACCACTATAATTTAATAAAACTTTGATAGTACCAACTATATCTGCCAATTCTTCTTCATATGTGTCATCATCGCTGTTATGATGACTATCTATAGTTGATCTGGTAAGATACATAATCATATTTATAAATTAATTAGAGAACTGCTTTGTAAAAAAAATTATCATATAAATGTGAATTAGTTGATACATACCCTTGCTGTAAAATTGGACAGTTGCGCTTATCATGTGACATACCTCGATGTCCACATCTACGACATAGCCGAGACTTTGAGATTGCCTTTTCCTTTGATGATTTTAATCTTTTCCCACATCCCTTTGTTCTTACTAAAGAAGGATCAATAATAATAGGGGCTCCATGCTTGGATTTCTTCCTTTGACTTCCATTGTCGCATGTTTTTTTACTAATGTTCATCTCTTTAATTTTGTTGTAGATAAAATCAAATTGTTCATCCAAGAAGCTTGTCCCCTCATCAGTCAAAGATGTATCATCAATTAATATTGAAGCTTTATAGGATAACCTTGAGTGTCTTGACATCAAACACCTTTTTGGATCATTGACGAAATTTTGCTCTCCCAAGGAATATATTGCTCCAACCTTTGCATCTTGTGTCCATCGTTTGAGTATATACTTATCAGGTAGATGAAAGACTTGATTGATATAAAAAAAGCTAACATATGTCTGCATGGAATGCCATCGAACTCAAATTTCCTACAGCTACATGATATGTAGTCCCTCTGTATATCATGCGTGAGGACCCTTGGTTTGGAGGAAGAACAACTTTGAAAATTCATCACATGGTAAACCACTAACTCAACTTCTATAGATGCTTGTTGCATATAATAACTATGACTTTCACTCATTTCACTTTGAAACTCCACCCATTTCTTTTTTGTGTATTGTTTAACCATTTGAATTTCCATTGGCAAGTTTGTCTTATTCCTGGGATGCTCATTCATATCAATATGGTCAGCAAGCAATTCATTATATCTTTGGTGTCTTAGTGCCCTATTGAAACGAGTGATAAAATCTATCAATGAATTCTTATTTGAGATATACCTCTTAAAAAATGCATGTGAGCTTTCAGATCTCTGACTACTTGACATTCCAGCACAAAATACATGGCTAAAATATACTGGCACCCACTTATGTCGCAATTCGTACATCAATGACAACCAATCATTTTTCTCTAAACTAGCACACTTGATAACCTCTTTCCATGAATTCTCAAATTCATCAGGTATTATAGAATTTCCAATGACATTCTTTATGCTTTGATAGTAGTCACGAAAAGTCAAAGGGTTTAATTTATTTGAGAATTTGTTCAATATGTGCCATAAACAATATCGATGCACTGTCTGAGGAAAAACTTGGGCAATGACTTTTGTGATAGCAGGATCCTGATCAATGATGATTACATTCGGTGCACCTTTAGGCATTGCTTCTATGAACTTGTTAAGCAGCCAAACAAAAGACTCAGTTTTCTCATCACTTATAAAGCTGCAATAAAAAATAATTGTCTGATGATGATGACTAACTCCTACAAATGGTACAAAAATCAACCCATATTTGTTGGTGTTATATGTTGTATCAAATACAACTACATCTCCAAATACACTGTATGCCGTCCTTAATATATGATCCGCCCAAAAACACCTACTAAATCTTTTATCTGAATCAGTCTCATAATAAAAAAAAATTGAATTCTTCTCTTTCTCAGATGTAAATAACTCAATTAGTGTTTCAACATCGATACCCTTTTGTTCATCTCTTAGATCTTTCTCAAAGTTTCTAATCTCTTTCTGTGCAACCCACCCTCTCAGGACCTCCATATTCTATCTCCAATAATCACATTTGTTGTCAAGTTGGCACATTTGCCTCAGAAAAATGTTGAGTTAATGCTTTTTTTGCTACCGAAACATTACGATGTGAGCGTAGCAAATGCACCTTTGAAGGAGTTGAGAGTGGATGATTATGACTTTCCATGATGTTTTTGACAATCTAATTAGATTCAGTTTGTTCCTTAACAAGTGACATATATAACTGACAACCGATTCTAACTTCATCGCGTGCTCTTTCCCTTTTCTGTTGATCACCTATTGCATGTTTATTCCATTGCATTTGATTTGTATGTCCTTCTTTAAAATATACAAATCTTTTCTAAACAACTTCATTTGTCATCTCATTTTTCTTGTTATTATTTATCCTTGCACTAAATCTGGCTTCTCGTGCATATTGGTTATAAAATGAAAATGCTTCCTCTAGTGATGAGAATTTCATTCCAATTTTTGATGCTCGATCATCTGCTACTTGGGGAATGTATAGTCGACCCTCGCTACCATTTTTTTCCATTGTTGGGAATGTCAGATTCAAATGTAGTGAAGCTCTGCATATCGCCACATTGCCACGAAAACATTCTGAATCAAATTGACATAAAATAGTATTCTCATGTGGCAATAATCTAACATGACAGTATATCATTTAGTACTAATGTAGGAGCTCGAACAGGAGAGAAGGTAGTAATTTTAGTATATGTACTACACTCTTAGGATGTAATGCAACCTTATCAATGCTATTATTATCAAAATAAGATCTCCTACAATTTGTGATATGACACTACACTGTTAGAGACATTGAAAACATAAATAAATAGAAGAGAAAAAATAATGAATCATGAAGATTCTAGTGTATATATACATTGAGCATAAGAGAAACAAATCAAATATGCTACCAGTGGCCATGATATCCATGAATCAAGAAAAAACTAATTGTCGGATTTTTGAGAAACAATGGATTAAGCGATTGAAATAAATTAGAGACTTACTTCGTAGACAATGGAACTTGACTATCAAGTGTTTAATCTAGATCTTAATTGAGATTAATTTATATAGAAATTGAAATTAGTTTGAGAATAACAAAAATAAATTGCTTCACTGAGCTAATTTACCTTATACGCCCAAGGAAGCAAGGTCTCTAAAAGGATGGAGAGTTGGGCACTGGACAGCGACGACAAAGGCTCTGGCTTAAGACGACAGGGCTACTGGTGGTGATCAGGGCACTAGACAACGACGACAAAGGCTCTATCCAGGAAGATCGGCGATGGCAAGGGGAGAGCTCCAACGATGCTTCCTTGGGCGGCGACGACACAAAGGGTTTCGACTCTTTTCTTTGTTTGCCGACGCAGCAATGACACAAAGGGTTTCGACCTTTTCTTTGTTCGCCGACGCACACGAAGAGGTAAGAAGAGGGAGGGGGAAATACCTTTAGTTTCGGAGGGACGTCGGGTGGCAACAGCGAAGAAGAGGAAGAAGGATTGACAGTAACAACGAAGAAAGCGGGGCGGCGGAAGCGTGGAGAGGAAAACAAACAAAAAAATAAAAGATAAATTAAAATAAAACAAATAGAAAATAATAATAATAAATTCTGATTGGGATTGCCACTGTGCAATTGCGTATGGAGCGCAAAAAATAGGAATGCGCCATAACATATATATATATATATATATATATATATATATATATATATATAAAAGATTTTTTTAACTTATTAACAGTGTGACAACTATTCCAGTGTCATGTAATTTTGCAGGATGAAATAGAAGATTTGTAAGAATAAAATAATTGCATTTCCTACACATACACCCCTAGCTTCTTCACCCACCATTATATTAATAATTTATCTCCCAAATAATTAATTAGCTCATCAAATCCAGATCGGTTATGAAACCTCCACGAAGTGGCTCACGTGGCCATTCCATGGCCGAGAATGGCAATCGAGTCGGGAGTTAATTCGCCGTAATGATCGTTATCGTAGGAGAAACGCTAGACAGATTCGCCGCACTTCGGATCCTCTATCCCAAAAAATCTCTGTCCCGCTTATCCCATGCTTCCGACGACGGCTGACGAGTCGTCCGACTACCGATCGGATACTATCGATAGATTTTGATCGTCGTACCAAATCAAATGGTATCCTAGAAGAACGGTGAACCGATCGGAATTGTTGCAATTGTAATCTCGTCGGATTGGACGGTAAATCCAGTGAGATCGCAATTGCGGCGATCCCAACGAGTTCACCATACTCCCAGGGTATAGTTTTGTTCGGGGTAGCGCCCGGAGGCCGCTAGTAGTGTCTGATCGGAGATCGGACGACTCACCGAGTATCATCGGGGAGCGGGACAGGGGTTTTTTTTGGACAGAGGATCTGCCCTCAATTCGCCGGGGCCATTAAATAATAGAGCAGTTGCCCCCACAACGACAATTGGAGATCAGAAGGCACCAGGGCCGGATAGTTATGGGTCAAAAATTTTCAAGTACTCTTGGGATACAATCAGTGAGGATTTTGTGGCTGCGGTGCTTGAGTTCTTCAGAAATGGTAAACTATTGAAAATGTGGAACCATTCTCTTATTACATTAGTCCCAAAAACAAAGTACCTAAGCAAAGTTGGAGATTATAGGCCTATATCATGTTGCTCAGTGTATTACAAGGTGGTATCCAAATTATTAGCAGGGAAGATAGCAGCGGTGGTAGAGCGTATCCTCCACCCAGCACAGACAACTTTTGTAAAAGGGAGGACCATAACTGATAGTATACAGCTAGCTCAGGAGTTGCTAAGAAACTACACCAAGAAGAGAATATCACCTAGATGCACACTCAAGGTAGATCTTCAGAAGGCGTTTGATACAGTTAATTGGGACTTTCTATTCGAGGTGCTTCAGGGGATGCACTTTCCGGATACATACATTGCATGGGTGAGGGAGTGTATCACCACAGTATCGTATTCAGTCAGTATCAATGGTAGTGTACATGGCCACTTCAAAGGGGTGCGAGGGCTTCGGCAAGGTGATCCCCTTTCTGTATATCTATTTGGGATTTGTATGGAGTATATGGCTAGATTGCAATGTCAGCACACCAGAAGGTCAGACTTCCACTTTCATCCGAGTTGTGCTAAGTTGCGGATAGCGCACCTTGCTTACGCAGATGATTTATTACTTTTCTCTAGAGGTGACGTGGCATCAATAGCGGTACTTATGCGTTGCCTTGAGGAGTTTGGGCAGATGGCGGGCCTAAGGGCCAATCTGGGTAAGTCAAACATGTACATAGCAGGTGTGGACGTGGGTACTAGAGCGGCACTGCTAGGACTTACTGGATTTCAGAGTGGCATGATGCCCTTCCGGTACTTAGGGATTCCCCTAGCATCAGCGAAGCTCAGGATAGCGGATTATGCACCACTGATGGATACCTTGGCAAAAAAAGGTTAATGCTTGGCCGAAGAATACGTTAACTCATGCAGGCAAAGCTCAGTCGATTAGATTGGTATTGCAAGGGGTGGAGTGCTACTGGTTATCGATTCTGCCACTACCCTCATGAGTGATTGACAGGATATATATAGTCTATGCCGGGGGTGGAGGACTAGGTTTCAGGGATCTCAGAGCTTGGAATGATGCACTTTTGGCCAAGGTGCTTTGGAGGATCCAGGAGAATCAGGATACGTTATGGATCAGATGGGTACATCACACTTATCTGCAACATTCAGATATTTGGCAGTGGCGGTGAAGCAGACAGATTCCCCTCTTATTAATGTTGGAACTTGGATGACTAGAGAGGGGGGGTGAATGTAGCCAGACACTTGAGCTCTAGCTCTTTTCAATTTTTTGCACCTCAAATGTTAGTAGCACAGCGGAAGCACAAGAAAAACAGAGTTGCAGAAAACTAAACCCTAAACTAAGCACAAACACAAAAACGCTAACAAGAGGATTTACAAGGTTTGGGGATAACTTGCCCCTACTCCTTGGCGTGCCCTTAAGGTGGGCAATCCTTTGATCGTCGGCAGATCAAGCCTCGGAAAATCCGGATAGTAAGAAATATCCTTCTCGGTAGAGTAACCTCTCCATAGCGTTTTAAGATGATGAAGTATAAAGTACAAGAAACACAAGAAGGATCTTACTTAGCACTTAGAACCACAAGAACACAAGCAAACTTCTCTGAGCTCCACCCAGCGCAGATCTCACGCAAGACTCTCCTCTTCGTGTCTTCTCGCTGATGGACTCAAGCTTCTTGTTTCTCTTCTCCCAAGTGCCCAAGTAACAAAAGGTTGCTTCAAGGATCACAGTTGCTTGCTCAAGATGATGGAACAGCAGATAGCACAAGCACGCAGCAAGAAGTATTCGCAGCAAGCTCTCGCGAGAAGTCTCTTCAGCCCTTCTCTACTACGCAGCTTAAGTCTTCTCCACTATCGCCAGGTCACCACCTCACTGCAGCCTCCAGCTGCTCACCTGCCAACGCCAGCTACCACTGAGCTCTCCCTGGACTCCCTGAGCTTCCCTCAGCCAAGCTCCAGTCAGCAGCTCCAGCCGTTGCAACCTGAGATAGCAAATGGACAAACCTGCTCCAAGGAAAGGCTTCCATTGACTCTCCTTGAGTGTTTGAATCCATCCCTGTCACCTGCACACTTAATCAGAGCATTAGCACAGCATATCAAGCATAGAATCAAGTATCAGAGATTAAGCGCAGAGAATCAGATGTGTTCAGACGCGATCAGAGCGTCTGACAGTGCATTTTGAATTAAAGTGATCGGTCACCGGACCGATCAGAGAGCCTCCTGATCGGTCACCAGACCGATCAGGGTGGGTTCAGACCGATCAGGCTCCATCCTGATCAGTCCCCAACGCTCAATCAGAAATCACGATTTCTCTAGGACTCTCCGGGACCGATCACCAGACCGATCCCAGGTTGTGGATCGATCACCAGACCGATCCACCCCTTTGCAGGGCAATTTATTAGCTTCGCAGTCCAACCCTCCTGATCGGTCACCAGACCGATCAGGGCATGCTCAGACCGATCAGGCTCCATCCTAATCGGTCATAGTGAGGAACTCGCGACACTTAATCGTTCTCCAGAACGGTCTGAACAGTGTTCCAGATCGGTCATGTAACGACCCGGAAAATCTCCTCAATATTTTCTTTAAAATATTGACAATGTCTAGATAGTTTGGAAGGAATTTAGAGATACTAGTATGAACCTTAGCCTAATTATCCATAATTTCTCATTTAAATCGAGAAGCTAAGTACTAATGGGCTTTTCTAAGACCATGGTTATTAGTGGATTTTAGGTGAAATTTAATATAAATATAAATGGGTTTTAATTAGGAGTATTAGCATGATCATGGGGGAATTTTTGGGGAATTTTTGAAAATAAGATAAAAATAAAATAAAATAAAATATAAAAATAAAGTGCATGCACCAAGGATTGAACCTTGGACCTATGGTACCACCATGCATGTACTAACCAATTCACCTAGCAAGGGAGTGCTAGTAGAGGATGAAGTAGATTTTGGTTAAGGCTTAGGGGAAATGAAGAGTCATCAAGGGAAGAGACACCATGACTCTTCACTTGCCCTCCTTAATGTGGTATAAAGGTGGCATGGGAGTTACAATTTCCCTTCTCTTCTTCCCAAGTCATTCTTTCCTCTTCCTCCTTGCTCTAGCCGAAAACCACAAGGGCTCTCCCCTTGGGAAAAATTCCACCAAGGACTCCATCTTGAAGACTCAAGGCTCTCTACTAGGCTACAAGGTCTAAGAGAAGTTTGGAGTCAAGAAGGTTATTTCTATTTCTTTATTCAAGGATTAAATCCAAGACAAGGGAAGGTAAGACCTCCTCACCTGTGGTATGATAGCTTCCAAGTTATTTATCATGATCTAAGTTTTATTGGCATGCTATGTTGGAAAAAATCCATGGTTAGGGCTTGTAAGGATTTCGGCCAAGCAAGGTGTTGGGCTAAAAATCATGTTAAAAACCTCTCTTATGTTTTCAAATGTTTACTCATGATAGGTTAAGCAATAAAGTATGATGTTTGAAGTTTTTGTAGCACCCTAGAACCCCACTAGGGTTTCGGCCACATCAAGGCTAAAGGGCTAGGGTAAATTCCAACCTTTCCAAGCATGATTAGTATGTTTCTTATGATATCTTATGGGTAATAATGGTGATTTATATGAATTTTCCTATGGGCTTATTACCCTTCTAGGGTTTCGGCCAACTCATGGTTTGGGCCTAGGACTTAGGGTTAAATCCAACCAAGGGTTCAAATGGTGTTCCATGGCATGATATGTAAGGTATGGGATGTTAATCATGACATAGGTAAATTTTCTATGGCTTTATGGTCCCTTAGGGTTTTCGGCCAAGACCCAAAAACTAGGGTTTGAATTGGGCTAAGGTCTTAAGGATACATGTTTATAAGTTACCATGATGTAAGTACATAGTTAAGTATGATGTAAGGATCTTTATATTACAAAAATCTTAGTTTATGTATTATGTAACATGACCTTGCATATTAGGTTCTATGCTATGCTTTACTCATGAATATTTATATCATATACCATGATATGTAATTAATGTAGGGGTATGTTATGATAAATAGAATGATGCATGTAGAAGGTTAAATGCTTATAATAGATGTATGTGTATGAAGGATATGTATGTATGCCATGTTTTATGAATGATATGTATGTATGCCATGCTTTATGGATGACATGTATGTATGCCATGCTTTATGAACAATATGTATGTAAGTCATGTTTATGAATGCTATGTATGTATGCCATGCTTTATGAATGATATGTACGTATGCCATGTTTAAGAACGAAGATGATGAACGAAAATGATAACCATGACCCTAAGACAAAATGAAGTAAGCATGACATACCTTATGAATGAAGATAAGGAATGATGATGAATGTTCATGTCTTTAAGGCATCATGATGTTAAGTATGAATGATGAAATGTTAAGTATGTTTATGTCATGCTAAGGGATGGGCACCTTAAGAACGCCTCGGTTCTGGACTACCGTAGCTGTCCACGGTTCTGGAACTACCGTAGCTGTTCCTACACTTAAGTTATGTTTCATGAAACAAGATTATGTTTATGTCATGAATGTCTATGAATGATGAAGCATGCAAAGTTATTTTACTCTATGAATGGGCTTGTACCGGACCGAAGTAAGGGTCCAAGGGATGGGCACCTTAAGAACGCCCCGGTTCTGGACTACCGACTATGCTGTCCACGGTTCTGGGACTACCGAAGCTGTCCTTACCCTAGTAGGTCGGGGCTCGCTACCTCGTATCTACTTAGGGATGCGCGCTTATGATGTATGTATGTGGTACAAGCCGGGGACCCCAATGATGTTATGTTTATGTTTAAGTATTTAAAAGTATGATTTTAAAATTAAGCATCCTTATGTAATGCATTTGACTCATGCATTCATTCATGTTATGCATCACGCCAGGGTAAGTATGTTTTATGCTTATGCTTATGATAAGATTGTGTTTTATGCTCATGTATGTTAAGAATTATGCTATGCTAAGTATGTTTCATGCTCATGTATGTTAAGAATTATGCTATGCTAAGTATGTTCATGCTCATGTACGTTAAGAATTGTGTCATGCTAGGTATGTGTTAAGTTTATGTTTATGTTAAGAATCATGTCATATGCTTATGATTTACGCCAAGACTATGCTTATGTTTCATGTTCAGAATTATGTTATGTCAGATGCTTGATATGTTTATGTTTAAGCGACGTATGGTTTTAGTGAGTAGGAAAGGGTCTTACTAAGCCTGTGTGCTTATAGTCTTATTTTCCTCGTACCGCAGATCAAGCAAGAAGTTACTAAGGGAAGCAGCAGGAGGGGCAAGAGCATGTGTGTGTGTGGCAGTGACTTGGCAAAGGATTCTTTTATTTACACATATCACATGTCTTGGGTTTTGGAAATGCCTCCTTAGATTCCATGCTATGTTTCAAGGGTTATGCCTAATGGATGATTATGCTACTTATGTTTCAATGCTACTTATGCTACGTTTTGGTTATGCTACTTATGATGATTATGAATAAGCTATGAAATGGTTATATCATGATGCCATGCATGTTGTTAATATGTTAAGTCCAATGACACTAGGTTCAGGGATGACAAGTTTATGCATGTATAGATGTTTCATGTATTAATTGCATGGTTAAAAGCATGTGTAGAAGAAAAAAATTATTCCGCTGCATTAAGATGTTTTATATGTACATGTATGTTTAGCGTAACGACGCCTTTCTCGCCACACCATAAGGTGTGGGAAAAAGGCGGGCGTTACAGGTTGGTATCAGAGCAGTTGCCATCTCACTACACACACATCAAGCCTTCTTCCTGCCGCTTCCAAGTAAGTACCTCTCTGCATATTTTATGATAGTAAGCACTTTTAGGATACTTTATGATTCTAGAACATGCAAGTAAGGATGATACCTATGATTCTAGAATATGCAAGCATGAATGATGTTTTATGATGAAAAGTATTTTAGGATATGTGACTATGAACGATATATATATTTTTCTTATGAATCAAATAATTTAGGATTTAATATGGAGGGTAGGAATAACGATAACTCATATTATCCATACTTGTCCTTCATGAAGGAAAGCATGGCTAGAAGACAGAGTAACAGACTTAATGAGACCACTCCCTCGCCTGATCTGATGCAGTTAGTGACCCAACTTCAGCGTCAAGTCACTGAGCAGCAGCAAACCATTAATACCCTGATGAACCAACAAGAAAATTCTACTACTCCTCCGGCGAACCAGACCGCTATACCTGTTGCACCTACGGTTACGCAAACTCCTCCGTCAGGCTCGACCACTGTAGCACGACAAGAGGCTTATCTGATCCAGTGGTTGAGGCTGAAACCAGAAAATTTCTCGGGTATCGGTGAACCGTGGGATGCGCAAGCGTGGTTCAAAACTGTAGAGAGTACATTGGAGCTACTGGACTGGCCAGAACATGAGAAGATTAAGTGTGCATCATTCTGCCTTTCTGGGGATACCAGAATGTGGTGGGAAAGGGTCAAGGCCAAGAGACAGGTGAACCAGATGACGTGGTCAGACTTCGAATCAGAGTTCTTCGAAGAATTCTTCAATATGCGGGTCACAAACAAACACTACGACGAGTTCACGGAATTCCGACAGGGCAACCTCTCGGTCAATGAAGCCGTGAAAAAGTTTAATCGACTGGCTCGTCTATGTCCTGAGCTGGTCCGCACTGAGAAAGAAAGGGTCCAACTTATGTTGAAGATGTTGCGGCCCGAAATAGCCCTGAACGTGGCCGGCGGAGTTAACAGGCCGCAGACCACCGAGGAGCTGTTTAGTAGTGCTCTACTCACCGAGCATTACCTGAACAATATCAATCAGCAAAAGAAGGCATTAAATGAGAGTAAGGAATCAAGTTCACTTCGGGATTCTCGATTCTTTATCTTTCATTATCCCTAATGTTCCTCCCTTTCATTATCACTCAGGAGGTCAGAAACCTCAGAGTACCAATGCTAATGGGAAGGGAAATCAGGGTGGTAAACGACAGCCATGGGACGACCCCCAAGGGGGCCCAGCAAATAAACAGTCCAGGTTTCCCCTGTGTGCTACATGCGGGAAAATGCATCCCGGGGAATGCCGCAAAGGTACGAACCGGTGTTTCATTTGCGGGGTGGAAGGGCACATAGCCTCTTACTGTCCAACCAAGAACCAGGCACCTCCCCAACAGCTTGTTCCATACCAGGGTGCACCAGCGAAACTACATTATATGCAAGCTGAGCTGGAAGGTACCCCGATGAGCCAAGGGAGATTGGAGGCCCCACCAACTATGGCGGATGCCAGGGTTTTCTCTATTACTAAGGAGGATGCCGCGAATGCTTCAACGGTTGTCACAGGTCAGATACTTATTTACAGTCAGTATGCTACTGCATTATTTGATACTGGGGCAACACACTCGTTCATCTCTATGTTCTACACTAAGAAGATAGATATGTCTCCACAAGTTTTAGACTGCAAGTTCTTGACAACCCTGCCTTCGGGAGAAATAATGACATCCACTCACGTGCTGCGTGCTGTGCCAGTCGGAATCGCAGGAAGAGAACTCTACTGCGATCTGATAGTACTCGACATGCAGGATTATGATGTTATAATGGGAATGAATTTTCTGAGCAAATACGGCGCTTCTGTCGAGTGCCGTAAACGAAAGGTGGTCTTTCAACTTGAGGCCGATTCTATGTTCGAATTTATCGGAGAGCCGAGAAAAAGAACCGAGAAATTTTTATCGACTCTCAAAGCATAGAAGATGATAGACAAGGGATACACTGGATTCTAGCACATGTGGTTGACGTAAGTCAAACCAAGGACCAGAAGCTAGAAGATGTTAGGGTTGTATGTAATTATCTAGAGGTATTCCCAAATGAATTACCAGGATTAGCTCCTGATAGAGAAGTGGAATTCGAGATCGAATTGGTTTCTGGTACTAACTCGTTCCCCAAGGCACCTTACCGTATGACAAGGTCAACGGTTTGAGGAATCCACCTGGGAACGCGAGGACGCGCTGAGACGCAAGTACCCGGAGATATTCTAAGTTTGAGGACGAACTTTCACGAGGTATGGGGGATTGTAACGACCCGGAAAATCTCCTCAATATTTTCTTTAAAATATTGATCATGTCTAGATAGTTTGGAAGGAATTTAGATATACTAGTACGAACCTTAGCCTAATTATCCATAATTTCTCATTTAAATCGAGAAGCTAAGTACTAATGGGCTTTTCTAAGACCATGGTTATTAGTGGATTTTAGGTGAAATTTAATATAAATATAAATGGGTTTTAATTAGGAGTATTAGCATGATCATGGGGGAATTTTTGAAAATAAGATAAAAATAAAATAAAATAAAATATAAAAATAAAGTGCATGCACCAAGGATTGAACCTTGGACCTATGGTACCACCATGCATGTACTAACCAATTCACCTAGCAAGGGAGTGCTAGTAGAGGATGAAGTGGATTTTGGTTAAGGCTTAGGGGAAATGAAGAGTCATCAAGGGAAGAGACACCATGACTCTTCACTTGCCCTCCTTAATGTGGTATAAAGGTGGCATGGGAGTTACAATTTCCCTTCTCTTCTTCCCAAGTCATTCTTTCCTCTTCCTCCTTGCTCTAGCCGAAAACCACAAGGGCTCTCCCCTTGGGAAAAATTCCACCAAGGACTCCATCTTGAAGACTCAAGGCTCTCTACTAGGCTACAAGGTCTAAGGAGAAGTTTGGAGTCAAGAAGGTTCTTTCTATTTCTTTATTCAAGGATTAAATCCAAGACAAGGGAAGGTAAGACCTCCTCACCTGTGGTATGATAGCTTCCAAGTTATTTATCATGATCTAAGTTTTATTGGCATGCTATGTTGGAAAAATCCATGGTTAGGGCTTGTAAGGATTTCGGCCAAGCAAGGTGTTGGGCTAAAAATCATGTTAAAAACCTCTCTTATGTTTTCAAATGTTTACTCATGATAGGTTAAGCAATAAAGTATGATGTTTGAAGTTTTTGTAGCACCCTAGAACCCCACTAGGGTTTCGGCCACATCAAGGCTAAAGGGCTAGGGTAAACTCCAACCTTTCCAAGCATGATTAGTATGTTTCTTATGATATCTTATGGGTAATAATGGTGATTTATATGAATTTTCCTATGGGTTTATTACCCTTCTAGGGTTTCGGCCAACTCATGGTTTGGGCCTAGGACTTAGGGTTAAATCAAACCAAGGGTTCAAATGGTGTTCCATGGCATGATATGTAAGGTATGGGATGTTAATCATGACATAGGTAAATTTTCTATGGCTTTATGGTCCCTTAGGGTTTTCGGCCAAGACCCAAAAACTAGGGTTTGAATTGGGCTAAGGTCTTAAGGATACATGTTTATAAGTTACCATGATGTAAGTACATAGTTAAGTATGATGTAAAGATCTTTATATTACAAAAATCTTAGTTTATGTATTATGTAACATGACCTTGCATGTTAGGTTCTATGCTATGCTTTACTCATGAATATTTATATCATATACCATGATATGTAATTAATGTAGGGGTATGTTATGATAAATAGAATGATGCATGTAGAAGGTTAAATGCTTATAATAGATGTATGTGTATGAAGGATATGTATGTATGCCATGTTTTATGAATGATATGTATGTATGCCATGCTTTATGGATGACATGTATGTATGCCATGTTTTATGAACAATATGTATGTAAGCCATGTTTATGAATGCTATGTATGTATGCCATGCTTTATGAATGATATGTACGTATGCCATGTTTAAGAACGAAGATGATGAACGAAAATGATAACCATGACCCTAAGACAAAATGAAGTAAGCATGACATACCTTATGAATGAAGATAAGGAATGATGATGAATGTTCATGTCTTTAAGGCATCATGATGTTAAGTATGAATGATGAAATGTTAAGTATGTTTATGTCATGCTAAGGGATGGGCACCTTAAGAACGCCTCGGTTCTGGACTACCGTAGCTGTCCACGGTTCTGGAACTACCGCAGCTGTTCCTACTCTTAAGTTATGTTTCATGAAACAAGATTATGTTTATGTCATGAATGTCTATGAATGATGAAGCATGCAAAGTTATTTTACTTTATGAATGGGCTTGTACCGGACCGAAGTAAGGGTCTAAGGGATGGGCACCTTAAGAACGCCCCGGTTCTGGACTACCGATTATGCTGTCCACGGTTCTGGGACTACCGAAGCTATCCTTACCCTAGTAGGTCGGGGCTCGCTACCTCGCATCTACATAGGGATGCGCGCTTATGATGTATGTATGTGGTACAAGCCGGGGACCCCAATGATGTTATGTTTATGTTTAATTATTTAAAAGTATGATTTTAAAATTAAGCATCCTTATGTAAATGCATTTGACTCATGCA
This sequence comes from Boesenbergia rotunda, assembly GCA_024364735.1. Classification (NCBI taxonomy): domain Eukaryota; kingdom Viridiplantae; phylum Streptophyta; class Magnoliopsida; order Zingiberales; family Zingiberaceae; genus Boesenbergia; species Boesenbergia rotunda. The sequence continues at coordinate 99,217 of JAGFNQ010004106.1, read as the reverse complement.
TTCATTCATGTTATGCATCACGCCAGGGTAAGTATGTTTTATGCTTATGCTTATGATAAGATTGTGTTTTATGCTCATGTATGTTAAGAATTATGCTATGCTAAGTATATTTCATGCTCATGTATGTTAAGAATTATGCTATGCTAAGTATGTTCATGCTCATGTACGTTAAGAATTGTGCCATGCTAGGTATGTGTTAAGTTTATGTTTATATTAAGAATCATGCCATATGCTTATGATTTACGCCAAGACTATGATTATGTTTCATGTTCAGAATTATCTTATGTCAGATGCTTGATATGTTTATGTTTAAGCGACGTATGGTTTTAGTGAGTAGGAAAGGGTCTTACTAAGCCTGTGTGCTTATAGTCTTATTTTCCTCGTACCGCAGATCAAGCAAGAAGTTACTAAGGGAAGCAACAGGAGGGGCAAGAGCATGTGTGTGTGTGGCAGTGACTTGGCAAAGGATTCTTTTATTTACACACATCGCATGTCTTGGGTTTTGGAAATGCCTCCTTAGATTCCATGCTATGTTTCAATGGTTATGCCTAATGGATGATTATGCTACTTATGTTTCAATGCTACTTATGCTACGTTTTGGTTATGCTACTTATGATGATTATGAATAAGCTATGAAATAGTTATATCATGATGCCATGCATGTTGTTAATATGCTAAGTCCAATGACACTAGGTTCAGGGATGACAAGTTTATGCATGTATAGATGTTTCATGTATTAGTTGCATGGTTAAAAGCATGTGTAGAAAAAAAAAATTATTCCGCTGCATTAAGATGTTTTATATGTACATGTATGTTTAGCGTAACGACGCCTTTCTCGCCACACCATAAGGTGTGGGAAAAAGGCGGGAATTACAAGTCACCAGACCGATCAGGAGCAGATCAGTAAAGTTCCCAAAAACCTACTGGATGCTCCCTGATCGGTCACCGGACCGATCAGGAGCAGAGCAGCAGGGGAACTCAACTCACTTGTGGGCTCCTTGATCTGTCACCAGACCGATCAGGAGCCGTGCAGTGAGTGAAACGCATACTCCCTGATCGGTCACCAGACCGATCAGTCATCGCTGGATCGGTCACCAGACCGATCCACGAAGGAGCACCGTGCCAACTTCCCTGACCGGTCACCAGACCGATCCAGGGACTCCAACCTAGCCCTCCAAGCTAGGGTTTCATCCATCCTAGCCCTCCAAGCTAGGACCTGACCTTCCAAGCCAGGATTTTTTCACACCTAACCCTCCAGGTTAGGACTTTTCACACCTAGCCCTCCAAGCTAGGATTTTCCACACCTAACTCTCCAGGTTAGGACTTTTCCACACCTAGCCCTCTAAGCTAGGATTTTCTCACACCTAACCCTCCAGGTTAGGACTTTTCCACACCTAGCCCTCCAAGCTAGGTTTTTCTCACACATAACCCTCCAGGTTAGGACTTTTCCACACCTAACCCTCTAAGCTAGGATTTTCCACACCTAACCCTCCAGGTTATGACTTTTCCACACCTAGCCCTCCAAGCTAGGATTTTCTCACACCTAACCCTCCAGGTTAGGACTTTTCCACACCAAACCCTCCAAGCTAGGATTTTCTCACACCTAACCCTCCAGGTTAGGACTTTTCCACACCAAACCCTCCAAGCTAGGATTTTCTCACACCTAACCCTCCAGGTTAGGACTTTTCAACACCATGCCTAATCCCCGATCAGGACTTAATCATAATCATAATCATCAACTTAAACTAAAATCTATGTCAACACCAAAACAACAATCAGGGTCAGTCTGCATCAACAATCTCCCCCTTTTTGTTGTTTGACAACCCAATTTTAAGTTTAGAGATCAATATTCTCAAATTTCAGAATCATATGAGAATCAGGATCCTCCCCCTACAACATAATTATCCCAAACTTAACCAACCACACTCTCCCCCTTTGTCAAACACCGAAAAGGGTGTAGACGGGTTGTTAAGTTTAATCATACTCCCCCTCAACCCTAGGGGTTTTCCAAAGCAACAAAAGATTTGAGTGAATTTTAAAAACATACGAAAACATATGATAAATTTAGGCCATGGTAAAACAATTATATGTATCATATGAACATGGCATCATAAGCATAATCATGGCAACGCATAATGAGGTATACATAACGATAACAATTATTCGAACAATCATATCCAGCATAACCAGGAAAATAGCAATTCTATCAATAAGCATAAAATATGAAAAGCAGGCATAGTGTCAGATGCATCATCAAGCATTAGAGTCAAGGCAAAGACAGTACAAAAACCAATAACATCAAGTCATAGGCATACAGCCCAAAAGTCATACAATCCAAACAGTCAAATAGCAAAGGGCAAAAACAGAATAGATCAACCATCGGCGGGGGGATCATCATGCATAGGGTCATCCATCGTGGCATCATCAGGAGCAAAAGGCCCTGGTACAGCACTACCATAGGGCGCATCTCCCGGAAAGGTATGCCAGCGCCACTCTTCGTACCACGTCTGCTGCAAAGTATGGAACCCGGAGACATCGGACTCCATCGCGGTCAGTCTGCGATCGAAGGAGTGAAACCCGACCGAACCTCCTCGCGATAGAGCTCTCGCAGATGAAGATCATGCTGGATGGTCCGATCAAGTTCTGAAATCTGCCAGCGCAGATCTGGGTCCGGCTCATAGTCATAGTCGGCAGCAGCAGCGGGAGCCTCCTGATGTGCAGCAGCATCTGCTGGTGCCTGAAAGTGTGGACCTCCCCCAGGTAGATCGCCAAGACCCCTCCCGTCCTTCCAAACCAGTGCCCGATCGTGATCCGGAATGATGATGTCGGATTTGGCAAACGCCCGTCTGCCAAGTCTGCAGTCCTGTCTAACCATGGGCACTGTCCGACCCTTGGTTACATCAACTCCCACTTACATAAGCCAGTCGGTGATGACGTGACCAAACGGCATATAGACAGTGCGCCGGCTCGACTCTCTATAGGATAGGATGGACTGAAAAATGCTCTCCATGATGTCAAAGTCCATGCGGCGGTGCATACCATAGAGCATCAGGCAATGATAGGGACGGATCTCGGTCAAAGACTTTGAAGTGATAGGCAAGATGCAATTGGTGATTATCTTGAAGAGAATGTAATCAACCAGGGACAGATGGAGGGCCGCAAAGGTCAGAAAGTCGGGCCCTAACTCGTCAAGACCAGCTGGTCGTGGGTGGCTAAAGAAGTGCTGATAGATGATGTCGGGGGTGACGTCCGCAAAAGGAGCCAACAAAGGGTCAGGGAGCTCTGGATAGATAGAGTACAAGTTAGGCGATCGATGACCACCCAAATACTCTGCTAGGATGTCATAGGAGAAATCAAGATTACTCTTGGTGACCCGAGTAGTGAACTCAAAGCCCCCTTGAGGTCCTTGCTGAATGTTGTTGTAAAACTCGAAAACAAGGTCATAGTTTATCGTCCGCTCCAGGGAGAGGAGAAAGCCAAGGTTGTAGAAGGTGACTATCTCCATGATGGAGGGACAGTGTTCGGATAGAAAGGGAACATCAATTGATCGGCAGGAGAGCAACTTGAAGGTTCTGGACTGAAAGGCCTGCTCATAGGCAACATTGGGGAAACGAGAACTGGAAGAAGGCTGAGGCCTTCGGGAGGGCACGAAAGAAGAAGAGCCTTTGCCCTTTGAGCTTCCCTCCACGGATTCTTTTCTCTTGGACGATCTTCTAATGGATTTGAAGAGATGATCATGAAAATAGTTTAAATCAAATGAGCAAGATCGAATTGATCATATGAACATGGTTTAATCAAAGACCCAAGATTTGATCACGGGAAGAATAATCGAGTGAACATAAGGCATTGATCAAATGAGATGAGGTTTAATCAGTAAAATTGAAAGGTCATGGCAAGGAAGGGTCACGGCAAAATCATGGGGTCACGGCACAACAGTAAAACACCAAAACATGGTTAGCCCCAAATACATAATCTATGAATTGATTTGTGAGAAAACTAACAACAATCCTTACTTAGGTGCCATGAAGAGTTGATTGACTTTGGAAACTTGCTCACGAGAGGAATCACGCAGCTAAGTTGCGCAAAGAGCAGCACACACAAACGGTGCTTTGCGAGCAAGAACACAGCAAAAGAGAAACTCCTAGCAGTGCAGGAGAAATCCCAGTCGCATGCGCAGCAGGGAGATGATCGTAGAAAGCCACGTGCAGGAAGGATGAAACGCAGGCGAAGCTCATGCTGGAAGAGAGGGATCTCACGCGCAAGAGGAGAGTTTCGGCGTTAGGGTTCGGCAATGAGGGGTTTCGGGAGAGTTAATAGGTTGGTGGATCGGTCCACCAACCGAAATTTAATGTGATCGAACGGATCACCGTTCGATCTGGAAGTGCCCAGACCGATCAGGCTTCGGCCTGGTCCTGATCGGTCGGGTGATCGATCAGGTAGGCTCCTGATCGATCGACTGATCGATCAGGAAGTGATCAGAAGGTTTGGAGGTTTTTCCGTGAGCCCTCTGATCGGTCTGTGGACCGATCAAAACAGGATGCCAGATCGGTCCGGGGATCGATCTAGGCCAACACAGAATGTTTGGTTAAGTTTTCACGAAATGTTCTGTGACCTCTCTGATCGGTCTGTGAACCGATCACCACAGAGGGGGCCAGATCGGTCCGGGGACCGATCAACCCTACTCCTGATCGGTCGTGTGACCGATCAGGCTTCCTGATTTTGCCTGATACGATCTGAAACTTTCAGTTTCAGATTTTCAAAAGGTTTCTGATAAGATCTGATGAATTTTATCAATCTTGGAGGTGAACCCATGACTATGATTGATCCCTAAACAAGGATCAAAGGTCCTTATGGTTTTGACAAATCACTTTGCTCCACCAAAGTGGAGTCAAACTCAATCAACAAACAATCAAGCACTTTCAAGCAAGTTTGTGTCAAATTCAAGTCTCCAATCAAGTTTCCTTGATTGGAATGTTCAAGTATGATCATGGAGCCAAATACACATATGTTATGCATTGGTTTTCCCCATACTTGGTCACCGAAGTGATTTTTATCTCGTCAACTTAATTTCTCAAGGGATGCAATGACATTTCGAGAAATTTAGTTGATCCTAATATCTCACCCCATTTCTAGCAAACAAAAACGTTTTGGTAAACCTTATAGTTTGTGTGAGATGTCCCCAAGTTACCCAATTGTCGCCCAACAATTCGAAATGATCATCAAGGGTTTTGAATGCATTTTGATGTCTATGAAGTGCGACACATTCCCAACTCTCTTCGTAAGAAGCTAAACTCATTTTCGGGGAGTGGTTTAGTGAAATGCCCCCTAGATTTGATTTGGACTCTACATATGAGAGTACAACATCTCCTCTAGCAACATGATCCCTAATGAAGTGGTGGCGCACTTCAATATGTTTAGTTCTAGAGTGATGGACCGGATTCTTGGTTAGGTTAATTGTGCTTATGTTGTCACACAACACTTGCAGACCCTTGTAGCTTATTCCATAGTCCTCTCGAGTATGAATCATTCACAACAATTGCGATATGCTCTCTCCCATAGCAATATATTCTGCCTCGGTCGTGGAGAGAGCAACACAGTGTTGCTTCCGACTTGACCAACTAACTAAAGATGATCCTAAAAATTGGCAACCCCCACTAGTGTTTTTCCGATCCAACTTGCATCCAGCATAGTCGGAATCGGTATAGCCAATTAGGTCAAATGATTTGGTACGGGGGTACCATAGACCAACTCCTATTGTGCCCTTAAGGTATCTCAAAATTCTCTTAACAGCAATCAAGTGAGATTCCTTGGCACAAACTTGATACCTAGCGCACATACCCACAACAAATAGTATATCAGGTCGACTGGCTGTGAGGTATAGCAGACTACCTATCATGCTTCGATATTGAGTCAAATCAACAGGTTTACCACTCTCATCATTGTCTAATCTTGTGTTTGTAGCCATGGGAGTGGTTACCTTTTTTGAATCACTCATGTTGAATTTTCGAAGCATCTCTTGAGTATACTTTGATTGGTGCACATGGATTCCGTTGTGAGTTTGTTTGATTTCAAGTCCAAGGAAGAAAGTCAACTCTTCCACTAGACTCATTTCAAATTCACTCTCCATGTGTCCAATAAACTCATTTAAATAGCCCTTGTTGTTTGAGCCACAAATAATATCATCGACATATACTTGGGCTACAAATATATTGTCACCATCTCTCCGTAGAAATAGTGTAGGGTCTATTTGGCCTCTAACAAAGCCTTTTTCAATTAGGAACGTCGACAACCACTCATACCAAGCTCGGGGTGCTTGTTTAAGGTCGTAGAGCGCCTTCTTGAGCTTAAATACGTGGTTTGGGAATTCGGTACTCTCAAACCCCGGAGGTTGTTCGACATAGATCTCTTCTCTTATTAAACCATTTAGAAGGTCAATTTGACGTTCATTTGATATAGCTTGAAACCCCGATGTGTTGCAAATGCAAGTATCAATCGGATGGATTCTAATCGTGCCACGGGAGCATAGGTCTCATCATAATCAAGACCATCAACTTGACTGTAGCCCTTGGCTACTAAGCGTGCCTTGTTTCTTATGATTTCTCCCTTATGGTTCAATTTATTTTTGAAGACCCATTTGGTTCCAATAATGGTGGTCTTCTTGGGTCTAGGGACTAAGTCCCAAACTTGACTTCTTTCGAATTGACCTAGTTCATCTTGCATCGCAATGATCCAATCGGGATCATTTAATGCCTCGTCAATTTTTCTAGGTTCAATTTCGAAAATTAGGGCAACTTCATTAGCCTCATTCCGGAAGAATGATCTAGTTCTAACCCCCATGATGGATGTCTCCAACAATCTGGTCTTGAGGATGACTAGAGGCTAACCTAGTTGTCCTTGGTGTTGGTGGTGCTTCTTGAATGGTTTCACTAGACACTAGCTCAGCCTCAGGATCCGGCTGATCTATGGTTTGTCTAGGCTCACCGTCATCGGATTCATCACCATCAACAACATTTGGACTTTCATTCAAACTTAGTCTCTTAAGTTCGAATTGGACTTCATCTTCTGGTTGTCCATTGGCTTTTGGAATTTTTTCAAAGACAACATCAGAAGACTCTTCAACCAATCTAGATTTCTTATTGTAGACTCGGTAGGCTTTGCTAACTAAGGAGTACCCGACTAATATCCCTTCATCAGCCTTTGCCGTGAACTTTCCAAGATGGTCCTTGGTGTTTAGAATAAACACCTTACAACCAAACACCCTAAGGTGTCTAACCGTAGGTGGTTTTCCAAACCAAAGTTCATGAGGAGTCTTACCTAAGAATCTATGTATGAGAACTCGATTTTGCACGTAGCAAGTCATGTTTACAGCTTCGGCCCACAAGTAACTTGGTAATGAGTACTCATTGAGCATGCTTCGAGCAGCCTCTTATAGAACACGGTTCTTCCTCTCTACAACACCATTTTGTTGTGGTGTTCTAGGAGTGGAGAACTCATGTCTATACCCTCTATCTTGACAAAACTCTGAAAATCGTTGGTTTTGAAATTCACCTCCATGATCACTTCTTATTGTCTTAATTGTTGATGATTTTTCATTTTCAACTCTTCTACAAAAAGAAATGAAAACATCTAAGGTTTGATCCTTATATTTTAGAAAATATGTCCATGTATATCTAGTAAAATCATCAATGATAACAAAGCAATATCTACTACCATTCAATGATATGATAGTGCTACAATCAAACAAGTCCATATGAAGTAAATCCAAAGCGGTAGATGTACTTACAGTGCTTTTACCTTTATGTGCAGGTTTGTTTGCTTACCCATTTGACATGCATCGCAAATCTTTTCTTTCTCATACTTGATGCTTGGTAAGCCACGAACTAATCCCTTGTTGGCCAATTTTCGGATATTCTTCATGTTCACGTGTGCTAGTCTCTGGTGCCAAAGGGTGGACTCCTCTTCTTTTGACATGAGACACTTAGCAAAAGCATTAGTAGCACTTTTAAAAGATACTTGGTAAATGTTATCTACTCTTGTTCCTACTAGTACCGTGTCAAAAGTGTCATGTTGTATAACTAGACATTGACTTGGTTGAAAATCAACTGTGTAACCCGCATCACACAATTGACTGATACTTAGGAGATTAAATGTTATCCCCTTGACTAGAAGGACATTTTTAATTCTAAGACATTCGGATATTTGAATGTCTCCTATTCCTATGACCTTAAGACTACCATTATTACCAAAGGAAACATTACCTCTATTTTTGCATTGAAGGTAGTAAATAATGATTTATCACCGGTCATATGTTTGGAGCACCCACTATCAACGAACCAAGTTGATAGATGCTCCCCCTCAATCACAACCTACACAATTCGAAAAATAGAATATTTAGGTACCCAAACCTTGGGACCTAAAGCACCTACTAAGCAAGACTTAGGCACCCATGCCTTGACTACTTTCTTTTGAGCCCTAGGTGTCTTAGATTGTCTAACATCAGTCCTAGACATTAAGGACACAAATGATGGTTCTTTGGGTTGGTAACCAATACCGGCCCTATTGTAGACTGCCCTTTGGGCATTCAAGATCATATCTAAGGTCTTTGAGCTTGTTGAGAACTTCTCAAGAACACTCTTGAGTCTCTCAACTTCACTCTTCAATGATTTGTTTTCATCCTCTAACAATTCAACATGCAAATCATCAACATTCTCATCCCTAGAGGACTTCAATTGTTCAACCTCAATTTTCAAAGATTTAATCTCATCCTCTAACATTTCAACATGCAAATCGTCTACATCCTCATCCCTAGAGGATTTCAATTATTCAACATCTAATTGCAATGATTTAACCTTAATTTTTGACTTTTTCAACACATTGGTTAAGCATGCAATTGCTCTATAGCATTGCTCAAGTTCGGGAGTGATTACCTCATCATCATCTGAAGATGATGAAGCCGCATTTGAGGAGTCGGAGGATTCATGTAAAATACGACAATTCGAAAATCCGGACCAGAAAATTTTTCGAGATTTTTTTTCGGATAGAGTCTTAGGTTTCCGACCCTATGGAAGGGGCCAAGGGGCTTTATTGTAAAAACTTAAAACTTATCAAGGGTTTACAAGTAAACTCTTAAATTACGGAAGGGTAAATAATTTAATCCTAGAGATTTATGGAGGTGGATTAAAATATAGTGGAGGGTTAAATAGTTAAAACCTTTACCCTAATGGTTGAGTCGAATTTCAAAAAATTCAAGGATCTTTTTGCAAAAGATCCACCCTTTTATAACTTGGCTTCTCCCTTTTGCTTCTCGCGTGCCCTAGCCGCATAGACACCCGACGCCTGCCCTAAACCGCAGCCGAGCAGCCGACTCGACTCCTTCCTCCCCTTCGCATTTCCTCCCTCCGCGTGCCCTAGTCCCAGACATCACTGCCGATCGGCTCCTTCTCCCGATCTCTGCCTGGTGCAGCCGATCCACCTGATCCCCCGCTGCCGGGTTTTAATCCCTCATCTCGCGACCATCCACCTCCCGATCGTTGGTGGCGATGCGCCTCTTCGCCACACGAATCGTCGCCACCAGTTCTCCGATCAACCATGGGTGGAGGAGCAACGCCGACGTCGGATCTTGGCAGAGTAGATGTCGCTGGCACCATTTGGGTAAGGCTGTTGCTTGGGTTGATAGGTTGTGAATGGATTTTGGTTTCCTGATGTTTTTGGAGTTTGATCTTGGTTCTATTATTCGAATTCTGGATTGGAGTGTTTATCATGTATAGTTTTTGTTTGGATTGAGCTATTGGCAAAGATTGGGGAGGTGGATTTGGTTTTTCTTTGTAGTTTTGATTTACTGCGAGTTTGATTAGAATAGATGAGATTTTCTGTAGGAAATGGCGTGATCTATAAGTGTTGCTCCTTGGTGGTCTTGAGGTATTCCTTGATCTACTCCCTGTCATGAGTTTAATTGATAGAGGATTGGTTTGTGTTTGTTTAAGCTTGACTAGGTTTCTGGATCTGTTGGTTTATGCCGATCAAGGAATTCCCTGGACCTTATCGATGACCATCCACTATTAGGGTGTGTATTGAAGTGGCTCATCGTGGAAGATCTCCTTTTGGAAAATCGTTGCAGCTGGGCTTTTGTTGCAGTTTCAGATTTTGTGGGAGCTTGGTTAGTGCAACCACGGTAAGGTGTTTTGATTAATTTTCTATTGAGACAATGATGTGGAAAGATCTATGTTATTGGATAGATTTTGAATTATTTGTATGGAGCATTAGGATAGCTCAGTTTTTTGGAAGATTGGATTAATAAGATAAAATTGTTGTTTCACTTGGATCAGTAGAATTTACGTGTTTGGATTTGTGTTTGGATCAGAAGGTGGAGTTGGTACTTTTGGGGTTTTGTTTTTCGTTTTGGAATATCATCCTTGATAGTAGATTTGTATTAAGAAATTGGATGCTCTAAATTGGTACTTTGGAATAAATTGGTGGATAAGCTTAATTAATTTGGTAATTGATTAACTTAGGGTTAACGAACGGGGTGGATTTGATTTGATGAATGAGTGATCTTAATTAAGAGTTAATCATCTAATTATGGTTAATAAGATGAAATGATGATAATTAGAACGATCCTAATTACTGGAGACAGTTCGTATAGCTATATGTTACATATTGTTGTAGCTAAACATTATGTCTTTGATACAGGGCATTGATTGGATTTAGCATTGCTGATTATTGGACGGGAGGTTCTCATTTGATACGGACTCCTATTGTGAGGCGGGTACCCTTTGACTTATCTTTTAGATATTGTCATATTACTATGCGTGGTTTGTTATAGATAATAGTGAGATTGTATGCTATATCTGCCTTAGTATACCTGTAGTTGATACATGTTGCTTATCCTTGAGGTTATCTCCCGATTAGATTCATACAGTCTCAATAGTTGCCCTGTATATATTTATATGTGCATAGATGTAGAGATATGTTCCCTCTTGCATTTTGACACTGATAGCTCACTGGTTACTTTTTCAGTATACCTAGTAGATTACTTGTATCCCATGATATAGAATTCAGACATGTACCTAGCACACTGAGGTGTTAGTTGAGGACTTGGTGGGTGTTATTATGCTTGTTCGGGATACTTGTTGTTACCCATGAGTTATTATGCTGTTAGTTCCATACAGTCTCACGTATTGTCATATCTATATGTATGCTTAGATATCGTGATGTATCTCTTACATTTGACATTAAGGGATCAGTAGTTTTCGGCCAGTATTCCTTGTAGGTTACCTGTATTTCCTATTATAGGATTCAGACTGTGACTTAGTATATTGAGGACTTGGTGAGGGAGGTATGTGTACCTATCATACACCATCTTTGCATTGTTGCATGCTGGCGATCAGTGACTCCCTTGTGGTTGAGCCTATCGTCTTCTGGTACACGATATGCGCACACGACCACTCATGGGTTAGTGGATACCATAGGATGTGTGCATTTGCCTTGTATTGCGCCGTTTGGCCACTATTTGGAGGGTGGGTCCGGGCGTGGTAGCAGCCAGGGATCCCTTCTCGTATTGAGCCACGAGGAGATGAGAGCTAGACTCCCCCATTGCTTGGGGTAGGAGCGGAGTCTCCACCAGCATCCTGTCCACCCGGTCACTCAGGAGCAGTGATAGCAGGGTGCGTACAGTTGTCATAGCTCTACCCTCTCAGACGTCACCTATGACAGGTGTACGATGATCTGACTGGTGTCAGGGGTGACATATGTCATTGCACCATGTGCATATTTTGCATCGTGCATTGTTTGCTGCACTTGATTTCTGCACTTGTTTGATATGCATATACCGGAGACTTGTTATCCTAGATTTTATGTCTATTGGTGTTCCATAGGTATTTATTATCCTCTTTTCAGGTTAGATGGATTCTGGTATGTATCTATCTCAGTATTTTCAGTACTAGTCTTTCCCTATTGTTGATATGAGACTGTATCAGCGTAGACTCCTATTGTTATTATAACGTACTATGCATACCTGCTGGGTATTCGCTGAGTTTATGGACTCACACCGTTGTCATATATTTTTATTTTCAGGTTGAAATACTTGGAGTCGCCAGAAGAGCCCAGCAGCCAGTCCCTACCCATCGCGACGACAGGGTTTTTTTTTGTACTTGGCGATGTATTTATTTCATATTTCTTTTAGGACTTTGTATATGTCTTGTGAGTGTTGTAGTGTGCCCTAAGGGGTTTATGTATTGGTTGATTTGTCGTAAGTCGGACCGGTCCGCAGTCAGGTATGATTTACTTAGTTGTCTGGTGCTTTTATGTTGTGTTTATCTATTTTGGAGGCCTGAGGCCAAATATATATTGCGTGGGATGTTTGTATTGTGTAAATTGTCCGTCGGACAGGGGAGGTGCTGTCCGATTTTCTATTGGATCAGCGACTCCTAGGTCTCGGGACGTGACAATTTATTTTGGTATCAGAGCGAGGTTGTCGGATACCTTGAGGACTTGTGGATTTTCGGTGTCTATCTGATACCAATTTATTTTGGTATCAGAACGTAGGTTTGCGATACCTACTTGTTTTACGAGTCTTTCCGGATTTGTTCGGAGTAGTTTTATCGATGTGGTTATTTGGGACTTGGCGCGATGGGACTTCTTCAGGCGATAGGTATTTCTTCTCATATCTTGTATTCCTTATCCTGGTTAGGTAGGATTAGAAATTCTTTCACGTTATTGGATTATGTTACCATTCCTGCATATTAAGGTATGGTTAGGAATTCTCCCATGTTATTGGATTATGTTACTATCCCTGTATTTAGGTATGGTTAGAAATTATCTCATGTCATTGGATTCTGTTACTGCTCTTGCATATTTCGGTATGGTTAGAGTTTTTCTCATATTATTGGTTCATGTTATTATTCCTATATTAAGGTATGGTTAGTAATTCCCTCATGTTATTGGATTATGTTACTGTTCTTGTACCTGTCCAGGAAGTACCTTCCTAACTTGGTTAAGTCTGATGACTTAAAGTCAGTCAGTTTATAGTAATCATAGTCAGGATCGACTATAAAGGAGACTAGTTGGCTTGTCGCGGACTTGTCTAAATGTGGAAAGTGTTGATTCTTGTGTGATACCGACATGCGGATTGGAAGACGAGGGTCAAACCTGTCAACGAGATACTGGGGGTTGAGGATTTTTGATTTTTTTTCCTGGACTTTACTGTTCATAGTACTTGTACTAGCTACTACCGCTGAGTAAGGACTAGGGATGCCTACTGTAATTGGCTTGATCAGAATTGGATCAATTCACTTTAACTCCTGGAGCTGCTATCTTTTTATGTTGTGTATGTGTGGACAGATAATCTAGATGTCATGTTTTGAGTACATGATCTGCATTGGTGCAGTAGGGTAGCATTAGCTACATATTATTACACTTAGTAAAGGATTGATATATTCTGTTCTTTAGGGGCTTTGACCATGGATCACTTGTACTTTGTTATTGACTTGGAAAGTACATGTTGATGGGTGATTTGAGCTAATACGGAGAAGTGTGGAGCTAGTTGCTTGACACTTATGGGTTATCGTTTATACTTGGGGTGAATAACCAAGAAGGTACCTACGGACTTATGATTTGCATGGAGGCAAATCGCTTACACAACTAAGCCACCTTTGGTTAAATGATATCAAGGACTACCAGTGGGGATATAGAGGAATTGTTTCATGAGTATGTTGAGATACTCCTGAGAGGTAATATGTCGCTAGCTCCTTATATGGAGTAGGACCCCAGAGGGTTTTGACCATGGAATGGAGGAATTAGACTATACTGGATTATGAGTCGATGGTCGATGTGACTCGCTAGTTGCTACGCTAGTCTATGAGGGATTCTGACTCATGGATTGAGTGTATATGGTTGGATAATCTCGATGGTGCATCGGGATATATAACCTGCTAGGGTGCGAAGGATGGGGAGTTAGCTGTATCCTTATCTTCCGTTGAGATATTGGACATTAATCAGGAGGTCAAAGATGTCCATTGGTTTTCGGTTATTATACCCCCATCGTGGACCTATTAGTTCACCGGATGATAAGGTTGTTATCACCGTGGACTATCTTGTTGTTGTTGAGAGGTGGATCGAGATTGATGAATCTCTATGATGTGTTGGGCTTTGAGGATTCGATTGGTGGATATTGTGAGACCTAATTTTGTTGGATTTGTGGCTTTTTGATGGATCATTTGGTGGATAAATGATCTTTTGGATTGGTTAGATTACCCTACCATGGTGGAATCATATACTCATACTGGATGGATAGATATATGCAGACTTGGTTTAGTTGGATTGACATGTGGTCAATCTATCTTACTCGTGACCGTTCATGGGAGCGATTCGTTGATACATTGTGGATAAGACCTTGGAGCAGAGAATGTTAATTCTCTAGTAGCACCGGTTGTTCAGTCGGAAAGCCAAGGTCGAATATGTGGACAACTTATTGGAGGTTAAGGATTTTGGTTTTTCTAGAACTTACTATTTATAGTACGTGTTTTAGCTATTATTAGCTGAGCGAGAACTAGGGTTGCCTATCGTAGTTGGCTCAATCAATGTAGGATCGACTTATCCTGGTTTAAGGAGATTTGGACATTTGGGTTGTTCGTGCCTCGTTAGGTGACCTGGAAGGCACGTTTAGGGTACATAACCTATATTGGTGCAGAAGGATAGCATGAGCTATATACTATCATGGATAGCAGAGGAGTGATACACCCTATTCCATGGAGACTTTGACCATGGATCATCTGTACCTGGTTGATGACCTAGAAGGTACAGTTTGATAGGTGATTTGAGTTGATATAGAAAAGTGTGGAGCTAGTCGCTTGACACTTATGGGTTACCGCTTGTACTTGGTTTGGAGAACTAAGAAGATACTTTCGTACTTATGATTTGCGCTGAGGCGAATCACTTACGAGGCTAGACCACCTTTGGGTGGAAGATGTCGAGGATGACTTCCATGGAACAAAGAATCACTTCGTGATTAGGTTTAGATACTCTTGAGAGGTAGCGTGCCTCTAGGTTATGGAGTTGGACCTCCAGGGTTTTTGAACCGTGAGTGGAGGAACCAGAGAATATTGGGTTACGAGACGATGGTTGGTCGACTCGCGCATTGCTATGCGATTCTATGGGGGATTTTGACTCACAGATTGAGTGTTCGTGGTTAGATAATCTCGATGGTATATCGGGATGTACGACCCGTTATGGTGTTGAGAGGTGGATTGAGATTGATGAATCTCTATGTTATGTTTTGTTTTGAGGATTCTAGTAGTGGATATGGACCTGTCGGATTTGTAGCTTTTTGATAGATCATTTGGTTGATATATGATCTTTCTGTGATTGGTTATTTGGAAGTTTGTTATTGCTAGTAGCATATGGTATGATTTATTGGCGAAATCTTTAACTATATGTTATCTTTTGACGGTCTAGTGGAAGATATATACAGGACTTGTGATATTCGGTGAATGTTATTGATTTGGTGATACTTGAGTGGTATTCATGGATTTGTTGTTTTACGTTTGAGGATCGGAGTATAGACATGGCGCCAGTGATCTTAGGATTGAGTGCCCTGGATAGGTGTGATGACTGAATGGTTGTTCGGGTGTACCTGGTTATTAGATAACCTCTGGATTGATAACTTTAGTTGCTCCGTAGCAGTGTAATCGTAGAGTATCAGTTGAAATGATTACTCATGATGAGTACAGACATGTTTTGATGCTAGTGTGTGCCGTATGAGGAATAAGAAAATTTAGGGACCAAATTTTTATTAGTGGGGGAGAATGTAAAATACGACAATTCGAAAATCCGGATCAGAAAATTTTTCGGGATTTTTTTCGGATAGAGTCTTAGGTTTCTGACCCTACGGAAGGGGCCAAGGGGCTTTATTGTAAAAACTTAAAACTTATCAAGGGTTTACAAGTAAACTCTTAAATTACGAAAGGGTAAATAATTTAATCCTAGAGATTTATGCAAGTGGATTAAAATATAGTGGAGGGTTAAATAGTTAAAACCTTTACCCTAAAGGTTGAGTCGAATTTCAGAAAATTCAGGGATCTTTTTGCAAAAGATCCACCCTTTTATAACTTGGCTTCTCCCTTTTGCTTCTCGCGTGCCCTAGCCGCATAGACACCCGACGCCTGCCCTAAACCGCAGCCGAGCAGCCGACTCGACTCCTTCCTCCCCTTCGCATTTCCTCCCTCCGCGTGCCCTAGTCCCAACATCACTGCCGATCGGCTCCTTCTCCCGATCTCTGCCTAGTGCAGCCGATCCACCTGATCCCCCGCTGCCGGGTTTTAATCCCTCATCTCGCGACCACCCACCTCCCGATCGTTGGTGGCGATGCGCCTCTTCGCCACACGAATCGTCGCCACCAGTTCTCCGATCAGCCATGGGTGGAGGAGCAACGCCGACGTCGGATCTTGGCAGAGCAGATGTCGCAGGCACCATTTGGGTAAGGCTGTTGCTTGGGTTGATAGGTTGTGAATTTATCTTGGTTTCCTGATGTTTTTGGAGTTTGATCTTGGTTCTATTATTCGAATTCTGGATTGGAGTGTTTATCATGTATAGTTTTTGTTTGGATTGAGCTATTGGCAAAGATTGGCGAGGTGGATTTGGTTTTTCTTTGTAGTTTTGATTTACTGCGAGTTTGATTAGAATAGATGAGATTTGCTGTAGGAATTGGCGTGATCTATAAGTGTTGCTCCTTGGTGGTCTTGAGGTATTCCTTGATCTACTCCCTATCATGAGTTTAATTGATAGAGGATTGGTTTGTGTTTGTTTAAGCTTGACTAGGTTTCTGGATCTGTTGGTTTATGCCGATCAAGGAATTCCCTGGACCTTATCGACGACCATCCACTATTAGGGTGTGTATTGAAGTGGCTCATCGTGGAAGATCTCCTTTTGGAAAATCGTTGCAGCTGGGCTTTTGTTGCAGTTTCAGATTTTGTGGGAGCTTGGTTGGCGCAACCACGGTAAGGTGTTTTGATTAATTTTCTATTGAGACAATGATGTGGAAAGATTTATGTTATTGGATAGATTTTGAATTATTTGTATGGAGCTTTAGGATAGTCAGTTTTTTGGAAGTTTGGATTAATAAGATAAAATTGATGTTTCACTTGGATCAGTAGAATTTACGTGTTTGGATTTGTGTTTGGATCAGAAGGTGGAGTTGGTACTTTTGGAAATTGTTTTGTTTTTCGTTTTGGAATATCATCCTTGATAGTAGATTTGTATTAAGAACTTGGATGCTCTAAATTGGTACTTTGGAATAAATTGGTGGATAGGCTTAATTAATTTGGT
This sequence comes from Boesenbergia rotunda, assembly GCA_024364735.1. NCBI lineage: Eukaryota > Viridiplantae > Streptophyta > Magnoliopsida > Zingiberales > Zingiberaceae > Boesenbergia > Boesenbergia rotunda. Next base: position 81,898 of record JAGFNQ010004106.1, on the reverse strand, counting down.
AATTGATTAACTTAGGGATAACGAACGGGGTGGATTTGATTTGATGAATGAGTGATCTTAATTAAGAGTTAATCATCTAATTATGGTTAAAAAGATGAAATGATGATAATTAGAACGATCCTAACTACTGGAGACAGTTCGTATATCTATAAGTTACATATTGTTGTAGCTAAACATTATGCCTTTGATACAGGGCATTGATTGGATTTAGCATTGCTGATTATCGGACTGGAGGTTCACATTTGATACGGACTCCTATTGTGAGGCGGGTATCCTTTGACTTATCTTTTAGATATTGTCATATTGCTATGCGTGGTTTGTTATAGATAACAGTAAGATTATAGGCTATATCTGCCTTAGTATACCTGTATTTGATACATGTTGCTTATCCTTGAGGTTATCTCCCGATTAGATTCATACAGTCTCAATAGTTGCCCTGTATATATTTATATGTGCATAGATGTAGAGATATGTTCCCTCTTGCATTTTGACACTGATAGATCACTGGTTACTTTTTCAGTATACCTAGTAGATTACTTGTATCCCATGATATAGAATTCAGACCTGTACCTAGCACACTGAGGTGTTAGTTGAGGACTTGGTGGGTGTTATTATGCTTGTTCGGGATACTTGTTGTTACCCATGAGTTATTATGTTGTTAGTTCCATACAGTCTCACGTATTGTCATATCTATATGTATGCTTAGATATCGTGATGTATCTCTTGCATTTGACATTGAGGGATCAGTAGTTTTCGGCCACTATACCTTGTAGGTTACCTGTATTTCCTGTTATAGGATTCAGACTGTGACTTAGTATACTGAGGACTTGGTGAGGGAGGTATGTGTACCTATCATACACCATCTTTGCATTGTTGCATGCCGGCGATCAGCGACTCCCTTGTGGTTGAGCCTATCGTCTTCCAGTACACGATATGCGCACACAGCCACTCATGGGTTAGTGGATACCATAGGATGTGTGCATTTGCCCTGTATTGCTCCGTTCGGCCACTATTTGGAGGGTGGGTCCGGGCGTGGTAGCAGCCAGGGATCCCTTCTCGTATTGAGCCACGAGGAGATGAGAGCTAGACTCTCCCATTGCTTGGGGGTAGGAGCGGAGTCTCCACCAGCATCCTGTCCACCCGGTCACTCAGGAGCAGTGATAGCAGGGTGCGTACAGTTGTCATAGCTCTACCCTCTCAGACGTCACCTATGACAGGTGTATGATGATCTGACTGGTGTCAGGGGTGACACATATCATTACACCATGTGCATATTTTGTATCATGCATTGTTTGCTGCACTTGATTTCTGCACTTGTTTGACATGCATATACAAGAGACTTGTTATTCGAGATTTTATGTATATTGGTGTTCCATAGGTATTTATTACCCTCTTTTCAGGTTAGATGGATTCTGGTATGTATCTATCTCAGTATTTTCAGTACTAGTCTTTCCCTATTGTTGATATGAGATTGTATCAGCGAGACTCCTATTGTTATTATAACGTACTATGCATACCTGCTGGGTATTCGCTGAGTTTATGGACTCACACCGTTGTCATATATTTTTATTTTCAGGTTGAAATACTTGGAGTCGCCAGAAGAGCCCAGCAGCTAGTCCCTACCCATCGCGACGACAGGGTTTTATTTTTGTACTTGGCGATGTATTTATTTCATATTTCTTTTAGGACTTTATGTATGTCTTGTGAGTGTTGTAGTGTGCCCTAAGGGGTTTATGTATTGGTTGATTTATCGTAAGTCGGACCGGTCCGCAGTCAGGTATGATTTACTTAGTTGTCTGGTGCTTTTATGTTGTGTTTATCTATTTTGGAGGCCTGAGGCCAAATATATATTGCGTGGGATGTTTGTATTGTGTAAATTGTCCGTCGGACAGGGGAGGTGCTGTCCGATTTTCTATTGGATCAGCGACTCCTAGGTCTCGGGGCGTGACAATTCATCACTGTTTTCATCTCCTTCAAGTGCCATGAGTGCCACATGGCGTGTACTCTTCTCCTCCTTCTCTTCATCGGATGAACTTGAGGAGGATTCTTCCCAAGTGGCCTTCAAGGCCTTCTTCTTCTTTTTGGATCTATCCTCCTTCTTCTTGAGCTTTGGGCAGTCCTTCTTGAAGTACACTTTCTTACTACATTCAAAGCAAGTAATATTATTCTTATCAAGCTTAACTTCACTTGGGTTACCTTTACCCTTGAAGCGTCGACCCTTCCTCATCATCCTTCTAACGAAATTGGCCATCTCGGAGGAAGAAGAGCCGCTGCCATCCTCCTCGGATTCGGACTCAGATTCGGGTGAAGATGAGGATGAGGAGACTTCCTTCTCCTTCTTCTTCTTATTCTTTTCTCCTGCAACTAAGGCAATCCCCTTCTCCTTGGGGCCTTTGTTAGCCATTTCATGTAATTTCATTTCACAAAATAAATCATCTTATTTGACAATTGATAAGTCCTTGGAAATTTGTAGGCATCCACCATGGATGACCACAAAGCATTTCTTGGAAATGCTTTTAACACATACCTCACAAGGTCGCGATTCTCGACCTTTTCATCAATAGAATGAAGACCATTGAAGAACCGGCTATGTAGCTCACTTACGGTTTCATTTTCTTTCATGGAGAGGTTTTGGAGTTGGTTGAGGAACAAATCCCTCTTGGCGATTCTTGAGTCTCGAGTACCCTCATGAAGTTCAATAAGCTTATTCCACTAATCTTTTGCACTCGAAAATGGACCAACCTTGATGAGTTGGTCTTTGTTCATGCCGCTTTGTAGGGTCACCACCGTCTTCGCGTCGGCTTCACTCTTCCAGGTTTGTTCAGCCGTCCAACGCCAAGATTCTAGTTCTTTGCCTTCATCATTTTTTGGAGGGGTAAAACCCTCCTTCACCGCGAACCAAGTGTTGATGTCCATCTTTAGGTAGTACTCCATCTTCGATCTCCAATATTGAAAATCTACGCCATCGAAGAAGGGAGGTCGGGTGGTGCTAAAGCCTTCTCTCAACGCCATGGATGATAGCTCTCGATTGTTAATCCGCTAGAACAGAGCCCCAAGCTCTGATACCACTTGTTGGAACTTGGATGGCTAGAGAGGGGGGGTGAATATAGCCAGACACATGAGTTCTAGCTCTTTTCAATTTTCTGCACTTCAAATGTTAGTAGCACAGCGGAAGCACAAGAAAAATAGAGTTGCAGAAAACTAAACCCTAAACTAAGCACAAACACAAAAACGCTAACAAGAGGATTTACAAGGTTCGGGGATAACTTGCCCCTACTCCTTGGCGTGCCCTTAAGGTGGGCGATCCCTTGATCGTCGGCAGATCAAGCCCCGAAAAATCCAGATAGTAAGCAACCTCCTTCTCGGTGGAGTAACCTCTCCACAGCGTTTCAAGATGATGAAGTATAAAGTACAGGAAACACATGAAGGATCTTACTTAGCACTTAGAACCACAAGAACACAAGCAAACTTCTCTGAGCTCCACCCAGCGCAGATCTCACGCAAGACTCTCCTCTTCGTGTCTTCTCGCTGATGGACTCAAGCTTCTTGTTTCTCTTCTCCCAAGTGCCCAAGTAACAAAAGGTTGCTTCAAGGATCACAGTTGCTTGCTCAAGATGATGGAACAGCAGATAGCACAAGCACGCAGCAAGAAGTATTCGCAGCAAGCTCTCGCGAGAAGTCTCTTCAGCCCTTCTCTGCTACGTAGCTTAAGTCTTCTCCACTATCGCCAGGTCACCACCTCACTGCAGCCTCCAGCTACTCACCTGCCAACGCCAGCTACCACTGAGCTATCCCTGGACTCCCTGAGCTTCCCTCAGCCAAGCTCCAGTCAGCAGCTCCAGCCGTTGCAACCTGAGATGGCAAATGGACAAACCTGCTCCAAGGAAAGGCTTCCATTGACTCTCCTTGAGTGTTTGAATCCATCCCTATCACCTGCACACTTAATCAGAGCATTAGCATAGCATATCAAGCATAGAATCAAGTATCAGAGATTAAGCGCAGAGAATCAGATGTGTTCAGACGCGATCAGAGCGTCTGACAGTGCATTTTGAATTAAAGTGATCAGTCACCTGATCGATCAGAGAGCCTCCAGATCGGTCACCAGACCGATTAGGGTGGGTTCAGACCGATCAGGCTCCATCCTGATCGGTCCCCAACGCTCAATCAGAAATCGCAATTTCTCTGGGACTCTCCGGGACCGATCCCAAGTTGTGGATCGATCACCAGACCGATCCACCCCTTTGCAGGGAAATTTCTTAGCTTCGCATTCCAACCCTCCTGATCGGTCACCAGACCGATCAGGGCATGCTCAGACCGATCAGGCTCCATCCTGATCGGTCATAGTGAGGAACTCGCGACACTTGATCGTTCTCCAGAACGGTCTGAACAGTGTTCCAGATCGGTCACCAGATCGATCAGGAGCAGATCAGTAAGGTTCCCAAAAACCTACTGGATGCTCCCTGATCGGTCACCGGACCGATCAGGAGCAGAGCAGCAGGGGAACTCAACTCACTTGTGGGCTCCTTGATCGGTCACCAGACCGATCAGGAGCCGTGCAGTGAGTGAAACGCATACTCCCTGATCGGTCACCAGACTAATCAGTCATCGCTGGATCGGTCACTAGACCGATCCACGAAGAAGCACCGTGCAAACATCCCTGATCGATCACCAGACCGATCCAGGGACTCCAACCTAGCCCTCCAAGCTAGGGTTTCATCCAACCTAGCCCTCCAAGTTAGGACCTGACCCTCCAAGTCAGGATTTCATCCAACCTAGCCCTCCAAGCTAGGACCTGGCGCTCCAAGCCGGGATTTCATCAACCTAGCCCTCCAAGCTAGGACCTGACCCTCCAAGCCAGGACTTTTTCACACCTAACCCTCAAGGATAGAACTTTTCACACCTAGCCCTCCAAGCTAGGATTTTCCACACCTAACCCTCCAGGTTAGGACTTTTCCACACCTAGCCCTCCAAGCTAGGATTTTCTCACACCTAACCCTCCAGGTTAGGACTTTTTCACACCTAGCCCTCCAAGCTAGGATTTTCCACACCTAACCCTCCAGGTTAGGACTTTTCCACACCTAGCCCTCCAAGCTAGGATTTTCTCACACCTAACCCTCCAGGTTAGGACTTTTCCACACCTAGCCCTCCAAGCTAGGATTTTCTCACACCTAACCCTCTAGGTTAGGACTTTTCAACACCGTGCCTAATCCCCGATCAGGACTTAATCATAATCATAATCATCAACCTAAACCTGGAGGGTTAGGTATAAGCATCCATATGCTCATGTTGCTTTTGCAGCTCAGGTACCATAGCGGCTAACATGATGCAACTCGCAAGTTCAGAATCGGTCACATGTTTCTGATAGGCCACTAACTGGTCTGGAGTTGCATCTTCTGGAGGACGGTTGGGAAGTTGATCTTCAAGGACATAAGCAAGCTTTTCTGCCTTGAGGACTATCCTCAGGTTTCGAAGCCAGTCCATGAAGTTTGGCCCAGTCAGCTTGTTGGTGTCCAAAATGGAACGCAAATTCAGAGAAGACATGATCGAGTGATTATCCTAGAAATACAAATTGAGCTTATGTGAGAAGAATGATAAAGAATGCATCAACATACATTAATTAAATCCTATTTATTTTTCAAATTGAATAACCCTTTTTATCAATTCGGGAGATCGTAGGAACATCTCCAAATCGGTTGATATCCAACCATAGATAAGAACAACCATGGCTGTGGCCATCAAGTTATTCTTAGCTATGATGGTAGGTAATTATACCGATTACATATCACATATATGTAACTACCACTTTATGTATCAACTAATTGAATGTTTGCATAAATCATTGGGTTGTTAATTCATTAACAAGTATGCAACAATATACATAGCACCCAACTGCACCTCTCTTTACATCGACCTTGGCTGTGACACAACAAATCGATGCTCCAAGCTTAAGGTGACTCATTAATCAAGAAATAATTTTAATATGGTTGGAGCTCATTCAACCGTTTAGTCAGGCTTGGATGTGTCCAACAACCAAAACTAAGGATTGACCTCTGACTCCAACTATATTAATCATAAACTAATTCTATGGTTTGAACATGTTGAGGTTCAAGTCGGGCATGGATGTGTCCATCAACCCAAACGATAAACAAAACTCCGGTTCTAACCATATTAATGGAAGGTGTTGGCCTTAATATTTTGTAAGGGGTTTTGGGTCTCATCCTTTCTTTTCTAAGCACATTCATGACATATAATTATGTCATGTACTAACGATTTCCTTAATAAAGTATGTATGTGATTTAATTTATCAAGTCTCATTAATTGAATTAGGAACCGGATTTCCTAATTCGAATTTCATACTTTATTCAAGGAATTGTTTTGGGAAACAATTTCCTAAATTGTCATAATCAATTTCGGAAATAATATGTTTAAGACTTTGATTTCTCTAAATCAAATCTTATTAAATTAAGAGACAGATTCCCTTAATTCAACCACATATTATTTTCATGAAAATCTTATTTAAGAAAACTCTATAGGAAACCATTTTCCTAATTAATTTTGGAGACAACAATATGTAAGAGCATCACCTCTTAAATCAAATAAGGAAATTATCGTTTGAGAATCACCTCAAAATTTCCAAGATTTGATTACATATTTTATTTATGGATTTATTAATTACAACAAAATATTTTCTTTGGGTGGCTCCCCAAGGCTCAGATACCCAAAAAAAAGAATTTGTTGTAAATCTAATTTGGTCCGCTCCCCGAGGCGTAACCAAATTAAACATGACAATGTTATTCAAAATTAGGAAATTAAATTACAACAACTAACTTTAAATTGGACGGCTCCCCGAGGCTCAATCCAAAATAAAAAATTTTGTTGATAATTTAAAACCAATTCGAATTTAATTGTCAATTAATGATCCATAAATTTATCTAGACTTTCTTTGAAAGAAAGTGCCTAAAATTGCGAGATTTCATAATAGGTTTTCAGAATAATTGTAAGTTTCTGGTACAAAGAAAACTTACATATTTCCAAAATTGGAAAATTTCTAAAATAGGAAATTTTCAAAATTGGAAAGTTTTCAAAAATGGGAAGTTTTCACAATTATCATAAAATTTCAGAAACTAGGATATTTCAAAAGTTTGCGAAATTTCATGAGGATTTCCAAACTTTGAAATTCCTAAATCTAAAATTTATCATAATTGGAAAGTTTCCATAATTGGAAAATTTTCCAAAATTGAGATCATGACCAAGTTTTCCGCAAAACAATTATATGATTATGTCGACCACTAACCGGCTCTGATACCACTGTTGGGACCGGGTGCATGTTAGACATGGATGCGGGTTCGTAATTTTAAAATTTAATTACGTGCAGCGGAAGATTTAGCATAAATAATTTCCCAAATTATTTAACCATGCATCTAAGCATGCAACCTTATATTATGTAGACATTATCATATATTAAAATTTTATAGAAAGTAAATTAATTTACTTAATACCTCGCGTAACTCGAAGGAAGGGACGAGATCCAACCGTAGCGTCCCTTGGAAGCTCCGCCTCTATTCGCGTCCACGCCGAGTTTTCTTCGGGATGACTTCGCAAAGCCATGAGTTTCGTGCCGACAAGAACTACTAGATTCTCCAAAGGCACGACAAGAATACCAAGAGAGAGATGGGAAGACTAACCACCAAACGAAGAACGGAATCAAGATTCCGGGAGGAAGGAAGGAGTTGCGCCCGCTTCTTCTTCTTCTTCGGCAGCTTCTTGGTGGTGGAAGCTCACGGCAAAGGGGAGGGCCTCTAGGGCCGGCGGCACTAGAAGAGGGAGAAGGAGAGAAGGAGAGAGAGAGAGGGCTTATTTCTAGATCTCTTGGATTAAGAATCAAGCCTTGCCTTGGTTCCTTTATATAGTAGCCTCTCTACCGCCAAGTCTTTTTTTATGGAATAAATTTTCATAAGAAATTTATCATATAAATTTTTCTATGAATTATTCCATCATGCCAAGTTTTTATCATAATTTAATTTACAATAAAAACAACCATGTCTCCCTTTTCTTATGAAAAGAAATTTCTTTATATAAACTTCTTTATATAAATTTCTTTATATAAATTTCTTTAGATAAATTTCTTTATCATGGTAAATCAATCTATTATTGATTTTATAAAATAAAATAAACCAATCCATGGTTCATTTTAATTTCCATGAAAAATAAATCCGTTTATATAAATTTCTTTATATAAATTTCTTTATATAAATTTCTTTATCCATAATTTTATAAAACAAACCGCGCTCGGTTTATTTTATAATTTGAACCAAACAATTTGGTTCTCCCCTTTTAATGTGGCCGGCCAAACAAGGAGGGTGGGAACCCTCTTTGGCCGGCCAAACCCAAGCCATGACCTCACGAATTAAACTCATTTAATTCGTTTAATAAGTCTTCAAAAGACTTAACCATTTTATGCTTCCGATGCGTCTCTGATAATTCAGATTCGACTTATCTCTCTTGATCGGAAAATCTAATTTTTCAACTCATTTTAAATCCCTCGGATTACTCATAGTGCGTGTGACTAAATAGGCTTTTGATTTATGTTGGCTGTCTATAATTCATCAATTATAGAACGATCATGAGTGGCACCTAGTAGTACATCATGATCCCCAATTAATCGAAAGATCAACGGTTGACTTTAGAAATTATTCTGAAACCCTTCAGCAACTCTAATGAATCGTGCCTCATTCCCTTCACCATCTTATATCCACTTGGTTCAGGACATGGTCTATGTGTGTCAGTCCCCACTAGGCTGACTACGTCACACCTAGCCCAAGTAATGTCTTTCTCATCCAACGGATTCTAATTACTCTCATGTCTTTAAGAGATTCATACTCTGAACATGTCATGCTCTGGCTAAAGGCTTCGAGTAACAATCCGACGATAGGCCTTGGGTATACATCTCCTCGCAAGGAGTGGTGAATCCTTTGTAGGTTGTTCAAACATCTTCGGGCACTTCGGCTTATATCCAACCATCCTGGGTCCACACCTCCTTGGAGATGCTTGCTTAAGATGTTAAAGTATAAGTCTCCGTGACCAAGATGACTTGAACACCGCAAGTCAAAGGAACATCGCACTTAAGCTGCAGTAAGAACTTCATTGACATATCTATATGTAGATTACCATATGAAGTTTTACAGCCAGTCACTCCAATGAACTAGTTCCCTTAACTAGCATTCATGTTTATCTCCGGACATCCCAATGTCACCAACTAGTGAGAATCAGCTGACTAGAGAATAACCCATGCTAGTCTCAACAGAATTGATAGTGTCCGTATTTATCAATTCATCGACTAGGGACAATTTCAATACTTCACAATTGCTCATGTAGAGATAATCACTAGTTGTGAATTCATCACAAATTCTCTCATGCTGTGAATTGTATTGCGGACATTCAGTAAATGAGTTTAAGATCTTAATCAAATACACGAACATGTATACTCAAATAGTGAATATTCATTTATTAAAGTAAATGATTACAATCATAAGGCGATTGCCTTAGGACACTTCTCTCATATTACTAACAAACTCCCACTTGGCCTAATGCCAATAGCTATAGTATCCAATACCACAGGCTCTAACATGACCCTCAAACATGCTTTGAGGCAAGGCCTTAGTTAAAGGATCCGCTAAATTTCTTTCAGTGGGAATTTTCTCAATTTGTATATCATTCCTACTTATAATTTCTCTGATCAGATGATAGCGGCGAAGCACGTGTTTGGATCGCTGATGAGACCTTGGTTCCTTTGCTTGTGCAATAGCTCCATTGTTGTCGCAGTAAACCGGTATTGCTTCATCAATGGTTGGAACCACACCAAGTTCCGAGACAAACTTCTTGATCCAGACTGCTTCTTTTGCTGCTTCCGAAGCCGCAATGTATTCCGCTTCCGTGGTAGAATCCGCTACAGTGTCTTGCTTGGAACTCTTCCAACTTATTGCGCCTCGATTCAAAGTAAATACGTATCCAGACTGAGATTTGGAGTCATCCTTATCTGTCTAGAAACTGGCATTTGTATACCCAGGTATTACCATATCTCCTTCTCCATATATTAGGAACACATCCTTAGTTCTTCTTAAGTACTTAAGGATTGTCTTGACAGCCGCCCAATGATCCATTCCTAGATCAAACTGGTATCTGCTCGTGACGCTCAGAGCATACGATACATCGGGCCTAGTACATAACATAGCATACATGATAGATCCTATCGCGGATGCATAAGGAATCTTATTCATGCAAATCCTCTCATCTTCTGTGCGCGGACACATAGACTTTGAAAGGTTTATCCCATGCCTGATGGGAAGGTAACCTTTCTTGGATTCCGACATGCTAAACCTTTTTAGCACTCGGTCTATATATGTAGACTGCGAAAGACCAAGCAACCGTTTTGATCTATCTCTATAGATTCTAATCCTAAGAATATAGGTTGCTTCTCCCAGGTCTATCATGGAGAAAGTTTTGGACAACCAAATTTTAACCGACTGTAAGACTGATATATCGCTTCCTATAAGTAATATGTCATCGACATATAATACTAGAAATACGACTGCACTCCCACTAACCTTCTTGTACACACAAGGTTCGTCAGGATTTTGTGAGAAATCAAACTCTTTGATTGTCTCATCAAAACGGATGTTCCAGCTCCTGGATGCTTGCTTCAGTCCATATATGGATCGTCGAAACTTGCATATTTTGGTTTTATCAACCGATGTGAAACCTTCAGGTTGTATCATGTATACATCCTCAAGCAGGTTTCCATTAAGGAAAGCTGTTTTCACATCCATTTGCCATATCTCATAATCATAATAAGCTGCTATGGCCAGGAGCATCCGAATGGATTTAAGCATAGCTACTGGCGAATAGGTTTCGTCATAATCAATTCCTTGTTTCTGACGATATCCTTTAGCCACTAATCTAACCTTAAAGGTAACAACATTACCTTCCATGTCGGTTTTCTTCTTGAAAACCCACTTGCACCCTATGGGCTTAATCCCTTCAGGTGGGTTAACCAAGTCCCATACTTGATTTCGTACATGGAATCCATTTCCGACTTCATGGCTTCAAGCAATTTTTCCCTTTCTGAACTTTTCAGAACATCATCATAACTGATAGGTTCGTCATCGCTAATGAGTAACACGTCGTTCGATTCACTTACGAGAAATCCGTATCTCTCTGGAATATTGTGTGTCCTATCAGATCTACGAAGAAGTGGTGTTGTTTTAGGTTCAACTGATAGCTCATCATTATGAGTTATTGGTTGTGGGTTTAGACTAGGTGTCTCTGTAATGTCTATTAGATTTTCTTGAACTTCTTCAAATTCAATACTACTCCCACTGTTTTCTTGTAAAAGAAATTCTTTTTCCAGAAATACAGCATGCCTTGAAACAAACACCTTTTGTTCCAAGGGATGATAAAATTGGTAACCCTTTGTTTCCTTAAGGTATCCAATAAATAGACATTTATCAGACTTAGCATCCAATTTGTCTGATACAGTCCGCTTCACATAAGCAGGACAACCCCATATCTTAAGGTGAGTTAAGTGAGGTTTCTTACTATTCCACGTCTCATATGGAGTAGTAGAGACTACCTTGGTCGTGACTCTGTTTAGCAAGTAAACAGTTGTCTTGAGCGCATAGCCCCAAAAGGATTTTGGCAGAGTTGCATGATTCATCATGGATCTAACCATGTCCATCAAGGTTCGGTTACGCCTCTCAGATGTTAGTGATATGAGAGAAGTGTCCTAAGGCAATCGCCTTATGATTGTAATCATTTATTTTAATAAATGAAAATTCACTATTTGAGTATACATGTTTGTGTATTTGATTGGGATCTTAAACTCATCTACTGAATGTCCGCAATACAATTCACAGCATAAGAGAATTTGTGATGAGATCACAACTAGTGATTATCTCTACATGTGCAATTGTGAAGTATTGAAAATATCCCTAGTCGATGAATTGATAAAAACGGACACTATCAATTCTGTTGAGACTAGCATGGGTTATTCTCTAATCAGCTGATTCTCACTGGCTGGTGACATTGGGATGTCCGGAGATAAACATGGATGCTAGTTAAGGGAACTAGTTCATTGGAGTGACTAGCTGTAAAACTTCATATGATAATCTATATAGATATGTCAGTGAAGTTCTTACTGCAGCTTAAGTGCGATGTTCCTTTGACTTGTGGTGTTCAAGTCATCTTGGTCATGGAGACTTATACTTTAACATCTTAAGCAAGCATCTCCAAAGAGGTGTGGGCCCAGGATGATTGGGTATAAGCCGAAGTGCCCGAAGATGTTTGAACAGCCTACAAAGGATTCACCACTCCTTGCAAGGAGATGTATACCCAGGCCTATCGTCGGATTGTTACTCAAAGCCTCTGGCCAGAGCATATCATGTTTAGAGTATGAGTCTCTTAAATACATGAGAGTAATTAGAAATCCAAAGGACGAGAAAGACACTACTTGGGCTAGGTGTGACGTAGTCAGCCTAGTGGGGACTGACACACACAGACCATGTCCTAAACCAAGTGGGTATAAGATGGTGAAGGGAATGAGGCACGATTCATTAGAGCTGCTGAAGGGTTTCAGAAATATTTCTGAGGTCAACCGTTGATCTTTCGATTAATTGGGGTTCATGATGTACTACTAGGTGTCACTCATGATCGTTCTATAATTAGTTGATTATAGACGACCAACATAAATCGAAAGCCTATTTAGTCACACGCACTACGAGTAATCCGAGGGATTTAAAACGAGTTGAAAATTAAATTTTCCAATCAAGAGAAATTAGTCGAATCTGAATTAATCAGAGGCGCAATGGAAGCTTAAAATGACTAAGTCTTTTGAAGGCTTATCGGGCGAATTAAATGAGTTTAATTCGCGAGGGATTGGGCTTGAAGTGGCCGGCCAAAGAGGGTTGGTTTGGCCGGCCACAATAAAAGAGAGAACCAATTTATTTGGTTTATTTTATAAAATAAATCAAGTGCGATTTGTTTTATAAATTATGGATAAATAAATTTCTATAAAGAAATTTATATAAAGAAATTTATAGAAATTTATTCTTTTTTATGGAAATTAAAATGATCCATGGAATGGTTTATTTTAATTTTATAAAATCAATTATGAATTGATTTTTCCATAATAAGAAAATTTATAAATTTCTTGTAAATTTATTCCATAATAAAAAGGAGAGATGTATTTGTTTTATTATAAAATTAGTTATAATAAAACTTGGTTTAAACGGAATAATTCATAAAGAAAATTTATAGGATAAATTTCTTATGAAAAATTCCGTTAAAGGGGAGACTTGGCAAGGGAGAGACTACTATATAAAGGAACCAAGGCTAGGCTTGATTTCCTTAATAGATTGATCAAGAGATTAACTCTCTCCCTCTCTCTCTCTAACTCTCTCTCTCTAGGGCCGGCGCCCTTTCTCTCTCTAGGGCCGGCTCTCTCTCCTCCCCTAGGGCCGGCGCAAGCACCTAGGGTGCCCGTGAGTTTCCTCCACCAAGTTCGTGCCGAAGAAGAAGAAGAAGCGGATCGCGACTCCTTCCTTCCTTTCCCGGAATTTTGATTCCGTTACTTGGTGGTTAGTTTCCATACTTCTCTCTTGATTTTCTAGTTGTGTCTTTGGAGAATCTAGTAGTTCTCGTTGACACAAAACTCGTGGCTTTGCGAAGTCATCCCGAAGAGAACTCGGCGTGGATGCGAATAGAGGCGGAGCTTCCAAGGGACGCTACGGTTGGATCTCGTCCCTTTCTTCAAGTTACGCGAGGTACAAAGTAAATTATTTTACTTTTCCGCAAAGTTTTAATTTATGATCATGTCCACACATCATAAGGTTGCATGCTAGATACCTGGTTAAAATAATTTGAGAAATTATTTTATGCTAATTCTTCCGCTGCACGTAAAAATTTAAAATTTTACGAACCCGTATCCTTGTCAACATGCACCCGGTCCCAACAGTGGTATCAGAGCGGTTAGTGTTCGACATAATCATATAATTATTTTGCGGAAAACTTTGTCATAATCTCAATTTTGGAAAAATTTTCAATTATGAAAATTTTCCAATTATTATAAATTTTAGATTTAGGAATTTCAAAGTTTGGAAATCCTCATGAAATTTCGCAAACGTTTGAAATATCCTAGTTTCTGAAATTTTATGATAATTGTGAAAACTTCCCATCTTTGGAAACTTTCCAATCTTGGAAATTTTCTATTTTAGGAATTTTCTAATTTTGGAAATATGTAAGTTTTCTCTTTACCAGAAACTTACAATTATTCTGAAAACCTATTATGAAATCTCACAATTTTGGGCACTTTCTTTCAAGAAAGTCTAGACAAATTTATGGACAATTAATTGACAATTAAATTTGAATTGGGTTTTAAATTGACAACAAAATTCTTTATTTTGGATTGAGCCTCGGGGAGCCGTCCAATTTAAAGTTAGTTGTTGTAATTTAATTTCCCAATTTTAAATGAAATTGTCATGTTTAATTTGGTTACGCTTCTGAAGCGGACCAAATTGGATTTACAACAAATTTCTTTTCTTTGGGTATCTGAGCCTCGGGGAGCCACCCTTAGAAAACAATTTGTTGTAATTAATTAAATCCATGAATAAAATATGATTTAAGAGGTGATGCTCTTACATATTGTTGTCTCCAAAATTAATTAGGAAAATGGTTTCCTATAGAGTTTTCTTAAAAGAGATTTTCATGAAAATAATATGTGGTTGAATTAAGGGAATTGCCTCTTAATTTAATAAGATTTGATTTAGAGAAATCAAAGTCTTAAACATATTATTTCCGAAATTGATTATGACAATTTAGGAAATTGTTTCCCAAAACAATTCCTTGAATAAAGTATGAAATTAGAATTAGGAAATCCGATTCCTAATTCAATTAATGAGACTTGATAAATTAAGTCACATACATACTTTATTAAGGAAATCGTTAGTCATGACATAATAATATGTCATGAATGTGCTTAAAAAAGAAAGGATGAGACCCAAAACCCCTTACAAAATATTAAGGCTAACACCTTCCATTAATATGGTTAGAACCGGAATTTTGTTTCTCGTTTGGGTTGATGGACACATCCATGCCCGGCTTGAACCTCAACATGTTCAAACCATGGAATTAGTTAATGAATAATATAGTTGGAGTCAGAGGTCAATCCTTAGTTTTGGTTGTTGGACACATCCAAGCCTGACTAAACGGTTGAATGAGCTCCAACCATATTAAAACTATTTCTTGATTAATGGGTCAGCCTTAAGCTTGGAGCATCGATTTGTTGTGCCACAGCCAAGGTTGATGTAAGAGAGGTGTAGTTGGGTGCTATGTATAATATTGCATACTTGTTAATGAGTTAACAACCCAATGATTTATGCAAACATTCAATTAGTTGATAGCATAAAGTGATAGTTACATATATGTGATATGTGATCGGTATAATTACCTACCTTCATAGCTAAGAATAACTTGATGGTCACAGCCATGGTTGTTCTTATCTATGGTTGGATATCAACCTATTTGGAGATGTTCCTACGATCTCCCGAATTGATAAAAAGGGTTATTCAATTCGATAAATAAATAGGATTTAATTAATGTATGCTGATGCATTCTTTATCATTCTTCTCACATAAGCTCAATTTGTATTTCTAGGTTAATCACTCGATCATGTCTTCTCTGAATTTGCGTTCCATTTTGGACACCAATAAACTGACTGGGCCGAACTTCATGGACTGGCTTCGAAACTTGAGGATAGTCCTCAAGGTAGAGAAGCTTGCTTATGTCCTTGAAGATCAACTTCCCAACCGTCCTCCTGAAAATGCAACTCCAGACCAGTTTCCTGAGTTGCTCAACCTGCTGAAGACTGTAGAGCCTTTTGTGAAGCAGGATCAAAAGATGGTACTGATAGTTGGTTCCTCGAAGAAAGGTTCTAAGAGGAAGGCCAAAGAACAGAATAAAGGAAAGAAGAAAAAGGCCAAAAAGACTGAAAAGACACCAAAAGGAACTTGCCATCATTATGGCAAGGAGGGTCACTGGCGAAGAAACTGCAAAGTTTATCTTGAGTCCTTGAAGAAGAAGGCATCCGATGCCCCATCCTCTTCAGGTATCTTAGTTATTGAATGTCACTCTATTTCCTCAAATACCTGGGTATTTGATACTGGGTGTAGCTCACATATATGTAATGACATACAGGGGCTAAGGAATAGAAGAAGACTCGTCAAAGGAGAAGCGAATTTACGAGTTGGAAATGGAGCAAAGATTGCTGCTGTTGCCATCGGAACATATTTGCTAAAGCTCCCCACTGGACGTGTCTTAGAATTGGATAATTGTTATTTTGTTCCTTCGTTAATAAAGAACATTGTATCTATTTCATGTTTGAATGAAAAGGGTTATCATTTAACTTTTAGTAACAATTGTTGTTACATAACTTTAAATGGCGTTCTTTATGGGAATGGAACTTTGTGCAATGGTATCTACACGTTAGATTTATCCGGTGACGTTTTCAATATCGAAGTTAGCAACAAACGTGCTCGAATAGATAATTGAATAGACTCCTACACATGGCATTGTCGTCTTGGCCATGTAAGTAAGAAACGCATGACCAAATTACACCGATGTGGAATTTTAGAATCATTTGAACCCGGTTCATTTGATACATGCGAATCGTGCTTAAAATGCAAGATGACCAAATTACCCTTTTCCGGAAAAGGTAATCCAGTGGGAGAATTGCTTGGTCTAATACATACTGATGTATGTGGACCAATGTCAACTCCTGCACAAGGAGGCTATAACTACTTCATCACCTTTATCGATGATCACTCACGATTCGGGTACGTGTTCTTGATAAAACACAAATCTGAAGCTTTTGAGAAATTCAAGGAGTTCAGAAATGAAGTAGAGAAACAACTTGGCAAAAGTATTAAGATACTTCGATCCGATCGGGGTGGTGAATACTTAAGTCAAGAATTTCAAGATTATCTTAGGGACAATGGGATATTGTCCCAATGGACTCCGCCGTATACACCACAGCATAATGGTGTATCTGAGAGGCGCAACTGAACCTTGATGGACATGGTTAGGTCGATGATGAATCATGCAACTCTTCTAAAATCCTTTTGGGGCTATGCACTTAAGACAGCTGTTTACTTGCTAAACAGAGTCCCGACCAAGGTAGTCTCTACTACTCCATATGAGAGGTGGAATAGTAAGAAACCCCACTTAACTCACCTTAAGATATGGGGTTGTCCTGCTTATGTGAAGCGGACTGTATCAGACAAATTGGATGTTAAGTCTAATAAATGTCTATTTATTGAATACCCTAAGGAAACGAAGGGTTACCAATTCTATCATCCCTTGGAACAAAAGGTGTTTGTTTCAAGGCATGCTGTATTTCTGGAAAAAGAATTTACAAGAAAACAGTGGGAGTGGCATTGAACTTGATGAAGTTCAAGAAACTCCAATAGACATTGCAGAGACACCTAGTCTAGACCCACAACCAATAACTCATAATGATGAGCTATCAGTTGAACCTAAAACAACAACACCTCTTCGTAGATCTGATAGGACACGCAATATTCCAGAGAGATACGGATTTCTCATAAGTGAATCGAACGACGTGTTACTCATAAGCGATGACGAATCTATCAGTTATGAAGATGTTCTGAAAAGTTCAGAAAGGGACAAATGACTTGAAGCCATGAAGTCGGAAATGGATTCCATGTACGAAAATCAAGTATGGGACTTGGTTAACCCACCTAAAGGGATTAAACCCATAGGGTGCAAGTGGGTTTTAAGAAGAAAACCGACATGGAAGGTAATGTTGTTACTTTTAAGGCTAGATTAGTGGCAAAAGGATATCGTCAGAAACAAGGAATTGATTATGACGAAACCTATTCGCCAGTAGCTATGCTTAAATCCATTCGGATGCTCCTCGCCATAGCAGCTCATTATGATTATGAGATATGGCAAATGGATGTGAAAACATCTTTCCTTAATGGAAACCTGCTTGAGGATGTATACATGATACAACCTGAAGGTTTCACATCGGTTGACAAAACCAAAGTATGCAAGCTTCGACGATCCATATATGGACTGAAGCAAGCATCCAGGAGTTGGAACATCCGTTTTGATGAGACAATCAAAGAGTTTGATTTCTCACAAAATCCTGACGAACCTTGTGTGTACAAGAAGGTTAGTGGGAGTGCAGTCGTATTCCTAGTATTATATGTCGATGACATATTACTTATAGGAAATGATATATCAGTCTTACAGACAGTTAAAATTTGATTGTCCAAAACTTTCTCCATGAAAGACCTGGGAGAAGCAACCTATATCCTTGGGATTAGAATCTATAGAGATAGATCAAAACGGTTGCTTGGTCTTTCACAGTCTACATATATAGACCGAGTGCTAAAAAGGTTTAGCATGTCGGAATCCAAGAAAGGTTACCTTCCCATCAGGCATGGGATCAACCTTTCAAAGTCTATGTGTCCGCGCACAGAAGACGAGAGGATTTGCATGAATAAGATTCCTTATGCATCCGCGATAGGATCTATCATGTATGCTATGTTATGTACAAGGCCCGATGTATCGTATGCTCTGAGCGTCACAAGCAGATACCAATCGGATCCAGGAATGGATCATTGGGCGGCTGTCAAGACAATCCTTAAGTACTTAAGAAGAACTAAGGATGTGTTCCTAAAATATGGAGAAGGAGATATGGTAATACGTGGGTATACAGATACCAGTTTCCAGACAGATAAGGATGACTCCAAATCTCAGTCTGGATACGTATTTACTTTGAATGGAGGCGCAATAAGTTGGAAGAGTTCCAAACAAGACACCGTAGCGGATTCTACCACGGAAGCGGAATATATCGCAGCTTCGGAAGCAGCAAAGGAAGCAGTCTGGATCAAGAAGTTTGTCTCCGAACTTGGTATGGTTCCAACTATTGATGAAGCAGTGCCGGTTTACTGCGACAACAATGGAGCTATTGCACAAGCAAAGGAACCAAGGTCTCATCAGCGATCCAAACACGTGCTTCACCGCTATCATCTGATCAGAGAGATTATAAGTAGGAATGACATACAAATTGAGAAAATTCCCACTGAAAGGAATTTAGCGGATCCTTTAACTAAGGCCTTACCTCAGAGCAAGTTTGAGGGTCATGTTAGAGCCTGTGGTATTGGATACCGTAGCGATTGGCATTAGGCCAAGTGGGAGTTTGTTAGTGATATGAGAGAAGTGTCCTAAGGCAATCGCCTTATGATTGTAAATATTTATTTTAATAAATGAAAATTCACTATTTGAGTATACATATTTGTATATTTGATTGGGATCTTAAACTCATCTACTGAATGTCCGCAATACAATTCACAGCATAAGAGAATTTGTGATGAGATCACAACTAGTGATTATCTCTACATGTGCAATTGTGAAGTATTGAAAATATCCCTAGTCGATGAATTGATAAAAACGGACACTATCAATTCTATTGAGACTAGCATGGGTTATTCTCTAATCAACTGATTCTCACTGGCTGGTGACATTGGGATGTCCGAAGATAAACATGGATGCTAGTTAAGGGAACTAGTTCATTGGAGTGACTAGCTGTAAAACTTCATATGGTAATCTATATAGATATGTCAGTGAAGTTCTGACTGCAGCTTAAGTGCGATGTTCCTTTGACTTGCGGTGTTCAAGTCATCTTGGTCATGGAGACTTATACTTTAACATCTTAAGCAAGCATCTCCAAGGAGGTGTGGACCCAGGATGATTGGGTATAAGCCGAAGTGCCCGAAGATGTTTGAACAGCCTACAAAGGATTCACCACTCCTTGCGAGGAGATGTATACCCAGGCCTATCGTCGGATTGTTACTCAAAGCCTCTGGCCAGAGCATATCATGTTTAGAGTATGAGTCTCTTAAATACATGAGAGTAATTAGAAATCCAAAGGACGAGAAAGACACTACTTGGGCTAGGTGTGACGTAGTCAGCCTAGTGGGGACTGACACACACAGACCATGTCCTGAACCAAGTGGGTATAAGATGGTGAAGGGAATGAGGCACGATTCATTAGAGCTGCTGAAGGGTTTCAGAAATATTTCTGAGGTCAACCGTTGATCTTTCGATTAATTGGGGGTCATGATGTACTACTAGGTGCCACTCATGATCGTTCTATAATTAGTTGATTATAGACGGCCAACATAAATCGAAAGCCTATTTAGTCACACGCACTACGAGTAATCCAAGGGATTTAAAATGAGCTGAAAATTAGATTTTCCAATCAAGAGAAATAAGTCGAATCTGAATTAATCAGAGGCGCAATGGAAGCTTAAAATGGCTAAGTCTTTTGAAGGCTTATCGGGCGAATTAAATGAGTTTAATTCGCGAGGGATTGGGCTTGAAGTGGCCGGCCAAAGAGGGTGCCCACCCTCTTTGGTTTGGCCGGCCACAATAAAAGAGAGAACCAATTTATTTGGTTTATTTTATAAAATAAATCAAGTGTGATTTGTTTTATAAATTATGGATAAATAGATTTGTATAAAGAAATTTATATAAAGAAATTTATAGAAATTTATTCTTTTTTTATGGAAATTAAAATGATCCATGGAATGGTTTATTTTAATTTTATAAAATTAATTATGAATTGATTTTTCCATAATAAGAAAATTTATAAATTTCTTGTAAATTTATTCCATAATAAAAAGGAGAGATGTATTTGTTTTATTATAAAATTAGTTATAATAAAACTTGGTTTAAACGGAATAATTCATAAAGAAAATTTATAGGATAAATTTCTTATGAAAAATTCTGTTAAAGGGGAGACTTGGCAAGGGAAAGGCTACTATATAAAGGAACCAAGGCTAGGCTTGATTTCCTTAATAGATTGATCAAGAGATTAACTCTCTCCCTCTCTATCTCTAACTCTCTCTCTCTATAGGGTCGGCGCCCTTTCTCTCTCTAGGGCCGGCTCTCTCTCCTCCCCTAGGGCCGGCGCAAGCACCTAGGGTGCCCGTGAGTTTCCTCCACCAAGTTCGTGCCGAAGAAGAAGAAGAAGCGGATCGCGACTCCTTCCTTCCTTTCCCGGAATTTTGATTCCGTTACTTGGTGGTTAGTTTCCATACTTCTCTCTTGATTTTCTAGTTGTGTCTTTGGAGAATCTAGTAGTTCTCATCGACACAAAACTCGTGGCTTTGCGAAGTCATCCCCAAGAGAACTCGGCGTGGACGCGAATAGAGGCGGAGTTTCCAAGGGACGCTACGGTTGGATCTCGTCCCTTTCTTCAAGTTACGCGAGGTACAAAGTAAATTATTTTACTTTTCCACAAAGTTTTAATTTATGATCATGTCCACACATCATAAGGTTGCATGCTAGATACGTGGTTAAAATAATTTGAGAAATTATTTTATGCTAATTCTTCCGCTACACGTAAAAATTTAAAATTTTACGAACCCGTATCCTTGTCAACATGCACCCGGTCCCAACATCAGATACACCATTATGCTGTGGTGTATACGGCGGAGTCCATTGAGACAATATCCCATTGTCCCTAAGATAATCTTGAAACTCTTGACTTAAGTATTCACCACCCCGATCGGATCGAAGTATCTTAATACTTTTGCCAAGCTGTTTCTCTACTTCATTTCTGAACTCTTTGAATTTCTCAAAAGCTTCAGATTTGTGTTTCATCAAGAACACATACCCGAATCGTGTGTGATCATCGATAAAGGTAATAAAGTAGCTATAGCCTCCTTGTGCAAGAGTTGACATTGGTCCACATACATCAGTATGTATTAGACCAAGCAATTCTCCCACTGGATTACCTTTTCCGGAAAAGGGTAATTTGGCCATCTTGCCTTTTAAGCATGATTCGCATGTATCAAATGAACCGGGTTCAAATGATTCCAGAATTCCACATCGGTGTAATTTGGTCATGCGTTTCTTACTTATATGGCCAAGACGACAATGCCACGTATAGGAGTCTATTTGATTATCTATTCGAGCACATTTGTTTCTAACTTCGATATTGAAAATGTCACCGGATAAATCTAACGTGTAGATACCATTGCACAAAGTTCCGGTCCCATAAAGAACACCATTTAAAGTTATGTAACAACAATTGTTACTAAAAGTTAAATGATAACCCTTTTCATTCAAGCATGAAATAGATACAATGTTCTTTAACGAAGGAACAAAATAACAATTATCCAACTCTAACACAAGTCCAGTGGGAGCTTTAGCAAATATGTTCCGATGGCAACAGCAGCAATCTTTGCTCCATTTCCAACTCGCAGATTCGCTTCTCCCTTGACGAGTCTTCTTCTATTCCTTAGCCTCTGTATGTCATTACATATATGTGAGCTACACCCAGTATCAAGTACCCAAGCGGTTGAGGATATAGAGTGACATTAAATAACGAAGATACCTGAAGAGGATGGGGCATCGGATGCCTTCTTCTTCAAGGACTCAAGATAAAACTTGCAGTTTCTTCGCCAGTGACCCTCCTTGCCACAGTGATGGCAAGTGCCTTTTAGGGTCTTTTTGGCCTTTTTCTTCTGTCCCTTATTCTGTTCCTTGGCCTTCCTCTTATAACCTTTCTTCGAGGAACCAACTAACAGTACCGTCTTCTGATCCAGCTTCACAGAAGGCTCTATAGTCTTCAGCAGGTTGAGCAACTCAGGAATGGTAGTCTCCAGCCTGTTCATCCGATAGTTCATCACAAATTGTGAATAACTTTTGGGCAAACAATGCGAATTAAGTCAATACTAATTAGCTCGTGATCCATTGCAAAACTGAGTGCGCCTAGTCGCTCAATGTACCCCAACATCTTCAACACAAACTGTGAGACAGAAGTGCCTTCCTGCATCTTAGAGGTGAAGAGGAGTCTGGAGACCTCGAACCTTTCGGATCTCGCCTGCTCGTCAAACAGCTCATGAAGATGGAAGATGATGGTATAAGCATCCATATGCTCATGTTGCTTTTGCAGCTCAGGTACCATAGCGGCTAACATGATGCAACTCGCAAGTTCAGAATCGGTCACATGTTTCTGATAGGCCACTAACTGGTCTGGAGTTGCATCTTCTGGAGGATGGTTGGGAAGTTGATCTTCAAGGACATAAGCAAGCTTTTCTGCCTTGAGGACTATCCTCAGGTTTCGAAGCCAGTCCATGAAGTTTGGCCCAGTCAGCTTGTTGGTGTCCAAAATGGAACGCAAATTCAGAGAAGACATGATCGAGTGATTATCCTAGAAATACAAATTGAGCTTATGTGAGAAGAATGATAAAGAATGCATCAACATACATTAATTAAATCCTATTTATTTTTCGAATTGAATAACCCTTTTTATCAATTCGGGAGATCGTAGGAACATCTCCAAATAGGTTGATATCCAACCATAGATAAGAACAACCATGGCTGTGGCCATCAAGTTATTCTTAGCTATGAAGGTAGGTAATTATACCGATTACATATCACATATATGTAACTACCACTTTATGCTATCAACTAATTGAATGTTTGCATAAATCATTGAGTTGTTAACTCATTAACAAGTATGCAACAATATACATAGCACCCAACTGCACCTCTCTTTACATCGACCTTGGCTGTGACACAACAAATCGATGCTCCAAGCTTAAGGCTGACCCATTAATCAAGAAATAGTTTTAATATGGTCGGAGCTCATTCAACCGTTTAGTCAGGATTGGATGTGTCCAACAACCAAAACTAAGGATTGACCTCTGACTCCAACTATATTAATCATAAACTAATTCTATGGTTTGAACATGTTGAGGTTCAAGCCGGGCATGGATGTGTCCATCAACCCAAACGAGAAACAAAAGTCCTGTTCTAACCATATTAATGGAAGGTGTTGGCCTTAATATTTTGTAAGGGGTTTTGGGTCTCATCCTTTCTTTTCTAAGCACATTCATGACATATAATTATGTCATGTACTAACGATTTCCTTAAATAAAGTATGTATGTGACTTAATTTATCAAGTCTCATTAATTGAATTAGGAACCGGATTTCCTAATTCGAATTTCATACTTTATTCAAGGAATTGTTTTGGGAAACAATTTCCTAAATTGTCATAATCAATTTCGGAAATAATATGTTTAAGACTTTGATTTCTCTAAATCAAATCTTATTAAATTAAGAGACAGATTCTCTTAATTCAACCACATATTATTTTCATGAAAATCTTATTTAAGAAAACTCTATAGGAAACCATTTTCCTAATTAATTTTGGAGACAACAATATGTAAGAGCATCACCTCTTAAATCAAATAAGGAAATTATCGTTTGAGAATCACCTCAAAATTTCCAAGATTTGATTACATATTTTATTTATGGATTTATTAATTACAACAAAATATTTTCTTTGGGTGGCTCCCCAAGGCTCAGATACCCAAAAAAAGAATTTGTTGTAAATCTAATTTGGTCGGCTCCCCGAGGCGTAACCAAATTAAACATGACAATTTTATTCAAAATTAGGAAATTAAATTACAACAACTAACTTTAAATTGGACGGCTCCCCGAGGCTCAATCCAAAATAAAGAATTTTGTTGATAATTTAAAACCAATTCGAATTTAATTGTCAATTAATGATCCATAAATTTGTCTAGACTTTCTTTGAAAGAAAGTGCCCAAAATTGCGAGATTTCATAATAGGTTTTCAGAATAATTGTAAGTTTCTGGTACAAAGAAAACTTACATATTTCCATAATTGGAAAATTTCTAAAATAGGAAATTTCCAAAATTGGAAAGTTTCCAAAAATGGGAAGTTTTCACAATTATCATAAAATTTCAGAAACTAGGATATTTCAAAAGTTTACGAAATTTCATGAGGATTTCCAAACTTTGAAATTCCTAAATCTAAAATTTATCATAATTGGAAAGTTTCCATAATTAGAAAATTTTCCAAAATTGAGATCATGATAAAGTTTTCCGCAAAACAATTATATGATTATGTCGAACACTAACCGGCTCTGATACCACTGTTGGGACCAGGTGCATATTTGACATGGATGCGGGTTCGTAATTTTAAATTTTAATTACGTGCAGTGGAAGATTTAGCATAAATAATTTCCCAAATTATTTAACCGTGCATCTAAGCATGCAACCTTATATTATGTAGACATTATCATATATTAAAATTTTACAAAAAGTAAACTAATTTACTTAATACCTCGCGTAACTCGAAGGAGGGACGAGATCCAACCGTAGCGTCCCTTGGAAGCTCCGCCTCTATTCGCGTCCACGCCGAGTTTTCTTCGGGATCACTTCGCAAAGCCATGAGTTTCGTGCCGACAAGAACTACTAGATTCTCCAAAGGCACAACAAGAATACCAAGAGAGAGATGGGAAGACTAACCACCAAACGAAGAACGGAATCAAGATTCCTGGAGGAAGGAAGGAGTTGCGCCCGCTTCTTCTTCTTCTTCGGCAGCTTCTTGGTGGTGGAAGCTCACGGCAAAGGGGAGGGCCTCTAGGGCCAGCGGCACTAGAAGAGGGAGAAGGAGAGAAGGAGAGAGAGAGAGGGCTTATTTCTAGATCTCTTGGATTAATTTCCAAGTCTTGCCTTGGTTCCTTTATATAGTAGCCTCTCAATCGCCAAGTCTCCTTTTTATGGAATAAATTTTAATAAGAAATTTATCATATAAATTTTTCTATGAATTATTTCATCATGCCAAGTTTTTATCATAATTTAAT
Organism: Boesenbergia rotunda; assembly: GCA_024364735.1. Lineage (NCBI taxonomy): Eukaryota > Viridiplantae > Streptophyta > Magnoliopsida > Zingiberales > Zingiberaceae > Boesenbergia > Boesenbergia rotunda. The sequence goes on along the minus strand of JAGFNQ010004106.1, from coordinate 56,131 downwards.
TTACAATAAAAACAACCATGTCTCCCTTTTCTTATGGAAAGAAATTTCTTTATATAAACTTCTTTATATAAATTTCTTTAGATAAATTTCTTTATCATGGTAAATCAATCTATTATTGATTTATAAAATAAATAAACCATCCATGTTCATTTAATTTCCATGAAAATAAATCGTTTATATAAATTTCTTTATATAATTTCTTTATATAATTTCTTTATCCATATTTATAAAACAAGCGCTCAGTTTTTTTATTTGAACCAACATTTGGTTCTCCCTTTTAATGTGGCGGCAACAAGGAGGGTGGGAACCCTCTTTGGCCGGCCAAACCCAAGCCATGACCTCACGAATTAAACTCATTTAATTCGTTAATAAGTCTTCAAAAGACTTAACCATTTTATGCTTCCGATGCGTCTCTGAAAATTCAGATTCGACTTATCTCTCTTGATCGGAAAATCTAATTTTTCAACTCATTTTAAATCCCTCGGATTACTCATAGTGCGTGTGACTAAATAGGCTTTTGATTTATGTTGGCTGTCTATAATTCATCAATTATAGAACGATCATGAGTGGCACCTAGTAGTACATCATGATCCCCAATTAATCGAAAGATCAACGGTTGACTTTAGAAATTATTCTGAAACCCTTCAGCAACTCTAATGAATCGTGCCTCATTCCCTTCACCATCTTATACCCACTTGGTTCAGGACATGGTCTATGTGTGTCAGTCCCCACTAGGCTGACTACGTCACACCTAGCCAAAGTAATGTCTTTCTCGTCCAACGGATTCTAATTACTCTCATGTCTTTAAGAGATTCATACTCTGAACATGTCATGCTCTGGCTAGAGGCTTCGAGTAACAATCCGACGATAGGCCTTGGGTATACATCTCCTCGCAAGGAGTGGTGAATCCTTTGTAGTTTGTTCAAACATCTTCGGGCACTTCGGCTTATACCCAACCATCCTGGGTCCACACCTCCTTGGAGATGCTTGCTTAAGATGTCAAAGTATAAGTCTCCATGACCAACATGACTTGAACACCGCAAGTCAAAGGAACATCGCACTTAAGCTGCAGTAAGAACTTCATTGACATATCTATATGTAGATTACCATATGAAGTTTTACAGCCAGTCACTCCAATGAACTAGTTCCCTTAACTAGCATTCATGTTTATCTCCGGACATCCCAATGTCACCAGCTAGTGAGAATCAGCTGACTAGAGAATAACCCATGCTAGTCTCAACAGAATTGATAGTGTCCGTATTTATCAATTCATCGACTAGAGACAATTTCAATACTTCACAATTGCACATGTAGAGATAATCACTAGTTGTGAATTCATCACAAATTCTCTCATGCTGTGAATTGTATTGCGAACATTCAGTAAATGAGTTTAAGATCTTAATCAAATACACGAACATGTATACTCAAATAGTAAATATTCATTTATTAAAGTAAATAATTACAATCATAAGGCGATTGCCTTAGGACACTTCTCTCATATTACTAACAGAATCAACCTCCAAGATCAAGCACCAGAAGAACAAGATCTTAGCTTAACTGGCGTCGGTGAAGTCAATCCAACACAAATCCAGCGAACTCAAGAAACAATTCGTGGAAACAAGGTGAAGATACCCTTCTCCAATGTGCCTTCCCCAACCCTAGCTCCAACCCTGTCAAGACACTGGCGAGATCGTAGCAAAGGGGTAGCTCTGAGTCAGATCTTGCGATCACGATCGCTACCCAAAACAAGGAATACATCAGGTAATAAGATCACAAAGGCGCACCCTACCCTTGTCCTATCGGCAATGAACCCACGGTGGTGTGCGCCACCTCCTCAATGACCGGCGTGCGCAAGGTTGTCGGGCGGACGTGATGGTCGGAGGATGAGAGGAAAGGGATGATCGCCAGACGTTGGCTTGGAAAAGAAGGTCGCCCATCGTCTGTGATTGGGAGAAAAGCGGATCGATTTCGCGTGGAGTAAAGGAGAAGATTGGTCGTCGGCGATTTTGGGTGTTTGGCGTCGGGTGAGTGGAGAGGAAGAAATAGGGTCCATATGCTAGGGGTCTTTTTACAAAAAGGTCCCTCCACTTTCAAAATTCAAATCTTACCCTTAGGGTAAGGGTTTTAGCTTTTTAACCCTCCAATATATTTTTATCCACCTCCAAAAATCTCTAGGGTTAGCTTATTTACCCATTCGTAATTTAAGAATTTACCCGTAAACTTTTGATAAGTTTTAAGTTTTTACAATAAAGCCCCTTGGCTCCTCTCGTAGGGCCAGAAATCCTACTCTATCCGAAAAATTTTCTGGTCCGGATTTTCGAATTGCCGTATTTTACATTCTCCCCCACTAATAAAAATTTGGTCCCCAAATTTCATCATTCCTCATACGGCACACACTAGCTGCTAAACATGTCTATACTCATCACGAGTAAACACTTCGGTTGATACCCTAAGATTACACTGCTACGGAGCAACTAAAGTTATCAATCCAGAAGTTATCTGATAACCAAGTACACCCGAACAACCATTCGGTCATCACACCTGTCCAGGGCACTCAATCCTAAGATCACTGTCGCCAAATCTATACTCCGATCCTCGAACGTAAAATGTTACATTCATAAGTATCACCCGAGTATCCCCAAGTCAATGACATCCTCTCAAACATCACAAGTCATATATATATCCTCCAATAGACCGTCAGAAGATAATATATAATTTAAAGATTACACCAATATGTCCTACCATATGCTACCATGAATAACAAACTTCCCAAATAATCAACCACCGGAAGATCATTTATCCACTCAATGATCTATCAAAAAGCTACAAATCCAGTAGGTCCATGTCCACTACTATAATCCTCAAAATACAACATAACATAGCAATTCATCAATCTTAATCTATCTCTCACCACCAATGAGAAAGTCCATGGTGATATCAACCTTATCATCCCGTGAACTAATAGGTCCACGATGGGGGTATTATAACCGAACCAGTGGACATCTTTGACTTCCTGATTAATGTCCAATATCTCATCGGAGGATAAGGCTACAGCTAACTCCACATCCTCCGCACCCTAGCGAGTCGTACATCTCGATGCACCATCGAGATTATCCAACCATATACACCCAATCTATGAGTCAGAATCCCTCATAGACTAGTGTAGCAACTAGCGAGTCACACCGATCGTCAACTCGTAATCCAATACAATCCATGGTCAAAACCCTCTGAGGTCCTACTCCAAAACAAGGAGATAGAGACGTGAAATCTCTCAGGAGTATCTCAATATACTCATAAAGCAATTCCTTTATTTTTCCACAGGTCGCCCGCGATAATATCTAACTAGAGGTGACCTAGTCTTGTAAGTGATTTGCCTCCGCGCAAATCATAAGTCCGTAGGTACCTTTTTAGTTATTTAAACCAAGTACAAGTGGTAACCAGTAAGTGTCAAGCAACTAGCTTTACACTTTTCTATATTAGCTCAAATCACCCATCAACATGCACTTTCTAGGTCAACAATCAAGTACAAGTGATTCCATGGTCAAAACCCCTAAGGAACAGAATGTATCAATCCGCTACTAATCATAATAGTATGTAACTAATGTTACCCTACTGCATCAATGCATATCATATTCTCAAGACATGCCATCTTGCTTATCTGTCCAGATATACGCCAAATAAGAAAAACTTTGTAGCTCCATAAGTTAAAGTGAATTGATCCAATACTGATCAGGCCAATTACGGTAAGCATCATAGTCCTCACGTAGCTAATAGTAGCTAGTACAAATACTATGAATAATAAGGTCCAGGAAAAATCAAAAATCCTTTACCTTTATTATCTTGTTGACATGTCGAACCCTCATCTTACAACCCGTAGGTCGGTATCACACAAGAATCAACATTTTCCGCATTTAGATAAGTCCGCAACAAGCCAACTAATGGCCTTCATGGTTGATCTTGACCATGATTACTATAAACTGATTGACTTTAAGTCATCAGATCTAACCAAGTTACTAGACGGGTACAAGAATAATAAAGTGATCCTATAACATGAGAGAAATTTTAACCATACCTAAATATACAGGAATGGAAACATAATCAAATAAGGTAAGAGAATCCCTAACCATACCGAAATATGCAAGAGTAATAACAGAATCCAATGGCATGAGATAATTTCCAACCATGCCTAAATACAGGAATAGTAACATGATCCAATAATATGAAAGAATTTCTACCCATACCTAAATACAAGAATAGTAAGATGATCCAATAACATAAGAGAAACTCTAACCATACCGAAATATGCAAGAGTAGTAACAGAATCCAATGACATGAAATAATTTCTAACCATACCTAAATATAGGAATAGTAAGATGATCCAATAACTGAGAGAATTTCTAACTATATATAAATATATAGGAATAACAACCTGATCCAATGAAAGAATTTCTAACCACACCTAAATACACAAGAATGGTAGCATGATCCAATAATACAAGAGAATTTCTAACCATCCCAACTAGGATAAGGGATACAAGAGATCAGAAGAAATACCTGTCGCCTGAAGGAGTCTCCTCGCGCCAAGTCCCAACAACCACATCGAGAAAAATACTCCGAACAAATCCGACAAGACTCGTAAAACAAGTAGGCATCACAAACCTACGCTCTTATACCAAAATAAATTGGTATCGGATAGAAACCATAAATCCACAAGTCCATAAGGTATCCGACAACCTGAGCTCTGATACCAAAATAAATTGTCACGCCCCGAGACCTAGGAGCCGCTAATCCAATAGAAAATCGGACAGCACCTCCCCTGTCCGGCGGACAACTTACACATACATACGACATAATAGACATCACCACGCAGTTTAATTGGCCTCAGGCCTCAAAATATATATAGACACTAAGAAAAACCATAACAATAAAACATAATAAACCATACCTGACTGCGGACCAGTCCGACTTACGACGAAACAACCGATACACAAAAACCCCTTAGGGTACACGACACATATGACATATACAAATCGCTAAAAGGAATGTAAAACAATGCCCTACAAAGTACAAAACAAAATCCTGCGGTCGCGATGGGTAGGGACTGGCTGCTGGGCTCTTCTGGCGACTCCAAGTATCTCAACCTGAAATAAAAACATATGGCAACGGTGTGAGTCCATAAACTCAGCGAATACCTAGCAGATACGCATAGTACGTTATACTAACAGTAAGAGTCTACGCTAATCCAGTCTCATATAACAATCAGAAGGGGTATACTGAAGATACTAAATACAAGTACATACCCGAATCCATCTCTCCTGCAAAGGGGTGAAATCAATCCCTATGGAACAAGTATAACATATATCCAAAGTAGACAAATCTCCAGTATATGCATGTCAATCAAGTGCAGAAATCAAATGCAGCAAACAATGCACGATGCAAAATATGCACATGGTGCAATGATATGTGTCACCCCTAGTCCCAGTCAGGACATCGTCCACAACGTCCGCGTGGGTAGAGCTGTGACAACCTGTACGTACCCTGCCATCACTGCTCCTGAGTGACCGGGTGGACAGGATGCTGGCGGAGACTACGCTCCTACCCCAAGCAATGGGGGAGTCTAGCTCTCATCTCCTCGTGTCTCAGTACGAGAAGGGATCCCTGGCTGCTACCACGCCCGGACCCACCCTCCAAATAGTGGTCGAACGGAGCAATACATGGCAAATGCACACACTCTACAGTATCCACTAACCCATGAGTGGCCGTGTGTGTATATCGTGTACCGGAAGACGATAGACTCAACCACAAGGGAGTCGCTGATCACCGGCATGCAACAATGCAAGGATGGTGTATGATATGTACACATACATCTCTCACCAAGTCCTCAGTATACTAAGTCTCAGCCTGAATCCTATAACAGGGAATACAGGTAACCTACAAGGTATACTAGTGGAAAATTAATGATCCCTCAATGTCAAATGCAAGAGATACACCACGATATCTAAGCATACAAATAGATATGACAATACTTGAGACTGTATGGAACTAAAAGCATAATAACTCAGGGATAACAACAGGTATCGAGAACAAGCATACTAAACAAGGATAGCGTATAAACTTACTGCTATCTATAACAGTCTATGCATAACAACATGACAATATCAGAAAAGATAAGTCAAAAGGTACCCGCCTCCAGAGAGTAGAAGGAGTCTGTATCAAATAAAAATCTCCCGTCCAGAAGTCCGAAAGCAAGTCAGTGCCCTGTAGCAATGGCATAGTGTTTAGCTATAATAACCTGATTCTTAGCTAAACTAACTTCCGTAATTAATTAGGATCGCCCTAATTTATAACGTTCGTTACATAACTCTTAATTAATGATTAATCCCTATTTAATTAATAACCACTCAATTAAACCTAGGTTTAAACAAACCCTAATTAGGTACCAACCCACTGTTTCAATCTATTAAAACACATTTTCAAATAAGAACAACCTATGGTTCAATTCATACACTATAACCATCTCTAAACCCAAAATCCAATACCAAGATAAATTATCCATAACAACATATTCAATCAACTAATCCTTTTAGTTAATCATTTCTTGTTCTAATCCAACTACAAGGTATTACCAGACAAGAAAATACCACCTGAACATAAACTCGATCCACAGCCAACACCCAAACCGAAATCAATTGCCAAAACTGAAAGAGAATCAAAAATCCGAGCCATCATCATATACCAACCCAAACACCAATCTAATCATCCCTAATGCTCCATTCCATAAAATCATCAACCAATCTCTCCACCACAACACTGATCTTGCCAGAAGCATCCTATTATCAACCAAGCATACTAATCCATGGCAGAGGAACAAATTTGAACAGAAATGAAACTCTATAGCTGAGACTAACATCCCAAACAAAACAACACAGGGACTCACAACCTGCAATACGATTCCGAAATTTGAACCGTAGTATAGAAGCTAAAAGAAAACTAAACAAACATCCATGGATCAAATTAGTAACATCATCCTCAACCGTTATTGGAGAATCCACACCATACCTCAACCAATTGCTTGCAAAGCAACTCTGATCCAGATCTCAGCTCAAATCGTCCCAATAGCCCACTGATCACACGCATGAACACCCATTCATCAATACAATTTTGAATCAACCTCCAAGATCAAGCACCAGAAGAACAAGATCTTAGCTTAACTGGCGTCGGTGAAGTCAATCCAACACAAATCCAGCGAACTCAAGAAACAATTCGTGGAAACAAGGTGAAGATACCCTTCTCCAATGTGCCTTCCCCAACCCTAGCTCCAACCCTGTCAAGACACTGGCGAGATCGTAGCTAAGGGGTAGCTCTGAGTCAGATCTTGCGATCACGATCGCTACCCAAAACAAGGAATACATCAGGTAATAAGATCACAAAGACGCACCCTACCCTTGTCCTGTCGACAATGAACCCACGGTGGTGTGCGCCACCTCCTCAATGACCGGCGTGCGCAAGGTTGTCGGGCGGACGTGATGGTCGGAGGATGAGAGGAAAGGGATGATCGCCAGACGTTGGCTTGGAAAAGAAGGTCGCCCATCGTCTGTGATTGGGAGAAAAGTGGATCGATTTCGCGTGGTGAAAAGAAGAGGAGAAGGAGAAGATTGGCCATCGGCGGTTTTGGGTGTTTGGCGTCGGGTGAGTGGAGAGGAAGAAATAGGGTTCATAAGCTAGGGGTCTTTTTACAAAAAGGTCCCTCCACTTTCAAAATTCAAATCTTACCCTTAGGGTAAGGGTTTTAGCTTTTTAACCCTCCAATATATTTTTATCCACCTCCAAAAATCTCTAGGGTTAGCTTATTTACCCATTCGTAATTTAAGAATTTACCCGTAAACTTTTGATAAGTTTTAAGTTTTTACAATAAAGCCCCTTGGCTCCTCTCGTAGGGCCGGAAATCCTAGACTCTATCCGAAAAATTTTTTGGTCCGGATTTTCGAATTGTCGTATTTTACAGCGCCGCCATCAGCGCCTGCTCCGCCGCCAGCCTTAACCCCGTTCCCCGCAGCTCTGTCACGAAGACCGTCTCGTTCCTAGGCGGCTGGTAGAAGGCTGGCCACACCCCTCGCACAGCGTCACGCCGTCGTGATGTCGCTTCCGTCGCCGAAGTAGATGCCGACCTTCTTGTTGCGTTGGTTGTCGGACCGGACGGTGACGTCGAAGACCGGCGAGATGGCTACGGCGCTAAGGTTGAAGGAGGAGATGGAGAGGTCGTCGACGGTGTATTGGGCCGCGCGGGGGCAGTAGACGAGGTAGAGGACGCCGACCGCGGCTACGAGGAGGAATAGGAGGGCGACAAGCCCGGCGAGGCAGAGGCAGCATCTGCTGTGGTGGTAGGAGGCGCGACAGGCGTAGACTTCGGCTAGGTGGGTGTTCCCGGCGGAGGCTGTCCCGTCTCGTCTCTCCTCCGCCGTCGCGTGCGCAGCCGTAAGGCGACGTGGGAGAGGAAGTGGCTAAGCTGGCTGCTGAGATCTGGAGGCGGCTCTTCCCTCTGCGAAGCAGCAAGAGGAGGCTCCTCATCTACGCCTCGGGATCGGCGTCCAGCCGGCGATTCTCCCGCATGGACTGCGCCTGCGCCGTCATCAACCCTTTCCACCTCTGCTCCGCCTTTCGGGTGCTTGGTTCCTTCATGGTCCTCCTATTTCTTGCCATCGTTGCCCTCTCCTACTATTCTGCAATGCGGACTGCAGGCGAAACCGTCGGTTCGCTGGTTTTGGTTACGCGAACCGTAACCGGCCCGCCATCCTACCAGGCCGGTTCCGGTTCGGCCCGGCGAACCGGGTCAACGGGTCACCCGGCCCGTTGACCCGGGCTGGACCCGGCCCGGGGTCGGGTCTAAATATCTGGAGAAAAGATGGAAGTTAGCGTACAACAGCAGTAGCATCAGTATTGCGCATGGCAAAGGATTTGTCGTATGGTGATTCAAGCAACAGGTTGGACCAACTACAACTATGGGCAACAATTAAAATGGGAAGTTGTGCACGTTATATTAAGCGGAAGGGTTTGGTGGCATAGACTAGAAGACGCGGCAATGAATGGGTGGCAGAGCATAGCGTGGATAGTGTATGGAAACACATGACAGTTGGGGTTTTTTCTTGATGGTTGGGGTTTTCTTTTGGGTTGATATTCATGAGGATACATTTGTGTATTATCCCAAAATATTTATTTGGATTTAATAATTTGTCAGAAATAATTAGATATTTATAGATCACATAGAGAGTTATATTATTTTATTTGGTGATATATATTTATCTTTCATATAAAAAAAAGACAATTGTTGATTTTTATCTGGCGCATTCCCTTTCACATTGAATAACCTACCTGACAAAATTAAAGTATGTAGGACAAAAAGTTACATTATATTTATTTATTTATTCAAATCAAATTTGAAAATAAAATGTCAGATTTTCAACTTAATTAACAGGAAAAAAAATACTGACAAGCTTTTGTTTTCTTTTTTTTTTAAATTAAAAAAATCCAATTTTATTATGTTATTCTAAAGAAAGACGTAAATCGTCACGATAAGCGATTAACATATTCAATATTTTATGATTATATATTTTATTTGAAAAAATGTTTTATAAAATTTATCAAAATTAAAAATTAAATTACAAATACTTTAAAAATTATTAATCATCCTTTTATTGTATCATAGTCCCGGAGACACATATAACGATTAGAACACAACCAACTGATTCACTTATAATTGGTTGGATTGTATATTATTTTTGTGAAAATTTTATTTTATAGGTAATATTCAACAACAAAAGAAACATTTGTTGATGAATAATTCTATATTTTATGTTTTTTAAAAAAAAATATTAGAGGCACGACTCCACTTATTTTCAATTTTAAAAATATTATTATTCTAACATTCTTATATAATTTTAACAAAAATTCGAGTAATGTACATTATAATAATTTTAATCAAATTATCCTATATTAAAGTAGTTTTGGATAAAATTATTATAATAATATTTGATCGATATTAAAACAATCTTAACTAAAATTATTTAGAATACTTTAAATAATTTGTAATAGTTTGTAGAAATTTTAGGATAGTACCTGTTCTTTTTCCCCAAAGAGACATTTTTCTTTAAAAAAAAATAACTAACACTACAAAAAAATCTGACCATTACCGATGAAATTTCGTCGGTATTGAGCATTTCCAACGGAACTACGACGGAAATAAAAAAGTGGAAATACTAATTGTTGGGGTAATATTACCGACGGAATTCCATCGGTATTAAGCCTTTTCGACGGAACTACGACGGAAATAAAAAAATCGGAATACTAATTGTCGGGATAATATTACCGACGGAAATACTAATCCGTCGCTAAATAAAATTCACTGACGGAACTTCGGTTTCCGTCGGTGATCACCGACGGAATTGAATCCAGGTTTCCGTCGGTAATCACCGACGGAAATCGAAGTTCCGTCGGTGATCACCGACGGAAACACGGCTTCCGTCGGTGATGTATCGTATAGGCGGTCGATACATTCCGACAGATTCTTGTTTCCGTCGGTATTTTATCGGGAATTAAAAAAAATTGATAAATTTTAATTAATTTAATCCATTCCAAAATACATTTTATACAATAAATATTACAATCATATAATCAATCACAATATCAAAAATAATATATTACAAGAAACTAGTTTTAAAGCTTGATCAACACTTTTTTTTACATGATTTCATATTTCTGAAAAAGTTTATTTTATAAGTTTCCAAATGCGTAGCAATCGACTCAATAATACAACAGCAGTTTGTTTGCATCCAATCCTAATATCAATACAAGTTTGAAAGGGAAAAGTTAAGTTTGCTCTCTAAAAGGTCAAGGTCTACAAGCAACAATTTGTCATCCAATTTTCTAACCTCCTTGATCAGGCCGGGTGTTAGAGCTTCATAAGTTGTCACAAGTACATTAAACTTAACGCATACTTCCTGCAAAAACATGTCAAAAAATAGGGTTTCCTTAGTAAACACTTTGGAAGCATATTCTAGCAATGGGATTACCTACAACTCTAAATTATGCAAAATAACCAAATTTTGAAGAACAGTGTACATCTATAAATGTAAAGTATAAGGAGCTGTAACATTGCACATCAGTACTTCCTGCCTCGCTTCTGTTCCGGGTGAGAGCAGTTTAATTGTCTTTTGTCTTGCAGATAAAACGAAAGCATAAAGGCTACATTTCTATAGAACATTTGACGGTTAAATAATTTCTGGTAAGTGTGGATCCTTGCAAAGCAAGTTTTGATGATCGAACTGCAATTAGGATTATAGAACAAACAAGGCTAGCAGTTTAACGTTAAACCGATAATCATTTATAAAATATGATTTACAAGTACCAACTGTTTATATAAATTTAACAAAACTAAGTAAACTAGTAAAAAAATATTTAACCTAAAATCTAGAAGTTAATAAAAATTATCCAGGGCAGTAAATGTTCCTCATAATTTTGGTTTACTAATGGAGTTTTTGTCAAATAGGAAAACCTAAGAGAGAAGCGATAAGGTTAGCAGTTTAATGGTTGAATTGTTTCAACGTAATGTTCAATAAAAATAAGATAAACTAGTAAAATATTTGAAGCTAAGACCAAGCAATTCAATTTAAAAAAAAAATGTCCTAACTACTAGATCTGCTTCTACTTATCTCTTTTTGGCTTACTATATGGAGTTTATGTCAAATTGGATTGTTCTCGGATTCCAAGTTGGACCAGTTGATCAACCCAGTAAACACTTGAAAAATTCAGTCTTCAGCTTATTTGTTGCAGTAGCCTATAGCCAGTCTATGTCAAATGGAGCAGCTTTGTTTCAGAAAGCCTGTATTGGCTGCCATGATATGGGAGGCAATATTTTGCAGCCTGTAAGTCTATGAATTCTACCTTTTACATCAGATCAGTTTCTATCTAGTGATTTCATCAAATACCTCATTTCCAGGGTGTGACTCTCTTATTGAAAGATCTACAAAGGTAGTATCTGAGCCAACAAACATTGTGCAAATCTTATGAGAATTCCTCGTGGAACATGTTCAGATTGTCATCTCTTGGTAAGAAGAATCAAGTATGTCACCCAAATCAAATGGAGCCACATGCTTTCTCTTTGCCACCTTCACGGGTTTTATACAAAATCAGACGGCAAAATTCTTAAGGGAAAAGTGCAAAGAGGCACCATAAGAATGAGAACAAACACAATCAATACCTGTACTGTTTTATATCTCAAATAATATATCAAAACATACCAAAAACATCCTAAAGATAATGTTTCACAAAGTACAAAGATAATACATACCATAATCCAAGATAATACAATACAAGATAATGAAAATCCTACAAGAAAATATAACAATATACATACCATAATCCAAGATAATAAAATACATCTCAAAGATCATGAAAATCCTACAAGAAAAAATAAAATAAAATGTTATGATGATGATTACAAAATAAGTATAACAATATATTATAAAAATGATAACTATAAAATTTATCTAAAATAAAAACAATTATATATGAATAATAAATTTTAATACCTGAATATAAATCTAATGAATATGATAAGGATGCCCGGGTACAAAATAAAGGGTCCTGTAAGCCAAAAATAAAATATATTAGAATGTAATTACAGAATAAATAATTTTACATGATTTTAATAAAACAAATGTTATAGGTACATACTTCAAAAAAAATTTACTCGCCACCGTTTGTTGGGTCTTGAGTCTCCTATGACTCAAAATCGTGCTGTGTTTGTGTAGGAGGGGTGAAAGTAGCAATGACCACCAACATATGATCCATTAAAGCTTTATTGCTAGCCTCTCTCCTCCGATCCGCCTCCGCTCTCCTCTGCTCCTCCGCACTCCTCTAGGTCTCAGTGGCTATCCACTGATCCATCTTCTGATCCATGGAAGCAATTTGAGAGCGCAGTTCTTGATTTTCTTGTCGTAAAGACTGTACCTCAGAAGAAAAAGCAAATGAAGCAGCACGACCCCTGGGCATCCTTAAACGATCAAATACAACTTTGGCCTGTGACCCAAACCCATAGAGGGTGGAGTTTTTTGTCCGTCCACCGACTACATCATAATATATCTCATTCAGCTGGTCGGTGGATAAAGTCTATGACTCACCACCCTCTATCGATGGCTGAGATGCCTCGACCACTCTATTTGTAATTTGATCCTGTATGAAAAAGGATTATCAGATTAATATTTAAATTGTATACAAATACTAACGTTAATAAAGATAGAAACGATTAAATAGAATAAAGATAAGAATTATACGTGTCTCGCCTGTGATCGAGAATCAACAAAGGTCTAATCTTTCTTCTTATGGGTCTTCAAAAAGACCTCCATACAAGTGGGCTGGCGAGCAAGATCTCGTTCCTGTATACACAAATTTATTAGAGTCTAATTATATGAGTTTGATAATTGATAAATGCAAAATTTACTTGCAATAAGGTAGCTTTGAATTAAACTCACCAAGTCTATGGTATGCTCAACAATAGATTTAGATTCAGATGAATGTTGAGCTGTTCCGGTGCTCGGGCCACCTGGCTCTGTATTTCTGTTGGCTCGAACCTTTTCAGCATTTTCCTTCCATCTTTATTCAACCCAGGTGGTTGTCCATACACCCCAGGTCTCAGCATTAACATACGGCGGTCGCGTCGCCTTCTTACTTAAATAATACATGTGGTCTCGGTACAACTTGACACAATAAATATTCCAGGTATTCTTAAATTCTGCCTCGTGTCCGTCCTCCCATGTATATTTTTTCTGCAATGCAAATTATTAAAATGAGTTTATAAAATTTTAGAATAGTAAATATATTAAATATACTTACTACAAATTCATTATAGTAAAATGTTTTGGTCTCCTCGTCAACATGTCTCCATGTCAGACCAGCAGCGCACATTCTTTCTTTAAATTTTCCAGTGATATACGATGACACTCGGTGGCCATCCGGAGTGAATCTGCATAAAAATTATTAAATGATTCAAAATATATTATAACTAAAATCAGATATGAACATAATTACTATTAATAAAAAATACTTACGATTCTCCAGCAATTTTTAAAACCTTATAGCCACGGAGTAGTGCCTGCTGCTGATCTGGCTGCTGCTCTTACTGCTGTTGTGCCATAATAATATCTACAAAAAAAATTACAATAAATTATAATAAAGTGTTGAGACATGATCATATAAATAAGAAATAAAATTAATGCATAACTTACATGATAAACAAAAAATATGATATCCTATCATAATTAAGATAAAATTAATCAATAGTAGCAGCTTCTAAATCCTCATCGCTAGACTCTGTTAGTTCAACAACTTCATCACTACTGGACATATCTCCATCATCTATATCCTCGTAAGTGTTGTTAATATCTACAAGTAATTGAGATGTAGATTTGAGTTGTGAATCAACTGAATATCTCTCCACATAATCATTCTGAAATGCATCATGGTTAACAGCAGTGAGGGTGTTCGGCATTTTTATGGTTGAGCGAGCCTTTATTCGACAAACAGGCAACCATTGACTAGATCTTCAAGATAGAAAACTTGACCCGCTTGTACTCCGAAGATGAAAGACCCAAACTTATTGAACCTTTTGTTGCCATTAACCTCAACTAAATTATAATTGGGATGTATTCGAGTACCTGTTCTTGGTGTCGGATCATACCATGCACATTTGAACAACACACATATTTTTAAAGGTAATACAGGGTATTCAACCTCTATGATTTCGTCAAGTATACGATAATAATCAAACTCAATGTTACTATTCTCCATACATCCTTTGACGCATATACCAAAATTAAAGGTTAACCTGCTTGATTCTCGATGTCTAACGTGGAATTTGAGGTCATTCACATAGTAACCAGAATAGACCATTATTTTACGGAGAGAACCTGATGCAAGATTCAATATCCTATCATCTTCGACATTTGAAATTCTACGATCTTTGACCTATAAAATTAATTTTAATATAAATTAGGTGATTGAATAATATTTGATATAACTAAAAAATTATTAAATTAAAAATGATTTAACTTATATATATTTGGAATCATAATACAAATTCCGTCTCTAACATTGCAGCTATCTCACTTATACCAAATGATGGATTTTGCAAATATAGTTGTTGTTCATATAAGCTGACAAAGAATTACAGATAAAATTAAAACATTTTAAATCCTCATCGTAACATTTTAAAATGAATGATAGTTTTATTAGAGAATTAAACTTACTTTATATATGGTTTGACCTCATGACAGTTTAGAAGTATGTATGTTCTGACAGCATGGTATTCCTGTTCAGTTAACCATCTAGATGAAGATGCACTAATTGCCTTGCCAGGATACTTGAAAATAGAAAGCATCAATGGGTCTATTGGCCGAGCATCATCAAAATTTCTAGGACATTTATGATGTATGGTTTTCACATGATCAGCAAAATAATAAGAGTAGAAAGAAGATGCTTCTTCAACCAGATAAGTATTACTTATTGACCCCTCAACTCTTGCTTTGTTACGAACATTATTCTTTAATTTTCTCAAAAATTGTTCAAATGGATACATCCATCTGTACTGAATAGGACCAGCAATTTGTGCCTCTATGGTAAATGCACTGGTAGATGTTCCATTGAATCAAAAAACTAGGAGGAAAAATTCGTTCCAGCTTACATAGTATGAGAGGAATGTCTATTTCAGGCAAACCATATCATCCACCATAATACACCTTGCTGTCAAATCTTAAAAAAATAGACTTAATTCTGTGAGTGCTTCCCAAACATTTTGAGGAAGTAAGTCATGAAAAACTACTGGAATAAGTCTTTGCATAAACACATGACAGTCATGACTTTTCATTCCAAATATTTTTAATCTGTTCATATCGACGCATCTAGCCATATTAAAAGCATACCCATCTGGAAATTTTATTTATTTCAACTAACTACATAAAACTTATTTTCCATCTTTGTCAAATATATAACAAGTCTTTCGAGGTCTATTAGATGTTTCATCCTGATGCAATTCTGGTTTGTTAACTAGCTCTTTTAATTCTTCATGTGATTTTGCAGTATCTTTAGTTTTTCCAGGCACGTTCATCACAGTGTTGAAGATATTATCAAAGACATTTTTTTTCAAAATGCATAACATCTAAATTATGTTGAATGAGTAGATATTTCCAATAAGGTAGCTCCCAAAATATACTTCTTTTCTTCCATCCACACTTACACATCCTAACAATGTACTTATTTATGTCATCGGAACTAGGTTGAGAAACTAGTAGAAATCCATAACTGTCAATTTGTTCAATAATATTTTCACCTGAAGCAATCACTGGAGGAGATTTTCTCACTACAACATTCTTTAGGATTTTTTTTATTTCGCCTAAAAGGGTGATCAACAGATAAAAATTTACGGTGGTTATCGAACCAAAATACCTTCCCACTGCAATGTAATAAAAATACATTAGACTCCATCATGCAATGTGGTCATGCTAATTTTCAAAATGTGCTCCATCCTGACAACATCGAGTATGCTGGAAAATCACTAATTGTCCATAATAATACAACATGTAATGTAAAACTAGTTTTACTTGCAACATCATAAGTCAAGGACCCTACATTCCATAAATCATTCAACTCAGCAATCAGAGGTTGAAGGAAAATATCTATCTTCTCTTTAGGATTGGTTAGACCATGAATCAATACAGTAAGAAACATAAATTCATCTTTCATGCACATCCATGGCTGTAAATTATACGGTGTTCATATCACTGGCCAAGAAGAATACTGCTGTCCTGACTGACCAAATGGTTGAAATCCAATCTGCAGAAAGTCACAATCTCACATTACGTGGTTCCATATGAAATGAAGGAAACACACTATCAAGATGTTTCCATGCAGGGGAATCACAAGGATGACACATTACACCTCCTTCGTGCGCATGCTCATGATGTCATATCATGTGACTAGCTGTAGCAGTGGATGCATATAAACGTTGAAGTCTAGCTGTTAATGGAAAATAATATATAACTTTCCAAGCAATCTTTTTTTTCTTCTTCCCTGATATGCGAGTAAGAGACTTATAACGAGGGTGACTACATATTTTGCATTCACTCAGTTCATTGTCTTCATTCCAAAAGATCATGTAATTATTTATACAACAATTAATCTTCTCAACCGGCAAACCTAAACCTTTGACCAATTTTTTTGTATTATAAAAGCTATCAGTCATTATGTTATCAGCAGGAAGCAACTTTGACATCAATTGACATATGTCATCGTAACATCTTCCTAAAAATGATGTTCTGCTTTCAAATTTAATAATCTTGCAGTACCTGATAGTTGGGAATAACTTGAAGGAATGTCTTCCCATACTTCTCTTTCACTGACCTTTAACATTTCAAATAATTGTTGATACTCATGTGTTGGTATTTCATATACTTGAGAATACTGAACATCATTCATCGCATCCTGAACCATTGCTTGCATTTCAATATTAGTTGTTGAAATAGATGCAACATCGTGTCTATCCGAAGTTGAACCAGCAGAAGGTCCAATTGGTTCATACACATAGGGTTCTCCGTGACAATACCAATTATAGTAATTTGACACAAACCCATTTCTACATATATGAACTCTCACAGTATCCTCATCATGAAAGACTCTATTTCTGCATTTTTTTGTGATTACACGGACACCTTAATTCAACACCATTCATACATTCTGGATGACTCTTAGCAAAGTTGACAAAATATTCAAGTTCAGAAAAAAAATCATCTCGGATAAATCCATTTTCTAATCGATTGTACATCCAAGCTTTGTTCATATACATTGATGCCTAATAATGAGTAATTCAGCTTTAGAATGATAATATCAAATACTAATGCTTACAATTCTAAACATATATTAATTAAATAAAATACCTTATTTCCTAATTCCTACCAATTATAGAAATTATCAATCTAAATCGTAAATTAATAACAAAATTAATTGTTCTAATATATATTGTAAACAAGTAAAATAACAATCAAATAGAAATATATACCTGAAATGATATACATGTCTCGAAGAAAAGCAGCAACTGGAGTAACCTACAAGAGTAAAAAATAAATCTAATTAATAACAAATAATTACAAACTTCAATTAACAAATAAATCTAATTAATTTGCCCCCGGCAGGCCAAATGGGCCACCGACGTGCCAAATGGGTCGCCAGCATGCTAGGCCGCTGACGTGCCAAATGGGTCGCCGGAGTGCCCGGACGTGGTGGCTGGGCCGCAGGCGTGCCAAACGGGCTGCCTCGGCCGTCTGCGGCCACGGCCGAGGCGGCTGGCCCGCCTGAGGCCTCCAGCGGCCACGGGCGAGGCGACCGAGGCCGCCAGTGGCCACAGGCGAGGCGGCCGTAGCCGCCAGCGGCCACGCCCAAGGCGTTGCGGCCGCCAGAGACATGACAACGCCGGCTGCGGCCGCCAGAGACACACCAACGCTCTAGACGAAGAAGAAAATACGTACCGGGGAGGAGAGGAGACCACGCGCCGAGAATCGCCGAGAGAAGGAAGGAATCGATCGCATGAGGGAAAAAGAAAATTCCCAGCCCTAATTTATCCACGCTTACCGACGGAATCCATTTTCAGTCGATAACCACCAACGGAATCCATTTTTCGTCGGTAACCACCGACGGAATGGTGATTCTATCGGAAAATTCACCCACGTGGTAAACGGCGTCAAACCCTAAATTTTCGACGGCAACCCCTTATTTATTATCGACAGAACGGGTGTTCCGTTGGTAACCACCGACGTTACGGGTGTTCTGTCGGTAACCGCCGATGGAACGAGTGTGTTCCGTCGGAAACCACCGATGAACGGGTGTTCCGTCGGACACTACCGACGGAACGGTTGTTTCGTCGGAAACTACCGACGGAACAGGTGTTTCGTCGGTGATTCCCTAAATTATCAAAACGCGCATTTTTTTAAATGAATCCCTAAATATGCCGACGGGAAATATTTGCTGTCGGTAATTTCACCAATTGCCGACGGAAAATGAAACCCCGCACCTAAATATACTGACGGAAAATTTATTCTGTCAGTATTTGCGAACAGAATATCAATTCCGTTGGTCGTTACCGAGGGAATATATTTTCCGTCGGTAATTTCGTCAGTAAATTTAGTTTTCCTTATAGTGTATTTGATATTTCAGGGCAATCAGTTGAGTAATAGGTAGTAATTTTTTTTTATGGAAAATGATATGCTCCGTAAAAAATTTTAAGGAAAAGCTCAGTGAATGATATGATACTTTACATGCAGCGATCTTTGACGGGTTCACCGTGCCCCGCAGGGTATAGTTTGATTCGGGACGACAGTTGGAGGCCGTCAATGGTGTCTGAGCGATAATCAGAAATGTGTATATAAAATGTTATTTCATTCACTGAGCATTTTATTAAATTTTTCACTGAGTGTATCAGAATTTTTTTTTATCAGGTCAATGATCCAATTAATTCTGCATAATTGATCTGATTCTATAAAAAAATTTATTTATTTTCAAGGGTAAATTATAGAAGCGCTATAAGAAGTCGTTCTGACCCAGCATTCTTTGCCTCTACAAGACCATCCAATATCAATTTGGTATTTCGCTGATGAAGATAAACTCGTAAATTTTTTCGTCTACAGGTCATGCGGTTTACTGCCATCCAATCCAAATTTTTTCATTAAAATCAGCGCCAACATATGTCCCAATAGCAAGTCGAACCGCAGCACTCACTTCATCTCCGTTACGTCTTAACCATGTCCTCGGGGACGCGCCATATGGGCATGAGCAGAGAACTAATGACAGGCCCCATGAGTTTGATGAAGATGGTCACCACGAGGGAAGGATGGCCCAAGTAATGTTGTGAATTTCAATCGCCAACGGCCACGGCATTTTGCAGTGTTCAGCACCGTTGACTCATTTCCAGCTTCACGATCAGGAGGAAGAGAGGAGACAAAAGCATGCCATCCATATTTGTAGTCGTATGATCAACCTCTCATTTATCACTTCAATCTTTCCATTCATTATGTATTTGAAGATGTGCCTTCGTTAATTCTATCTGAAGAAAAGTCTAACTTAATCTTCACTGATCAATAGTGAAATGAGTGTAAATTTCACCTTGAACTCGGCTGAAGTTGTATCAACAAATCCCATTTTAGAGTCAAGAGAGAGACTCTCATCAAATGCCATCATCAGAAAGAAACTGAAGCTGCATAACCCAGGATCCAGTAAATTTAAGGTTTAGATTTTTGTTGTGTTTATATTCTCTCCCCTCATTCTATAATTGGTTGGTGGTGTAACTGCTATGTAAAAAGATGATTCCCATGGACTTGAACTCGATTACTCCTTTCACTTGTTTGCAATTGGTGCATGATCAAGTTAATTATGATTGATCAGCTCACAAACATGCCCACTAGGCCAGTAGTTGTGAGATCAATGCCCATTATATATAATTACAGAAGTTTATAGATGCAATTTCTGTACCTGAAAACATCATGTTACTTTCAAAACAAGGAAAGGCATTAGATTACAAGAAAAACCGAGGTCCAAATAAGTTAAAAGTATTTAGGTAACAAGTAGTGTTCTCAAACCCTGAAATAAACAGTATATTAAAGATAAACAAGGTAAACATTTGCTTCAGCATTTTAAGTGATGAATGACAACCTTCAAGTATGGTTGTTGGACACCGGTACATCGCAGTTGGCAGTTGGTACTTGAAGTATGAATGAATGCTGAAAGTTGACATTGATTCCTTTCCTTCGGTGTTAACTTTGACCCTATACTAGTTACACAATAAAAACAACCTATTGCAGAAGAATTCATATAGCAAGAATCCATCACAGAACAACACAGTCACCTTCCGAACTTCCATCTGAGGGGGAAAAAGAAAACAGTTCAAGTTTTGGTCCCGCTGCTCCAACAAACTCGTATGCTTAGATATCGTAGATGAGCTTCTGGAACTTTAACATGTGGTCGGGCTGCAAGGAGATGGCTAATGAGAGGCTACCATCCCCAGTGGGGCTTGGCAGGACAAACGATAGACCCTCATAGGCAATGCCACCTGGACCCATGAAAATTGGCCGACCCCAACCGAAGTCGGCATCATGGATTGGCAGACGCACCCAGCTGGTGAGCCCGATGTTTGGACATCTGAATGTGTGAGCACCCTTGACCAGAGCCCCCAAATCAGGCTGCATCTCTAGGTAGTCCAATGCTGATTGCAAGTAGCTGGCATCCATCCTCGACAAAGCCTCCAGGATAGTCTTGGCTGCTGGGGAAGGACCACCCTCTGAAGAGGCCACCTCCCTCGCTGGTGCAATGGGTGTTGCCGTGAAGATCACATTCCCAAAGTAGCCTTGTGGAAGTAGTGGTTGTATTCTCTGCCGACCATCAATTGCAATGTACATCTTCGTCATCTGGTCTGGTTGGAGGTCACGCGCTATGCATGTACACCGCCACACATGAGCAGCAAGGAGGACATATGTGCTGTAGTTGCCACCTGGGGGAGCTTTAGCTTTGAGGAGGTTAAGCTGTTCTCGAGTGAGCTTAAAAATGTTGACAGCGGTGGTGGAGCTTGAGCTTTTGGCTGAGTTAATGGTTGGCAGCATGGTGATTGAAGGGAGAGAGTCCTTCATGGAAGGAGGGGGCAGGTATTCAATATGGGTAAAAGAGGGGTTGGGTGGGTCACGAGCACGGAGGAGGGTTCGATCGATGAATGGTTGGATAGTGATGCCAATGCCACGGGCAACATCGGACCAAGAGTTGATGAAGTGAAGGCCAGAGAAGCCATCAGCTGCATGATGTTGCATACCGACACCCAAAGCTGCACCACCACACTTGAAGTGTGTAACCTGTGCAAACAATATATTGTCACATAAGTCATGATTATCGATACAAATGGCATTACACGTTGACAAATAAATAAACACCATAAGTCACATAAGTCATGATTTTCTTTTTTTTTTCTCAAGATGCGACGTTGCCCTAAGCATATTTTGTATTGGTTAATCTTGTAAGCTGTGATGTTCTTACCTCTATTGGGTCAGCTCACTTTTAGGCCTGACTAAATAAGTCCATTAGGGTAAAGATAAAGTTATTATTAAACCATAAAACTAACAATAAAAAAAAAAGAAAAGGTTTTCTTTTCACACCGCCAACAAAAAGAAAAAAAAAGTTGATAGAGATAGAAGAGAAAAGTAGGAGAAAAGAGTGAGATTCTTGAAGTGCAAGAGACCGGTGAAAACCTTATAGAAAACTCCATTCATCTATAACTTCAATTTGGTGATTTCTTTCTCTTCAATACCTCTCTTTTGTTAATCTAGTTTTTGATCTAGAGTATTTTGTTGGTGAAGAGCAGTATTGATAGCCTAAATTGGACGTCTTGATGTTATGGTGATCCTCTAGTAGCGAATCTAAAGAGAACTTTTGATTTGCCTTCATTTTAGAGGGGTTTCCACGTTAAAAGGATTGATGTATTTCATTTTTTATTATTATTTGTTATTATATATATGCTAGATGAATAAGAATAATAATATCGTAGGGTAGTAGGTTCTAATCTACATTATATTAATTAGTTGATAGTGGAGGATGTAGATATATATAAAACACTGTTCTTAACTATTCCTAGTCAAGCATTAATATACAAGGATAATATTACTGTGCTGAGACTAGCATGTAGGTCAATCAATGACTTAAGCTCACAAGTCATGGATATAAGATATCAAATTGACATATGAGTATAGATTAGAGCATATGTACTGAATTGACCTGCATGAGAAATTTCATGGATCATTATATGAGTGTTGTAAACTTTCTCATAGTGACTATTGGTTTGAATAGTCCTTAGACCTGAAGTCACTATGGTGACCTGAAGTCACTATGGTTCCCTACATAAGGAATTGTGTACTTTGGTATCAGCAAACATCACTCGTAACAGGATGGACTATAAAGTCGATCACTAGGTATGCAACAAATTATACGAAGGATATGAGTGATGTAGATGAGATCTATCCTTTCAGTACAAGAATTTTAGGATTCAACAACACCATAGACAGCGGTTTTTTTAAAAACCATTGTCTTTTTTCCATTTAACAATGATTTCATTTAAAACCATCAAAGACAACGGTTGTTTAAAACTGATGTCTATAAGCTTATTTTTTGAGCATACGACAACGGGTTTAATTAACTGTTGTCTATTTGTGTTGCTTACATGATAATACACAACAGCGAGCGAGCGACAACGCCGTTTACATGGTAATACACATGGTAATATATATTTTAGATAACGTCGTTTACCTCCCCTTAATTCATTCTTTCCTCGACGCAGCAGCGAGCGACAACGCCGAACCCTAACCTTCTTCCTTGCCATCTTTTCCTTCTTTTCTTCTTCTTCTTCTTCTTCGCCGCACACAAACAAGACACCTCAAACTTCTCCTCGCGCGAACTAGCCGACACCATGCCCCTTCTTCTTCCTCCTCTTGTGCCGAGTTGCCGAATTGGAGAGATATCAAGGTAATGTTTGCTCTTGTTGGGTTTTGTATATTAGGTTTGAGTCTAGCATTTCAAGCTTCTTCAGGTTTTGGACAGTAGGTTTGAGTCGAACATTTCAGCATTTTGGGTGTCGTTCTCTCTCGCGAGTGTTTGTTGGAGAACGATCGACGGTACCTCTCGTCTCTGCCTCTCTTCTACCACTCTTGAAGGTGATGAATCCCTTCTCTACTTTCAGTTTATTGGTTCCAGTTGGGACATTCAATTCAGATTTCTAATCTATCATCTTCTATGTTTCTTGTATAAAGTTTGTTTTAAAATATTAAACACTAGACGCAAATCGATATTTAATGAAGATCATTCTCAAGTTAGATTCTATAGTTGAAATCAGAAATCCTATTATCAAATACCCTAATCCATTTAAATCCATAGCTTCAGACATAATTTATGTTAAAGTGTGAGAAGAAATCTTCAGCAATGAGCTTAAAGTGGTTTGGAGCACTTCGTAAACTCTAGTTAATGATGTTGGTGAAATAAATTCCAAGGTTAGACATTTTGTTTGCAAATCTGAATCAGGATATAGTTGTTATGAATGAGAAAGGTGATAATGTAGGACAATTTTGGATAAGTGATGTCCAGGTCAAGAGAAAATCTCAATGAAAGAATTCTATATTTTTTTATTTACTTCTAGAGGTTATTTGTGGGTTGTGGAATTGGTGAGTTTCTTTCTCAGCTGAGTGATGCCCGGTTGTGTGAAAATCTCAATGAAACAATCCTATGTTTTTTATTTACTTCTAAAGGTTATTTGTGGGACTGTGAAAAAAATTCAATTTTTTCTTACTAACTCGTTAATGAGTGTTGATATATGCAAACCCATCAATTAATTTATCTTTCAATTGCTTAACCATTGGTAAAAAGTTGTTTAAGGTTTTTGCTATTTTCTCCCATATTTACTTGTTTTTGCTTCAAGATTGATTGTATATATTGTATGATCTGAATATGTGATGTTTCTAATTGTTCGTTATGTTAAGATCTAGTTATATAATGTACAATTATTTTGAAGGTAGGTATTGGCTCATTCCTAGCTGATTAGTACTTGTAACAAAAATGGATAAAGAATGGATGTCAAAGGATAGACTATCACATAAATATGATATTGGAGTAGGATCTTTCTTACAATTTGCACTGAAGAATGCTAACGATCCTAATGCAATACCTTGCCCATGTGCAAGATGTGGTAATATAAAGAAGAAAAATGTTGAAACTATAAGGGCGCATTTGTATTGTAATGGTATAGATTTAACATATCATACATGGATATGACATGGGGAAAGATCGTTGACAGGAACTTAGTGAATGGTAATGATCGAGTAGGGCAAGATGAAGACAAATCTTTTGCTGAGGAGCCTATAAACATGGTGCAGGTTGTGTATGATAGTAATGTTGAGAATCTAAGCTAGTTCAATAAGCTACTTGAAGATGTTGAGAAATTCTTATATCCTGGATGTACAAAATTTACAAAGTTATCTGCAGTTGTGAAATTATTTAACTTAAAGGCAAAATATAGTTGGAGTGATAAAAGTTTCACGGATATACTTAGTTTGTTTGGAGAAATGCTTCCATATGACAATGAATTGTCTTTATCTATGTATGACGTAAAGAAAATCTTACGTGCATTAGGGATGGATTATGTGAAAATTCATGCTTGTCCTAATGATTGTATTTTATATCGGAAAGAGTACGACAATTTTGCCAATTGCCCTATTTGTGGACATCAAGGTGGAAGTTGAGCAACAAATCTAAGGTAAAAGAAGGAGTTCCCACAAAGGTCTTGTGGTATTTCCCACCTATTCCAAGATTTCAAAGAATGTTTCGGAATAAGGCGATATCCAAGGAGTTAACATGGCATGCTGATAAAAGAATTCATGATGGATACTTACGTCATCCAGCTGATGCACCTTCTTGGAAATTAGTTGATCGCATGTGACCAGATATTTCTTCCAAGCCAAGAAATTTGAGATTGGCTATATTTGTTGGATCGGTTGGTCCGGCTAGAGGGGGGGTGAATAGACGGCTAATAAATGAAAAGTGGTGGAAACTCGTCTATTAAAAAAAACTTGGTTGCAACTTAGTCGTTACTTCCAAGACGGTTAAAGCTCAAAAAAAATCTCATTGTGGCGGAGAAGCCTTACAACTGAAGATCACTAAACTTAGAGAATTACAATAGAATTGAATGAATGAATGAATGAATTCTAAATCTCTAAGCCTATTTATAGGTTGAGTGATACG
This sequence comes from Boesenbergia rotunda, assembly GCA_024364735.1. NCBI lineage: Eukaryota > Viridiplantae > Streptophyta > Magnoliopsida > Zingiberales > Zingiberaceae > Boesenbergia > Boesenbergia rotunda. The sequence continues at coordinate 30,274 of JAGFNQ010004106.1, read as the reverse complement.
ATCTTGACCGTTGATACAAGATTGAGTTTCATCTTGATCGTAGATGAAATTTTATCTCAACCTTTGATTTAAAGGTTCGGCGTGCGTACAAACTGCGTACAAGAAGCTTTATCAAAAATCTTTGACCATTCGATCTTTGACCATCCGAATTCCTCGCCTCCACTTGTAGCGGTAAGAAGAAGAAGCTTTATCAAAAATCTTTGACCATCCGATCTTTGACCATCCGAATTCCTCGCCTCCACTTGTAGCGGTAAGAAGCTTCAATAAAACAGCTTAATCAAAAGCACGTTCATGTAGGAAGCTTTATTAAAACAATTTTAATTTAAAGAACGTTTACTTAAAAACAATAATTAAATTGAATCTTTAATTAAAGTTTTAGTATAATTAAAGCTTTAGTATAATTAAAGCTTTATTTTAATTGCAAGTCAAGTGTTGACTTGATAAAAGTCAACTTAGTTGACTTTTCGTCAAACGTCGATTGGGTGATTTCCGGCCAACCGGAATTATGTTCACCCGAACCCGACTCTGGCCTTTCGCCCTCGAACGTGCTTCCGCCAGGTTTCTCGTCCCTCGGACGTCGCGCACGTCCTTCTTGGTCCACCGGCGTACTCTTCCGCAACTTCCGCGTCCCTCGGATTGCACCGAGCCCGTCGGCTTACTTCCCGCGCAATCCTTCTCGTCCGCTACGTCTTACGCTCGACTTCCTCCGTTCCTAAGTTCCTGCACACTTAGCAGAGGGATTTAAAACCAACAGGACCTAACCTAACTTGGTTGATCACATCAAAACTAACCGGGGCACCAACAATCTCCCCCTTTTTGATGTGCATCAACCCAAGTTTAGTTAGGGATAAACAACAAACAATAATATTGTAACAGAATTAAGCATAAAAAAAAAAATTATGCAATCATGTACGTAAACTCCCCCGAACATAAATTACTCTCCCCCTTAACTTAGGGAGTGTTTGGGAGAACTTTTGCTTCTTAAAAAGTGATTCTTGTAGAGATTATCTTGAAGTCAGTGAGAAGCTAAAGCATGGAGTGTTTGGAAATAGAAGCTAAAAGTTGATACAAGGTAAAGTTTGAGTGTTTGGTGAATAATTACTTCCAAGCTTAATTTTTAGTTAAATGACAACAATATCCTTAAACTATATAAATTATTTTTTTTAATTATCTAAATATAATTTTGATACACCATCAATAATGTTTTATATATTTATTATTATATTTTGAATATTATATCAAAATTAATTTTTTTAATAATATATATGCTTAAAAAATATATAATTAATAAAAATATAAATATAAAAAAATGATAAAATTTATATAAATTTATAAAAAAATTATGAATATATAAATTATATGAAAATATAAAATTTTATTTAAAAGTATGATGACAATTATGTAAAATGATAAATTATTAAGGGTATAAATGTCTACTTTTAATTCTAGACCATAAGCAAAAAAGCAGAAGCAGAAAAAAATATCAAATTCTTGCTTCAGCTTTTGGCTAAAAGTTATAGAAGTTAAAGCAGAATCTGGTATTCACAAACACTCAAAAGTACTTCTATGTAGCTAGAATCTAAAAAGCAGCTAGCAGAAGCTCTCCCAAACACTCCCTTAATACTATTCCTCCCCCTTTGATCACATCAAAAAAAATGGGGAAATATAATTAGGGAAGAAGAAAAATTTTAAGTGTGATAACAAATATTCTAAATAAAAAGAATCGCATTACCATAAATTTTTCAAATTTAAAATGGCATATTTTTCGAAGTTAATTCCAATATTTTTTTATATAAAAAAAATAGATTTCAATAAACTATTCATAAAAAATCGAACATTTATGAAAAAACTCTGAATATTTTTGTCAAAGTCGAAGATGAAGATATGAGTTTAGACAAAAATTTCAACTTTAAATTTGTTTATCAAGTCTGAAAATAACAGATACGAGTTTTTGAAGAATAATTTTTTTTAAAAAAATCGAAAAATACTTCGATTTTTTTTAATTATAATGAGTTTTTCCACTATATCTAAATCATGAAAAATTAGATCAATAAAAATAAATTATTTTTTTTTAAATTTTAATTTCAAATTTTGACTGAATAAAATATTAACATAACTTTTGTAAACGAATTCTGCAAAAAAAACTTATCAGTTTAAAATAAATTTTGGAACCCAAAATAAATTTTCATCTACGGGGTTAATCAAAAACTTTGGAGGAATATAATTTCTAGGAATTTTCCTAATCTGGCCCTTATGATTTTTAACATACCAATTCAGATTTTCAGGATAAAAATTCTTTTTAATTCTTAAACATGCAATATCATTTTCTAATTTCTCCACTAGATTCTTCAAATTTTCATTTTCTATTTTTAGTTGGTCGAATAGAACTGATGAACATACAGTGTCAAATCTTTCTTTTAACTCAGAGTTTTCTATCTCCAATTTATTCATCGACTTAAGCATGAATTTTATTACCGAGTAGATTCGAGCAGGTGGAAGTAGACATACCTCACTTACCGGGTCGGTTTCGAAGTTAGGATCTTTCTCTTCATTGCTGCTTTCTCCCGAGGTGCTTTCTTCATCTTCGTCCTGGTGGCTTGCCATCAGTGCAAGTCCGACGAACTCTCCGGCTTCCGATTCATCTGACGAGGTCTCGTCCCAAGTGGCTTTTAGTACCTTTTTCTTCTTTGGCTGATTCTTGAGTTTAGGGCACTGATCTTTCAGGTGTCCCTCCTCATTGCAGTTGTAGCATCGGACCATTCATTTTTTCTTTCTCTGCACCCTTTTTGAGCGGTTAGTATTAATGAATTTACATAATTTTCTTACCGCTAGTGTTGTTTCTTCATCATCCGCTAAGATTCTTCGTCAAGTTGGATCTTCCTTGTGTTTAGCGCAATGTTGTCAGCTTTCCTGTTCTTTTCTACAAAGCGAGATTCGTGAAGTTCCAAAGTAGAAAATAACTGTTCTAAAGTACTTATTTCTAGATTTTTTGAAATATAATACGCATCGATTACCGAGGTCCATTCCGGGGTTCTCGGAAACGCGTTTAGAGCGTACCTTTGAGCATCACGGTTAGTTACCTTTTCTCCGAGATTTTCGAGGCTTGTGATTAGTTCTTTTACCTTTGCATGTAATCTCGCAATAGATTCTCCGTCTTCCATCCGTAGATTGGTCAGTCGGCTTCGAAGAACATCTCGTCGCGCAAGTTTTGCTTCCGAGGTTCCTTCGTGCAGTTCCAAGAACTTTTCCCAAAGTTCCTTCACCGATTCGTACTTACCGATCCGGTTCACATCTTGCTCTGGGAGGATGGTCAGCAGATGAAATTCTGCCTTTCCGTTTGCTACAGCATCAACTTGTTCCTTCTTGTTCCAAGAATCAGGATCCTTGATCTTTCCTTCATTTCTTTGGGAGCTACATAGCCATTTTTCATAATAATTAATAATTCATAATCCGTAGTAAAAAATACCTGCATCTTCCGTTTCCATGCTGTGAACTCCCCCTCAAACTTAGGCGGGTATATCGCTGGTCCAACCATCTTAAAATTTGCTGCAGTTGGCGGTTAGTCCTTCTGCGGCGGCCTCGCTCTGATACAACTTGTTGGATCGGGTTGGTCCGGCTAGAGGGGGGTGAATAGACGGCTAATAAATGAAAAGTGGTGGAAACTCGTCTATTAAAAAAAAACTTGGTTGCAACTTGGTCGTTGCTTCCAAGACGGTTAAAGCTCAAAAAAAATCTCTTTGTGGCGGAGAAGCCTTACAACTGAAGATCACTAAACTTAGAGAATTACAATAGAATTGAATGAATGAATGAATTCTAAATCTCTAAGCCTATTTATAGGTTGAGTGATATGATCATGACCGTTGATACAAGATTGAGTTTCATCTTGATCGTAGATGAAATTTTATCGCAACCTTTGATTTAAAGGTTCGGCGTGCGTACAAACTGCATACAAGAAGCTTTATCAAAAATCTTTGACCATTCGATCTTTGACCATCCGAATTCCTCGCCTCCACGTGTAGCGGTAAGAAGAAGAAGCTTTATCAAAAATCTTTGACCATCCGAATTCCTCGCCTCCACTTGTAGCGGTAAGAAGCTTCAATAAAACAGCTTTAATCAAAAGCACGTTCATGTAGGAAGCTTTATTAAAACAATTTTAATTTAAAGAACGTTTACTTAAAAACAATAATTAAATTGAATCTTTAATTAAAGTTTTAGTATAATTAAAGCTTTATTTTAATTGCAAGTCAAGTGTTGAGTTGATAAAAGTCAACTTAGTTGACTTTTCGTCAAACCGTCGATTGGGTGATTTCCGGCCAACCGGAGTTTTCACCCGAACCCGACTCTGGCCTTTCGCCCCTCGAACGTGCTTCCGCCAGGTTTCTCGTCCCTCGGGCGTCGCACACGTCCTTCTTGGTCCACCAGCGTACTCTTCCGCAACTTCCGCGTCCCTCGGATTGCACCGAGCCCGTCGGCTTACTTCCCCGCGTAATCCTTCTCGTCCGCTGCGTCGTACGCTCGACTTCCTCCGTTCCTAAATTCCTGCACACTTAGTAGAGGGATTTAAAACCAACAGGACCTAACTTAACTTGGTTGATCACATCAAAACTAACCGGGGCACCAACAATATCAGCAGATGGGATCAATCCCCACAGTTTGATGAGTTCTGCATATAGTTGTTGGCCAATTTTAATGATCACATACAATCTTCCACTATAGTTGTGTATGAAGAGAAAATTTGTTATGCTCACTTTATTGATATATGATCCTAGACAACTAGAAAATGAGATTGATGTTTACTTAGCACCTCTCATTGACGACTTAAAATGCTTATGGGATAAAGGTGTTGAAGCATATGATGCATATCGAAAAGAAAGTTTCTCTCTTAAAGTTGTTTTGCTATAGACAATCAATGATTTTCCTGCATATGAGAATATGTTCCTACATATGGGAATATGTCAGGATGTGTTGTGAAGGGATATCATGCATGTCCTATTTGTGCAAAAAAAAACTTACTCGACAAGGTTGAAGCATAGTAGAAAAATATCATATACAGGCCATAGAAGGTTTCTACCTTTAAGTCATTCATATCGAAGGCAAAAGAAGGCATTTAATGGGAATCAAGAGTTTAACCTTGCACCAAATCCATTGAGTGGCCATGAAGTTTTGGAAAGAGTTGAAAGAATTAATTATCATTTGGGAAAAATCAACGGCAAGCTACAATCAAAGAGGAATGATGGAGAAACATGCTGGAAAAAAAATCAATATTCTTTGAACTTGAGTATTGGAAAGACCTACATGTTCGACATGTTCTTAATGTGATGCACATTGAAAAAAATGTCTGTGAAAATCTCATTGGTACATTACTTGACATTCCAAAAAACAAAGGATGGAGTCGTAGCAAGATTAGACCTTCTGGAAATGAATTTAAGGATTGAATTGGCACCAAAGATTGGGGAGAAGAGAACATTTCTGCCAGCTGCCTGTTACACTCTAAGTAAAGATGAGAAAAGAAGTATTTGTAATTCTTTGTCGGGAATAAAGGTCCCTGAAGGTTACTCATCTAATGTTTAAAACCTTGTGTCGATGAAAGATTTGAAACTTGTTGGCCTTAAGTCACATGACTATCACACTTTAATGCAACAATTGCTTCCAGTGGTCATTTGCGGTGTATTACCAAAACATGTCAGAGATACTATCACTCGATTGTGTTTCTTCTTCAATGTTTTATATAGTAAAGTAATAGACGTCTTAAAGTTGGATGACTTGCAAAGAGAGATTGTGATGATACTGTGTTTGCTTGAAAAGTATTTCCCCCCTTCATTTTTTGATATAATGATTCATTTAACTGTTCATCTTGTGCGGGAGGTCAAATTGTGTGGACCCGTTTGGTATAGACACATGTACCCATTTGAAAGATACATGAAGATTTTGAAAGGTTATGTGCGCAATCGCAATCAGCCTGAAGGATGTATAGCTGAATGTTATATTGCTGAAGAGGCTATAGAATTTTGCTCAGATTATCTATCTAATGTCCACACAATTGGGATACCATCAAAGCATCACAAAATAGAACATACTAAGCCTTTATCGGGAGCAGTAGTGCTCTCAGCTAGGCATGATGAGTTATAGCAAGCACACCGTTACGTATTGACGAATGATGATGAGATTGATCCTTATATCGAGTAAGATCTCCAACTTATCAATACTTTCATGCTACTTGAATACAATATTCTATTGGTTTATTTATTTGAAATAATTCCATTAGGCCACACATGGTGGAGTTGAGAGCAAGATTTCCTCAAAAAGCTAAGTCCAAAAAGTGATTACAAGATGAGCATAATCGAACAAAAATACTATCTATTAGCATACATACAACTCTTGCTATTTTACAAAAAATATAAATTTTATTATATTGTTAAATATAGGTTGAACATGCAGTTGACCATTCCACCCTTCAAATATATGAAAGATTGAAGTGGATAGCGCGCGGACCTAGCAAGAAAGTGTTAAAGTATTCTAGTTATTTGATTGATGGGGTTACTTACGCTACGAAAGAACATGATGATGTACGAGTTACTCAAAACTCTGGAGTAAGCTTAGTCGCAAAGACAATGCAACTTGCTAGTTCCAGGGATAAAAATCCAATTGTGTATGACATGGTTTTTTATGGAGTTATTGAAGAAATATGGTCACTCGATTACCATAAATTTCAAATTTCAATGTTTAAATGTAATTGGGTGGAGAATAATAATGGTATTAAAATAGATGATCTTGGTTTCACGTTGGTAAATCTGAACAGAATTGGATTCAAATCAGATTCTTTTATCCTGGGAAGTCAAGCAAAGCAAGTATTTTACATTCAAGATCATCAAGATCTCGTATGGAGTATTGTACTTGCAACTCTTAGTAGAGATCTAGAGTCATTTGAAAATGCAAATGAGGATGAATTAGAAGACATTGTAATGCACTATCAATCTTTTACCAGAGGGTTACCATCAATGGATGTTGACGGAGTAGATGACAATGAACCCCCATGCCTTCGTGAAGATTGTGATGGGACTTGGGTCGAGCATGTTTAACAAAATATATTTTGCAGGATGAATATGTTTAATTTGTAGAGTTTCTTATGCCTCATTAACTTAAAAGCTTATCTTGGGTTGTTGCACCTTCTTATCTTCTAATGAACATGATATTAAATTGTGAAGGCTTTTATGAATTCATTTGTGTGTGTCATTGGGTGAAATGGACTTTTAGTATAAGCTCTTGTCTCCGTTAGCTCAAGTCATTGAGAAAATGCAGCATATTAATAAGGCACCTTTCGTGAATGTTGTAAAATAATGGATTACCAGAATGACTACTCCAAAAAATATCAAGTTCTCTTATTCCATGCTAATAGCAAATCTTCTGTCACATGCACGAAGGGAAGGTGATGTGTTGGTGCAGGAAGCACCATATCGAACCTTGTTTTGATATATGTCAAAGGGGGAGGAAAGGTCAAAGTTAAGGATTTTGCAAGTATTCAGGGTTTTAGGGGGAGTATAAGAAATAAGGTTTTTTATAAGAAATAAAAGTGTTTTTTTAACTCTTACCTTGTGTTAGTAAATGTTATAAAGTTTTTACTTAACATTGAATTATGTAAAATTGCTATACTTCATTTTTACATTATGTTCTTAAACAGTTATAAAGTTTTTTTACTTAACTTTGAATTGTGTTGCCATAATCAAAAAGGGGGAGATTGTTGGTGCAGGAAGCACCATATCGAACCTGGTTTTGATATTGACAAAGGATTCAAAGTTAAGTTTATTTGTGATCTAACGTTGTTCACTGAGTGTGCAGAAAAAGCCCTAGCGAAGGACTGCTAGGCACCTGGCGAAGGACTGTCTGAAACCAAGTCCTAGCGAAGGGCTGCTAGGCACCTGGCGAAGGGCTGCCAGGAAACCAAGTCCTAGCGAAGGGCTGCTAGGCACCTGGCGAAGGGCTGCCAGGAAACAAAGTCCTAGCGAAGGAAAGCTAGGCAATTGGCGAAGGACTGCCAGTAGCAAAGTCCTAGCGAAGGAAAGCCAGGCAACTGGCGAAGGACTGCCAGTAGCAAAAGCCCTAGCGAAGGACTGCTAGGCAACTGGCGAAGGACTGCCAGTATCAAAGCCCTAGCGAAGGACTGCTAGGCAACTGGCGAAGGACTGCCAGTTTACAAGACCTGACAAAGGACCGTTAGGTAAAAGTCCAACCAAAGGAGCGGTTGGCATCAGGTAAATTCTCCCGAGAGGAGTAGGTGAGGACGCGTTTCCCGTCGAGGGAACAGTAGGCGTCGGTTCGACCTAGGGCTCCATTTTGGAGACCAAAGTCAGAACCAAGACAGCTAAGGCTGTATAAAAGAATAATATAATTGCTATTTGGACTAACCCTAGATGCAGGATCGAAGGACTGAGTATCTGCAGCTCAGAGAGCCTCAAAGGAGTGAGGCAGAAGCTGAGCAGGGCGCCCCAGATGATCCGGGCGCCCCCAAGGTCAACCCAAGTCTGCAAGAAGTGAGAACACACCTCAAAGCACCTCGACAGCTAGATTCGGGGCGCCCCGGATGCTCCGGGCGCCCCGCCTGTTCCGGGCGCCCCGCCTGTTCCGGGCGCCCCGCCTGTTCCGGGCGCCCCGCCTGTTCCGGGCGCCCCGCGTGTCGCGGGCGCCCCCACTGCCAGCTGCCGAAGCGCACCCTTGCGAAGCCGTGAAGATAAACTTTGACCGATCATTGCGGGCGCCCCGAGCGCTCCGGGCGCCCCGGTCAAACCGGATCCAGAGGATCAGACGCGACCGAGAGCTCTGCAGATCAGAGGCCACGTGGGGAGCGCCCCCGACGTCCCGGGCGCCCCCAGGCCCTATATAAAGGGCCCTCGACCCCAGGCTTCATACAACTGTTCACTCAACGCCTCAAAGCTCTTCTACGCTCATGCCTTGCTCCGGACACTCTCCAACTCGAGCCGACGACGTCCCGCTGCTCCGAAAAAGCTGATCTACTCCGGACGTCGGTAAAGAAGAGCGTTCTTTTCATTTACTGCACTTATCTTTGTAATTAAATTCTGTAAACCTTCTTGCGCCTATATAGAATTGCCCAAAGTAAACGGTCAACGACCGTGGGCCTTGGAGTAGGAGTCGACACAGGCTCCGAACCAAGTAAATCGACTGTGTCTCTGTGTCTTGTTTTTTAATTTCCGCTGCGTACCTACTCTTACTCAAATCCGAAAGTTTTCTGATATTCACCCCCCCTCTATCGGTTTTCACGATCCAACAAGTGGTATCAGAGCTTATGAGTTTTGAAAATAAAAATACTTAGTATAATTTTGAAAGCACACAGATTAAAAGACTCCGCTTTGAAAGATATTGTGCACTTTTGAAAAAGGATTGCACTCTTCGTTACCGACGTCCGGAGTGTATTGACTTTTTCGGGCAGCGAGACATCGTCGGATAAAGGTTGACCCGGTCAATCCGGGCGCCCCGAGCGCTCCGGGCGCCCCGGTCAAAGCAGATCCAGAGGATCAAACGCGACCGAGACTTTGACGGATCAAAGGCCACGTGGGGGGCGCCCCCGACGTCCCGGGCGCCCCCTAGCCCTATATAAAGGGCCCTCGACCAAAGCTTCAAGGCATCAATTCTTTCAACGCCTAAAAGCTCTTCTACGCTCGTGCCTTGCTCTATCGATCCAACAAGTGGTATCAGAGCGGGGTAGTTCAAACTTGGTGCAACCACCAGTTTGAAAGATTTTTCGGATTTACAAATTTTTTTTATCTTATTTCTTTTCTTTTTTTAATCAACATCACTACATCTTTTCCGCCTTTTATTTTAAAAATAAATAATATCTGTGGGTGAATTTAAAATATCCTTACGCCTTTTTCAATTTTGAATTCTCATTTTTTCACCATAAGTTAGAATTGTTAAAACAATCAACTTTTGAAAATTTGTCATAAATTTTTTTTTATTATTATTTTAATATTATTAGTTCTCAAAATTCGTGCTAAGCAAACTTTTTCCCAAACAGTAAATTCTTACCTTTTCATCATTAATCAGAATTAATAAAGTCAATTTTTTTAAAAATTAGTCATAATTTTCTTTCCATTTTTTAATTATTATTTTTCCTCGAAATTCGTGCAAACACCTTTTTGAGCTAGTTTTTTTCTCCCGCACTACTAATCCAAGACCAAGTCTTGGTACATTTTTTTTGTTATTTCTTGTGTGTACGAGGTTTAGAGTTAATGGCCAACCAAGAGTGGAACAGTGTCCGTCCACCGCTATTCTCCGGCGATAACTTCAGATCTTGGAGAAATCAAATGGAGTCCCTTCTGAAGGCCCACATGGACTTATGGCGGATCATCCAAACGGGGTTCACATTTCCCACAGAAGAAGGAACATCAATCACTTGGGACAAAATGGATGAACCAACACTGAGGAAGATCGAGACAGATGAAAGGGCTACTGCAATCCTACAATGTGGCCTAACCAATGAAGAATTGAAGGGTCGGATCCTTCAGATGTGCTAGAGAAATCTGGGAAAAACTGATTGACCTTCATCAAGAAATCTCAGATGAAGAAGAAGATCAAGTAAGTTATCTTGCCCTTTCGGTCCAAGCACAAACAGCCGAGTCAGAGTCTGAACCCGAATCCAAAGTCGAACCAGAATCAGACGACGAATTGACTGAGACGGTAACTAATTTTGAATTCTTTTCAAAATTTGAATTAAATAATCAAACAAATATTGTAATGGTCGAGGAAGGTATAAATTCCATTGCAGGGAAAACTCCAATAGAACCACCAAAGAAAGAGCTTCAACCAGTACCCGAGTCCGACTCAGACACGGAATCAGAAGATGAGTCTAAATCTGAGGCGGCAAGAATCAAGGGGAAGATTACCAATAAGGAACCAAAAGGTAAAAATGTAAAATCAGATTTTAAAAATCATGTAATTTGTTACACATGCAGGGAGAGAGGGCACTACCAAAGTGAGTGTCCTACTCGTAAGATTCAAACGACACCACCGATGGCGACAAAGGAACCAGTACCAAAAGCACGAAGGGACAAAAGTGGCATCCAATGCTTCAAGTGCCAGGAGTTCGGGCATTACCAACGTGAATGCACAGATAAAAGAGCTACCAAGAATGCCGCACAAACAATCGACAAAGGTAAATTTACAGTATTTGAAAATTCGTTATTTACCTTAAATAATGTGATTGATTCATGTAACTTAATTAAAGCAAACTTCAGAAAATTGAAACAAGAAAATGAAACCCTAAAACATAAGGTCAATAAGTTAGAAAATTTAATTCATAATCTTGCTGATTTCGAAAATCTGGAGTATTACTCCAATTGTGACCTTACTTAGACAATTGTTTGTTTTAATTATGTGTTTCTTTTTATTTTTCTGCTTAAAATTAGGATTGGTTAGTGTAAGGACTAAATCAATTAATTGAAATTTGAACAACATAGTATTGGGTGGAGGTGAGATGATAGTACGTTAGGGAAGCCATCATGGCGGAACTAGCCGAAGCTACCGATCCAAGACCCAAACTAGTTAGACCAGAATTTACCAAAAAGTAATTTTGAAGATGAAATTTCACTAAAAGGCTTTGTCTAGGAAAGGGTGGATGATCCCATAAGGCTACGGCCAAAGAAGGCCTAGTGCCTCGCCAAGACCTGGAAGCTAATTTTTGAAATTCAAATTCAATTTACTCTTTGTTAAATTCGAATCTAACACAAATTTTTAGTTAATTTTAGATTCAAATATCTCTTTTCAAAACAAATTTAAATTGGGTTTAAAAAAAAATTAATTTAACTTTTCAAAATTAATCATGGTCTTTTCAAAATAAATCCTTCTATTAAAATATGCATCTCACAAAACAGTTAAGGATATCCTGCTTTGTCACTTAGAAATGGGTGAGATGCTTAGGACCTAAAAGTTGAGTCTAACCCAACCAACTAATTCAGATTAATCAAACTAAAATCAAAATTCAATTAAATTAAAATCAAATCTTAATTAATTCAATTAAATCAATTAAATTCAATTAAATCTTAATTAAATCAATTAAATTCAATTAAATCTTAATTAAATCAATTAAATTCAATTAAATCAATTAAATCAATTAAATTTAATTCAATCAAATTCAAAATTTAATTTAACTGAACAAACTTAACCCTCTAAATTTTCATTTTTACAAAAATCAATTTTAACTTTTTAACTAAGAGTCAATGATTCAAATCATTGTAATTAAAATCAAGTCTCTTTTGTTCACTAACCTGAAATTTATTTCATAACATTTATTTCTTTCCTTTACCATTATACAAACATTTGTTGAAAATTAGTTTACTCTTGTATGGCAAAAAGTCACCCTAGGGATTACTTAGGATATTTTCTTTTTGCCTACAGTCCGGGTTTAGATATTTATTTTTTTTGGACCCAAAAAAAAAATCTATGTTTTCAAATAATCACTATATTTTTCGAAAATTGTGCTTTACAAAAAAAAACCATTATCATTTCAAAATGTTTTTCGAAAACGGGGTTTATGCTTTAAAATTATCTTTCATTTCAAATTGAATTTTCTAAAATTATATTACCATGCTAGTATTCAAAACTATTCTTTTGATTTTAGTAAACCCTAAAGACACAAAGGAAAGTCTACTTAATGATCTACAAAGACTCCGAGGATGTGTCAAATTTAGGGGGAGTCTAAATCAAAAGAAATTATTACTAACAAGTTTAAAATTATTAGATAATTCATATAATTTGAATCAAACCTTAAGACTCAGAGGAAGATCGCTTGTAGTCAACAAGCTTCCTAGGACTGGGTTGAGTTAAGTGGGAGATCAAATTAAAAGAATTATTGAGCATTTTCAAAATTATATATTTTCATGCATTGTACTTTTAAAATCCTTTTGAAAACTTAAACGATTACTCTTTCAAAATACTATCCTGTAAAATCATTTTGCTTATATATATCATCACTTTCAAAATTTTACGTGACTTTGGAATACTTTTAAAAATATATTGAGAATACTTTTGAAATTAATATTTACTTGACTTTGAAAAATTTTCCAGGACACTTAAGGAAAGGTCCTTGTAGTTAACAAGGCTTCCTAGGATTGTGTTAGACTGGAAAATAAACCAAGTCTAGTAAAATATTGTGCCTCCAAAGTTGATACATTTTTCAAAATGTACTTGCATATATTTTCAAAATACTATCATTTTGGCTTATCAAAATTCTTTTGGAAATAATATTTACTTGAGTTGGAAAATTTCCAGGACACTTAAGGAAATTTCCTTGTAGTCAACAAGGTTTCCTAGGATTGTGTCAGACTGGAAAAGAAACCAAAGCAAGTAAAAGATTATGTGTAAGTACTTTCAAAAAGATAAGTCAAGTAATTTTAGTAATTTTCTTTAATATTTTAAAAGTACTTATGTTTTTCAAATTCATAATATCTTTCAAAATACTTATATCTTTCAAAAGCTCAATAAAGTACTTGCATTCTTGTGCATTTTTCAAAATATTCAGAACAAGTAAACTTATTGTTTATCATATACACTTGACTCCAATTATGATTTTGAACATAAATTTTTCAGTCTTTCTAAATTTTTTTTAATTATCATAACACTTGACATTACTTCGCTCAATTTTTTTCACAAGCTCTGATACACAAATTTAAATTTCTTTCAAAATATATTTTACAAAGTTTTTTATTGATATAAGACCAAGGGGGAGAGTAGAAAAAGTGAAATTAAAAATTTCTTTCTTAAAATTTTTTTCCCCTTTTCAAAGAAAGTTTTTCTTAGAATGGTCTAAAACACAAGAAGAAGAATTTCACATTAAGGGGGAGAAAAAGGAAAGAGGGAAAGGAATTTTTTTAACAAGTGCTTCAAAAATTTCGAAGTATTTCTAAGTGTTTTTCAAACTTTTTGAGTACATATTTTTCTCCTAAGTAAAATTTTCCTTAGTAAACAAACTTATTCCCAATTCTCAAAATTTGAAACTTTGTTTAAGGGAAATCTAGCTTCAAAATTTTGCCTAAATTTTGAAAAATTTTGCCTAAAATTTGAAACAAGTTTTGTTAGTGAAAATGCTTTTACTCCATTTTTTGAAAAACACTTTGTTAAAGACATGAAGCACTTAGGAAAACTCAAAAATCCCTGTTAGATACCTTGAACACCCATGTTTGTTTTTGATATATGTCAAAGGGGGAGGAAAGGTCAAAGTTAAGGATTTTGCAAGTATTCAGGGTTTTAGGGGGAGTATGAAAAAAAAAATTTTGAAGATAAATTTTTTTTATATACTTCATTGTGTTTTTTCCTATACTTCAGTGTGTTTTCACCTTCTTTTATTAACTGTTATAAGTTTTTACTTAACTTTGAATTGTGTTGTCATAAATCAAAAAGGGGGAGATTGTTGGTGCAGGAAGCACCATATCGAACCTTGTTTTGATATTGGCAAAGGATTCAAAGTTAAGTGTTATTTGTGATCTAATATTGTTACTTGAGTGTGCAGAAACAAAGTCCTAGCGAAGGGCTGCTAGGCACCTGGCGAAGGGCTGCCAGAAAACCAAGTCCTAGCGAAGGGCTGCCAGGAAACAAAGCCCTAGCGAAGGACAGCTAGGCACCGGGCGAAGGGCTGCCAGGAAACCAAGTCCTAGCGAAGGGCTGCTAGGCACCTGGCGAAGGGCTGCCAGGAAACAAAGCCCTAGCGAAGGAATGCTAGGCACCGAGCGAAGGGCAGCTCGGCATCCAAGACCTGACAAAGGACCGTCAGGCAAAAGTCCAACCAGAGGAACGGTTGGCATCAGGTAGATTCTCTCGAGAGGAGTAGGTGAGGACGCGTTCCCCGTCGAGGGAACAGTAGGCGTCGATTCGACCTAGGGCTCCATTTTGGAGACCAAAGTCAGAACCAAGACAGCTAAAGCTGTATAAATAAATATTCTATTGTTGCATTGTGTTTTGGACTAACCCTGGATGCAGGACCGAAGGAACGTGTTTCTGCAGCTCAGAAAGCCTCAAAGGAGAGAGGCAAAGGCTGAGTAGGGCGCCCGGAGTGTCCCGGGCGCCCCCAAGGTACATACAAAACATGTCAAAGGAAAATGGGTTCGAATAGCTGCTGGGCGGGGCGCCCCCGTGCTCCCGGGCGCCCGCGCTGCTCCCGGGCGCTCCCAGCGTCCCGGGCGCCCCCATGCGCATGCATCGAACCAAAAGCCCTCGAAGCCAAGCGGATAAAGGTTGACCCGGTCAATCCGGGCGCCCTCAGCGCTCCGGGCGCCCCGGTCAAAGCGGATCCAGAGGATCAGACGCGACCGAGACTTTGACGGATCAAAGGCCACGTGGGGGGCGCCCCCAACGTCCCGGGCGCCCCCTAGCCCTATATAAAGGGCCCTCGACCAAGGCTTCAAGGCATCAATTCTTTCAACGCCTAAAAGCTCTTCTACGCTCGTGCCTTGCTCTGGAAACACTCCAACTCGAGCCGACGACGTCCCGCTGCCCCGAAAAAGTCAGTACACTCCGGACGTCGGTAACGAAGAGTGCAATTCTTTATTATTATTTTCGTGCACTTACTTTGTAACCAAATTCTGTAACTATTATTGCACTTCATATAGAATTGCCCAAAGTAAACGGTCAACAACCGTGGGCCTTGGAGTAGGAGTCGACACAGGCTCCGAACCAAGTAAAATCGACTGTGTCTCTGTGTTGTGTTTATTTTTTACTTCCGCTGTGCAATTGCTCTTTACGAAATTCCGAACGATTTCCGATATTCACCCCCCCCCCCTCTATTGGTTTTCTCGATCCAACATGATGTAGTACCTGGAAACATGAATCTCACATAGGAGGAAATCAGGGAATTTGACACTAATACATTTGCATCATTCTTCCCCACCAATAATTTCATAAACACACTCTTGTTCTCAAATACTACTGACTGTGGTACAAGATTGTATATAAATATCAATTGTTCAATTTTATGTTTTCAATAGTACTTATTCGAGTAGCTCTCAGTTCAATTGTTCTAAATTTCTATTGATAATGACAACTTGCAATGATTGGGAAGGGCAAAGAAAAATTTGCATCTACATCCACTAATAAAAGTTTGGAAGGAAATGAGGATGAATCTACCGACACTCAAACAACAAGAACATCTAGAGGTCGTACCCATCTGGATAAGCTTACTAGACAAAGGGGTTCAAGGAATTCGAAAGGAGGTACTGTTGAAATGCAAAGTTACATTGGCTTGCTTGCTCGAGAAAAGGTCAAGATAACTTACAAGACGTGGAAGAAAGTTCCAAATGAAGTTAAGATTTGATATGGGAATCAGTTAATGAAAGTTAGTGTGTTTGTTCAAATGTTAGTATTCATATCGTTACAATATATTTTATGTTATGTGATATTTTTGACTGTATTTTCAATTTTATGTTTTATAGTTGACATATGATGTTCCCCCAAGTTGGAAAAAGGGATGTTTGAATTCAGCAAGTAATAAGTGGCGTCAGTTTAAATCCCATCTCACTCAGACATTCATTTCGAACAAGCTTGACAAACCCGAAGAGTTGGATGAACCACCAAGTGGCTATGGTCTTACAAGAGATGATTGGGTTTCTGTTGTCCTTACTCGCATGTCTGATGACTTCATTGTAAGTTTAGTTTTTCGTTGTTTCAAAATAAGTAAGTAGACTTTAAGATAATTGACGAATCAGTAAATTTGATATGTGGAATGTTTTACTTGACTAGAAACTAAGTGATCAACAAAAGGAGAAAAGAAAGAAGAACATATACCCTCATCGCCTTGCTCGTAAAGGATATGCACGATATGCTGAAGAAATAGTATGTATATTTCAAAATTTCTCATAATACAAGACTGTTTTTTTTCTTATCAGCAACGTGAAATTCTTATAACAATAGTTTGTTGAGGATCGGTAGAGCTAGAGGGGGAGTGAATAGCTCGCTTTAGTTGATTCTTTTTCCTTCAAACAGAAATCAAAGTCTACCCACCACCAAATCCAATGCTAACACTTGTATTTACTTGGTCTCCACCTCCTTGAGGTGACTAATCCAAGGGTCCACACCAGCGATCACAGATTTCACTATCAAACCTCCTTCTCGGAACAACCCCGAGGGTGGAGAAACCCTTTTACAACACCCTTGAAAACTTTCACAAAGAACAACACAAGGAAGAAGAAGAGAAAGAAGTATTACACAATAGGCTTGCTTCTCCTTCCTTTGATTGCTTGATGAAGGTGTTGGAAACTTGAGCTTGAACACACAGCTTGAAGCACCAAAACCCTAGCTCAAATCGCAATGGAACAGTGTTTTGGTTTGAGCTTGATTTTCCGCTTATAACGGTCTTCTTATGCTTCCTGAATCGATTGGTGAGAAGCCCCAATCAATTACCAAGTAACCGTTGAGTAGTACGGATGTTGGATGAACGGCTGGGATTACGCCATTTGAACTTGAATCGATTGGTTGATCGATTAGAATCCTGAATCGATTAACTGATCGATTACCGAGCGTTCTGTCGCGCACAGAACAGCTTGTAATCGATTCACCAATCGATTACAGGGTTTCTGAATCGATTGAGTGATCGATTACCAAGCGTTCTGTCTGCGGACAGAACAGTTTGTAATCGATTCACCAATCGATTACAGGGTTTCGGAATCGATTGGGTGATCGATTACCAAGCTTTCTGTCCGCGGACAGAACAGCTTGTAATCGATTCAGCAATCGATTACAGAACCTCCTGTTTCCACACAGAGTCAATCTGAATCGATTCACCAATCGATTAGTTATCTTCCAATCGATTGGTGAATCGATTGATACGCCTAACTCGGACTTCAAGCCTGCAGTTCACAGCTGGGTTGATTGAATACCTTCCAATGGATTCAATTACCTTGTGCCAGCGAAACCTCTCGTTTCCTGGACTTCACGCCTGGAGCCTCCCAGCTCCGGGTGTTCATGCCAAGAGTTCCGTCCCTGACCATCCCTTGGACTTCCTGCCTGGAGCTTCCTCAACTCCGGGTCTTCATGCCAAGAACTCGGTCCCCGACCATTCCTTGGACTTCTTGCGTTACTGCACACTAAATCTCAATGTTAGATCCAATGTATTAGCTTAAACTTAAATAACCGTCAATCATCGAAACCTCTAATTTAGGGCATGATTGCATCTACATAGTTTTTTTTGCTGCATTTATAACCATTCTTATTTGGCATATATCATTCAATTATTCTTGTTCTTAGGCAAATGAATTATGTGACGATGATGAAATCAATAGAGCTATTATTTGGAAGAAAGGAAGGGTCAATAAAGAAGAGAAATTCGATGGCCAAGAGTTAAAAAAAATAATAGACAAGATTGTGAGAAATTATATATAAAAATCAATTATTGTATTTCAATGAAATCTTACAAAGTAGTTTATTTTTTCATTTGGATGATAGGATGATTACATACAACAGAAACGTTAGGCTACATTGGAAATAAAAGGGGCAAAAGAAGATATTCTTACTAAAGCACTCAATTCAAGCGAACATGGTGGGCGTGTGAGGAGTGTTGGAGGTCATATTACTCCAACATTATTCTTTAATGTTGGTACAAGATGGAAGACTGAGGATGTTAACAGAGAGCTAATGATTGAGCAAAAGAGAGAGTTGGTGGAGGCTAGAAATTTAATTCAAGAATAAGATGCACGTATTCAAAAACTTGAAGCAATATAATTGTCTACAAAAATGGTGCATGGGGAAGTGATATTGATGACAAAGACAATTGCTCGATAAAGTTACCTCAACAAAATGATAATGAAATGAAAACCGACAAGATTTCCCCTAGTTATGAAGAGTTTAATGATGACGAAATGCAAGTTGTGGACAAAGCAGTTGCTTTACAGGTATATAAGTTATTATGGTTATATATATTACTGAAATAAAGAGTTAGTACAATTCAATGACACAACTATTTATCTTTTAGGGTAAATCAGTGATTTTGACATTAGATTCTAGCACAGACATTGCTGCATATGGAACAATTATTGAGGCCAATGGAGTTAATCACTTTATCCATGGTATTCCATTACCCAAGAATTGTATGTGTGTTTTTGTTGATGAAGCAATGCAAAAATCAGCACGTTTGCCAGCTCCAATTCCCAATGAATGTGAAACTATTGGTGATGCTATTGGAACACATGTGGCTTGGCCAAAACACTTGCTAATGCTACGACACGAGGTACATCTAAGCTAATATTTCAAAGTAAATATTTGTAAAATTATTTAGTATTGCACCTATCTAACAAGCTAATGTTTCTAATTGTTCAAACCGTCAAATGAAGAAAACTGCCCGTGTAGAAAACAACCTAACTTTGTCATCAAGTGTGCCAAGATCGTTGTACATGCTATATTGTTATTCAAAGCGTGCTCTTGAAAATAGAAGGAAATTGTCAATTTCTTTAGATCATGAGGTATTTCAAGATGATTATGAACTGAACTTGCACTTTGAGGACATCAGTCCTTTGTATCAGTTGGAGCCTATTTCAGGAAATTGTGTGGTTGTTTACATATGATAAGTTTTCGAATTACCTTAAACTTTATTTGTACTTTTATTAATTTAGTATATAAGAAGCACATACTTTATTTGTTTAGTATTTAGTATCTAATATAGTTTTGATTTTCTTTTATTTCAAATGGTAGGCATCTTTATAAAAAGTTGGTGAAAGAAAACAAGACTGATAAATTTAGATTTGTAAATCCGCACAGCATCCCAAACTTTCAAAAAACCACATAGGACAAATTAGGTAAAACTAAACGGTTGAACCAGAGGGCGAGTTATTTAGCGGATAGGATGAGTGGTGCATCAATTAATCAATTGATTTTGGTGTCAAGTTGCAACGGGTAATTAACATCCATAATATCATTTTCAATTATTTTTTTAGTGAATTGCACTGATTATGTGTTTGTGTGTAGTGTCCATTGGAATCTCACTGTTATTGAACCTCATAAGGAGATTGTTTACTTCTTGGATTTCCTAAGTCATTGCATTCGCCATGAGGATTGGAAATATGTTGTGGAAATGTGAGTTCATATATTGTTTTTATTATGCAGTTAATTTAGTCATAAAACAATCCTATATCAACTATATTAAATGTATATATGAAGGGCGTTAAGATTGTTTAATTCGAACAAAGGAAGGAAAGGAAGAAAGCATGTATAATGGGAAGTAATCAAGGTATTTGTACTTCTATTTCAATCAAATATTTTAATATATATATTGGTCATTAACAATATGAATTGTCTTTAACGTAGGCTCCTAGGCAGCCAGATGCTAAACAATGTGGTTATTATGTAATGAGATTTATGAGACAAATTACTGAAGAAATTACAATAATTGAGGGGGATGCATTGCGATCGATAGTAATATTATCTTTAATATCTCAAATAATTAAAAGTTATTTTGTTATCATTTTTTCAATTAATTATGTTTTATTCTTTAAGATTATATAATTTATGTGTGTTCACAGTTCACAAAAGTGGAGTACTCTCAAGAAGAAATTGATGAAGTGCGCTCTGAGGTAGCCAAATGCATACAAGATTATATTTATGAATAGGTATGTACATGTTAGTTGTTTGTCACAACATTAATTAAGTAGGATAACTTATGGTTTTTATATTATAGGGCACTTTAATTGTTAACTTTAATTAAAATTTTATACATTAATTTTGTACTGGAATCCACCCAATTTTTATCTTTAATAATTGGTAATTGTTAGCAGCTTTAAAATTTTGTTAGATAATGTGAAAAAATGTACTTGAATACACGCCCCTTTTTTTAGCACCTCACTGAGCATTAATAATGTACCTATAATACTTTAACTTGAATTAAAATTTTGTACATATCAACCTTTCTTATGTGACTACATGATATGTGCACTCTATTTTGGTGTGGCTGCAAGTTGTAATACGAAGATAAGTCTGAACATATCAAAATGTATATTCCTTGAATTTGTTGAACGAACCTTTTATGCCACAGAGCTTAATAAGTGAGAGCTATTTTTCAACAAAAGTTAGAATTGCAACATACAACATTTTAGTTAATGGATTTTTCACACAGATATATATATCAACTTGACTAGCAGCTTAACTTATGGAAAAGCCTCTCTCTGTTGTTAAGTAAACTTTTATATATATAATCATTCTAAACCAAGAAGAAATATAAACTCAAAGTAGCTTCATCAAATTTTAATTTTTGTCATCTTATTTCATAGGATAATAATAGCAATAGTAGTAGTAGTATAAGAAAAAGAAGAAGCAGCATTAATTCAAATAATAATAATGATAACTGGTTCTACAAGAGGATTGTTGTATGTGATGGGTAGGGACCATTCCAGGAATTACTTTGTTGTTGATACAACACCCATGTCTTGCATGTTCTTCCACTACTTTCGACCTGCCAATGAAACTAACAAAACTTGAATACATTTGTATGATAATGTGTATCTTTCTGTTAAGCTGCAGAATTATCTTCTAGAATCTTTTGTTCTAATATTTTAGTTGTGAATGCTCATTTTATATTTCTATTTGTTTTAGTGTTTTGACAATTCATATCCAAGGGAAGGAATCATCTTTTGGTGCAAAGCTAACGGGCTGTCTTCATCTGGTTGATCTTGCGGGAAGTGAGAGGGTAGAAAAATCTGAAGCTACTGGGGATAGATTAAAAGAAGCTCAATACCGGTCATTATCTGGACTTGGAGATGTTATCTCAGCACTTGCGCAGTTGAATCAAATACATGGTTCTTGATCAATGATATTTTGATCATGTTTGGACTAATTTTATATAAAGTTTGAATGATACATAGTTTTAAGTGTGTTTGATTGATAAATAGCTTGAAGTGTGATTGATATATAGTTTGAAGTGTGTTTTAAAATGATGCTAATCATAATCCCTTATTCAACGATTTTAAATTGTTGTAAAACTATTGCCTTTTAAATGAAACACAATGGTTTTTTTTGTTGTTAAATTGTTGGCTGCTTCAAACAAAAGACAACGATTTTTATTTGTTGTCAAACTATTGTTTAAATCACACAAAAACAACGGTTTAATACTATTGTTAAACTGTTGTCGATCACATTACAAGACAACGGTGAAAAATCATTGCCACACTGTTGTCATTGACTAAAAGACAATGATTTTTAACTGTTGTTTTTGAGCACCCCTTTTAACAACACGGCTTTTAACAACAATTTTTTTAGCCTACGACAACGATGAAAAGTCATTGTTAATAAGTATTTTTCTTGTAGTGTTTTCATATGAAGGGAGTGATATCTGGGGGCTCCTTGACCAAGTAAGACTACTAAAATGTATGACTATGCTCAAATGAATCAATATGAGATACTAAGCTCATTTGGTTGAGTGAGTCTTCTTGAAAATCAAGAAATACAAAGATTGATAACAGGATGACACGGTCTATACCTCATTAATCAATATAAATATCAATGATAGAAGGACTAAGTCATACAAGATAATAGACAAGGAAATGTTAGGTTAGATCTCAACATTCTCGTTACTTGGGTAGCAATGATGCATTGCTAGATGTCACTCATTGCTTACATATCTAAAATGATTTTAGATATATTGCCAGCATTATGAGAGCTTATTAGGTCACACAAAGAACATGTTGTTTCGGATATTTGTTTATTTTAGTTTGACTAAAATGTGACGAAATCTAATCCAAAATTAGATTAATTGTGTTAAACTCAAATGAATCCAATTGGACTATGAGATTGAGTTTAATCTGAGTTAGACTCATTCGAATTAGACTCAACTACTTGGTTAATGTTCATTAAAATAGTTTAATGAAATATTTTAAAGAAGAATACCAAGAGGCAAAACCTTTCATATTCATTGGATGAATACAAAGGTTAAGAGTTTAATAGAGCATTCATCCAAGATTAATAGAGCATTAATCAAAAGGGATGCTAAAAGTCAAAAACCTTTTGTATTCATGGGATTAATACAAAAGGCTTTTGATTTTCGAAAATGAGTTAGTCACTTCTTCTTCTTGCCTTGGTCGAATTTCTCCTCCTCTCCCTCCTTGAGTGAACTACATCCAAGTGGCTAGCACCACGAAGGTGATTTTTCTTCGAAACCGAGTTTGTGCAACGAATGGAATGTATTCATGGAGATACTGCTAAAGGCACGACCATTCTGATTATGCTGAGATCCGTCGAACCAAAGTTGTTGTTAGGATTGTATTATGTATGCAACAAAAGTAACCACTCAATCAAACGATATATACAACTTTTGCATAGATATCTGGAAGGGATCGATTATTTCGTTGCGCAATTTGTATTATTTTTCACATAAGATCCCTACAGTCTCCTAGTCTCAGGATATGACCACTACAAAGGGCCTAATACGGGATCATATTAGACCCAACATGGATATGATCTTTCTAGACTATGCCCACATTCTAGCTAAATTTTATGTAACATTGGAAAACCTTCGGAGAGCCCTAAATAAGTAATTGAGGTATACCGTTGAACTCCTAGCTGTCTCAGAAATCCACCGGACTTGAAATTTATGCAATCAAACCTGTCTAGGTCCATCAATTGGTTTTGATCTAAATCCAATGATGAACCTAAGCTATTTGGATTTCTACAAACATGCAATCCTAAGAAGGGTTGAGCGAGGAAAAAGTAGTTTAGTGTCAAATATTGATTCTGATCAAGGAACAATGTGGGTATGGTCTCAGAATATCAACATTATAAAGGGTCTAATATATCCTATATCAGGCCTAACATGAGCCTGGTCTTCTAAAACCAGGCTCATGTTTTAGTTGAAACTTAGCATTACTGTTAGACATCTCCAAAAAAATCCTAAATAAATAATAAAATATACCGTTGGACTTCTTATAATTTCACTAACAGAACTTGAAATTAAGTGTATTTTTTAATAATCATAAAAGTATGATATATTTTTGTGATAAATTACCAAATCTGCATGCGCCCTTCATAAATTTCCGTTTTATAAAAGTCAATTGAAATAGGGATGGCAATGAGATGAGCGGGGTGGACTTGTCATCCGTGCCTACGAATTATATCCCCGCTTCTATCTCTGTCCCAATCTCTAATTTTACCTAATCGGAGAATCTCCATATCTGACTCTGCGGAGATTAAATTTCCATATCCGTCCCGATCCCCACTTTAAATTGATTCTTTATTAAAATTTAACTCTATTTATTATAAAAAATTATGTAAAAAATACTTATATAATAATAATAATAATAATAATAATTATTATTATTATTATTATTATCGAAATTATTGAGACTATCGGATTATCGGAATGGATTCGGGAGATGAGGATAGCATTCTCATACCCGCTCCCAATCTACTGCGAGGATTTAAAAAATTCTCGAACCCAAACTCGAACTCAGACCCGATAACGTTTTTCTGAATCTGTCCCGTTTTTGAATTTTTCCCCCGAACCAATGGAGAAAATCATCACCCTTAAATTGAAATCATATTTCGTCGTCTTGATAAATATTTAAAACAATAAATTATTTTTTAAAAATGATATGCTTTATTCTTAGTTATTTATTTAGGTGTTGCCACACACGTGTGTGGCAACAGCCCCAACTAAAAGAATTCAGAAGAAAGGCCGTAAGTACCTGCAAGATCAACAGCGGGAAAGCAGAGATGCCGTCGGCGTAGTCTACAGTTGGGACGAGCTGCTTCAGCTCCCCGGTGGGTGCGAAGTCGCCGAAGTCGTCCACCGTCGCCTCCGCATCCGCCTCCACAAACAGCACCCCCTCGCCGTTGCAATCTATAGCGATCCGACAGTCCTCGCCGCGAGTCAAACGCCCGGCCATGGGATAAAAGGGCACCAGCACCCGGGCCAGCGCGTCGCGCATCACAGCCGCGTCAAAGAAGTTGGCCGACCCATCCTGTCGGTAGAAGTAGATGCTCGGCGTGTGCAAACGCACCACCACCAGATCCAGGTTGGAGAGCCACAGCCGTCGCTGTGGCGTTGCTTCTGCCGGTCTCACCATCGTCGACCGCAGCACGTTGACCACCACCATGGCTAGCTAGCACCCTACTGCAAATTAATGACGGCGCGGTTCGGTCGTTACCGCCATGAACAAATTAAATAGGACAGTGGCTCCCAAAGCAAATATTATTTATTTTTCCTCGCACATCTCCCTTTCACATTAAATCCATCTCCCTTTCACATTAAATCAGCTCCCAAAAGCAGGTAGATCGAAAGAGTTTAGTAAAAATGTGGTTTTTTTTTAATAACAAATCACTAAGATGTCTTTACCAGAGCTATGAGAGGGGTTGATCCGCAGAGAGGTGGGTTGACTCAAGATGGGCTGACCATTTGCGGGAGGAGCAGGCCGACCTGTTAGTTTAGTGGGTTGATAAATCTCCAATTCAACTCAATTTAAGATGAGTTATGATTAGGTAGATCAACGAGTGAGTCCAACAGAAAATAAAATAAACTAAACAAATCCATAGCGACTTGAGTTGGCCTGCAAGTTGCTCATCCAATTAAGAGAAAATATTAATGAAGCAATATGAATTTAACACCTATTATTACTCAGGGAGAGCAAGTTAAGAAAGTTTACCATAATTATTGATCCTGTCGCCGAGCGTAGTGGAGCCGTAACCGGATGACGGTGTAGCGATGAGTGACGTGGATGCCGACGAGATGCCCTCGCGCAGAATGACAGCGTCGTGGGGGGTGTCCTCCGACCGAATGGAAGTGGATCTCGCCTGGTGCAGGGCCAGCCAACTGGAGGTGAACCTGCTGAGGAAGATGACCGTTAGCAACCTAGCCGGGAGACGTCCCGGCAAGGCACTCCGACGGTCAAGTCAGTACTCCGAGGAACAGTAGAAATAATGGAGCACTGGAAATGAGGAGCCTCGCGAGCGCGTGTATGCGTACCTGATAATGAGGAGGGGAGTGGCTTATATAGCCGGGGAAAAGGACCAAGCATGGCCTGTGTCAGGATTCTCTGACAGGGTCAGAAGATATGGTATGGTTGTCGCTTTGAGTATGGCCTGTGTCAGGATCCTCTGACAGGGTCAGAAGATATGGTATGGTTATGTCGACTGTAACCATCCTTCTTTGTCGTATACTATTTGTCTTATGTGAGGACAAAGACAGGTTTCTGTAAGTCGGCGCCTGTCAGAGAGTGTCAGTTCGTACGAGGGGTGACAGCCTGTTACCTGCAGCTGGTGCAGGTATATTTTGTCCTTATCCCAGGGTGATTCCGAGAGAGTGCCCGAGTGGGCATCCGGACAGCTCGCCCGGATGGGTATCAAGCATGGGCAAAAAGGACTGCCGGGCGGATGCCCTCGGCTGAACGAGGCGTGTAAGCCTTAATGTGGCCGGGCGGATGCACTCGGCTGAACGAGGCGTGTAAGCCTTAATGTGGCCGGGCGGATGCACTCGGCTGAACGAGGCGTGTAAGCCTTAATGTGGTCGGCCGGGTTTGACCGACCGGATGAACCGCTATATTTATTCTAACCGGCCGCCTTGAGTCCGACCGACCGGCGAAGACCCTGGGCCCGGCAAGGATGTTTGTCGAGTTGGCTGCCGTACAATGACGTGGACCTTGAAGCTGGCTAGGTCGTTTGCCACGTTGGCTGCCCGTATGGTGCCAACTATATGGCAGGATCAATAGCCTTCCCCTCGAGTCTAGTCGAAGGAGGCGATCAGTCCGACTGACTGGACCCCAAGTGTGTACAACCATTCTGCGGCCGAGCGTTTTTTGCCCTATTAACATCTGGCCGGCTTAATACGAGGCTCAACAGCTGGTGCTGAGTATGCCTGCACTGTCTGGGCGGAAGAAGATTTTAGCCGAAAGGGGCGTGGGCCGCCACGCACCCTTCTTTTTTAACGAGGCCGTCCGGCTGGACGAAGCATGACGGGAGCGTGGGCCGCCACGCATTCCCGACTAGCCATTGACATGATGAAGATGTCCGGGCGGATGAAAATTTTGACCGGAGGAACGTGGGCCGCCACGTCCTCGTAAATTGTTAATGCGTCCGACCGGACGAATGCTGTTAGTCGATGAGAGGTATGCTGAACACTTTTCGGCGGGAGAATGTTTGCCTTAAGTTGCAAGAAATGTGGAGTGTCATGCGTCCCCAGACGATTTTCTCGGGATAGCCCGAGTCAGTCAATTAATGGGGACGTGACATTCTAAGTCGAATGAGGTGAGGTGATACGTCCGATGAGACCGGCGCCATAACGGCCTCACCTCAGCTTTAATGAACCGGGCCACGTGGCGCGCGCTGGTTGGCCGACCGGGATGCGATTTATCCCCATGATTACGAGTTTTAATGGCCATTAACGCGCGTAATTCTTTCCGCCACGCGGCAGCTTCCGACTGGCTGACACGACACCGCGCCCTGCCGCCGCAGCAGGCGACGTCAGCGGCTGCGGCGTGCCTTTTCGAGGCTGATCGTGGGACGCCTCAACAGCATGGATGAGGCGATCTCCGTACACGTGGACCTCCATCGGACGGTCTCCCTTCTTTCGGCCAAGCTATAAGTAAGCCTCCGCATTCGCCGAAACCCTCATTTGCTCTTCACTGTTCTCTTCTCTAACTCGGTGCTTCTCGCTTCCCGCCGCCGTCTTCGCGTGTCGCCGTCGGTCTCGTGCTTCTCCGTCGGTTAATCTTTTCCGCCACCACCTACGGTCAGATTCTCCCTTTTTCTTCCCTTTCTTTCTGTTCCATGGCTGCCTCTGCGTGGTATACCTCTGTCGAGTCTTCCCTTCACGACGAGACCGTCTCCGACCTCCGACTGGCCTACGACATCCCTGAAGACTACCACATTGCCGTCCCTACAAAGGCAGACAGGCCACACCAGCCCCCGGCTGGCTTCTTTGTGTTTTTCCGGGACCAACATATGTCTGGCCTGCGCTACCCTCTTCATCCCTTTATTGTAGACTTCTGTAACTTCTTCCATGTTCCTATCTTCCAGCTTTCTCCCAACGCCATTCGAATATTGTGTAATGTAATAGTTCTCTTTACCCTTTACCGAGTCCCCCTCCGACCGGAGGTTCTTTATTTCTTTTATTACCCGAAGAAACAGGAGGTCGGGAATTTCTTTCTCCAGGCCCGGGCCAAATTATCCATAGTGGAGAATATTCCTTCCTCGAATAAGGGATGGAAAACTCATTTCTTCTTCATAAGCCCTCCGACCAACCCTGGGTTCCCGGTCGGATGGGTCGAAGACATGCCCCCTATAGCTCCCTTAAGAAACTTTAAATCCGACCCCTTATTTATAAGGGCTGCTTCTCTACTCGGTGGCCTACACTTCGACGGCATGAAACTTCTCAACGACGCCGTTTTGTACATATTTGGGCTAAGCCGAGTGCCTGCCGCCCTGCCCGGCACCTTCTGTAAGTCATTTTTTGTTCGTACTTCTTTCTCCCTAACTCAACATCTTCTGATTTTGCAGCCGAGATGATGTGGGAAGCGGCCCTCGATGAGGCCATTGGCCTGGATGACGAAGAATTAAACGCCCGGGCGGCCGAGCAACTGCGTCTGCGCCAGGCCAGTCTGCCCGACCAACCTACGATTCCTGAGAGCGCGGAGCCCACCCCTCCGGCTCCTTCTGCCCAACAAGCGACGACTGGTCCTAGGGAGCCGGTCGGCTCATCAAAATCTTCTGCCTCGGCAAAATTCGCCGGCAAACAGAAGGTTCAGCCTTCCAAGCGGAAGGCCAGCGCTTCTATCCGTATAGAGGAACCGACAGATGTGGGCCGGTCCTCTTCTGACTCTCCCGACCCGGAACCTATGCAGAGGCGCCCAAGGACTTCAGCGACGGGCTCTCCCTCTCAACCTGCAGATGCCACTGCCAGTCCGGCTAGAGCGAGCCGGTCAGCTGATGCACCGGGTTCGTCTCGTTCGGGGGAACGGCGTTCGCAGCCGTGTGGCTATGGCGTATATCTCCCTTCGGTCGACCCAGCGACCCCCTGCGAAGTCCAGCAGCGGCTTACCCTTTACGGGGAATTGGCGGACTGCTGGGAGCAGGGTATGAGGGAGGGGACTTCCCGACCCCCGATCCGACTGGCAGACCAATTCCTTCAAGATGCTACGCATGTAAGTCGGATGCTTTGCTGCTTAATCACCTTGCTTCTTTCTAACCTTTGTATTGTAGTTTTGGGCCTCCTGCTCGAGCGTCGCCTATTCCCTGGTTATCAACACCCGGGGACGCCGAGCGGCCGAGCGGCAGCTCGCAGAGTTGGAGCTCCGCCAGGCGCACGCAAACTTGTCGGCTGGCGAAGAGGGTACAGCTATCCTCCGCTCGGAGATACTGGACCTTAAGGAGAAACTCCGTTCCGCCGAGGCGCGACTGACGGAGGAAATCACCCGAGTGGAGGCAGCCGAGCGGGCGTATGCCCGATCTTCCTCCCTGCACGCCACCCTTGAGCAGGAGAGGAAGAAGGCTCTGGCTGAGCAGCGCCGAACCCGATTGGACCTCAACAAGAAGGCTGTCGAGGCCCAAGCCTTGAAGGCGGAACTGGACAAGATGATGAAGTCTTCTGAGGATCTCCGGGCAACCCTGAACGAAAAAGAGCAGGAGCTGGCGACTCGGGAGTCGGGCTTTAATGCCAAGGAGAAGGCTTTGGACGCCCGAGAAGACGAGCTCCGCTTATCTGAAGGACTGCTGGCTTCTCAAGCCGTGGCCTTGGAGGAGAAGGACAAGGAGCTTGCTAACCTCCGGGCGGAAATTGACAGCCTGAAGCTGCATCAGGCAGGCGAGCCCGCCCGGATGGACGCACACCGCTTGGCTTACATCAATTCTAAGGAGTTCGGCAAGCAGTTGGGCAAGCGGACATCTGGCATGTTCAAGATGGGCTTAGAAAGCGCTGTTATGCAGCTCCAAGAGAGCGGCCATCTGCCTGCCGACCTTCCTATCAATGCCGTCCAAGTGAGCCGGGTGAAGGAGCTGCTACCCAAAGACTTCTTCCAGCCTTTTACTTAAATGTTAACCGTGTAATCCTAAGCCGCCGGCTGGGGCTCTTCTTTTTGTAATGCTTCCGAATCAATCGGCAATGAGGAGTATTTCCCCTTAACGAGTTATTTTAGATATTAAGTAGATGTTGCCCCGACCAGAGAGCCGAACTAAGCGAGGGATAATGGTGTCAGGTAGCGACCGGTTGATCTGACTAAGGTGTGAGTCTCCCTGCGTTCCGGTCAGGGAACTAAGCTACGGTTAGATAGCCGGCTGGTTGGTCCGACTGAGGGGTGTGGGTCGCCACACGCCC
>JAGFNQ010004105.1:88997-141698 GCA_024364735.1 Boesenbergia rotunda | reverse complement strand
TTGTGATATGTTCATCATTAAAATTATCAAATCTCCTTGATATATGTTGTGGTTAATTCATCAAATCCTCACATGGCTTTTCAGCATTATGATAGGGTGAAGATATATTATCTTTCCCTATATGGCATAGGAAAGTACAAGCTTTTCCATTTCGAACTTTCTTCTAATTATTAAATCCATCAATAGTATATGCAGTTTGATTTGTGAATCAGGACGACTTGTTGAAGATAAAACATGGAAAGTAATGTGTTTTATCTTTAGTTGATGAGTGGTGAATACTCCAGCTAAGGAAATTATTCATACCAAGCAGACTGAAATCTTCAAGGGTGTTTATTGTTTTTTATTTAATGGATATTCTCGAAGAATAGGTTGATATGCCTTTAGATTCAAATAAGCTCAACGAATTTCCTCTTGTTGGTTAGGATGATATTCCCAAATTTGTCGGTGTAATCCAGATTACGCTCTAAAAAATTGAGATCAACCTCTTCAATTTATGTATTTTGAATCTTTTAGAAGGAATTTCATATGGAAGATCATATCTTGTTGATAGGATTATAGGAGTAGCTAAATCAAGTTCATTTTCTCTCTTTCTTTTAAAAAAAACTTATCAATCGTAACCGATTTTTCCATTTAAAGTATATGAAGCCTTTAACTATAAAAAACTCGAATTATTTCAAATAAGTAAATAATAATTAACAACAACAATATTAAATCAAATGAATAACATTATTAAAAAAAGCTTGAGGTTTTTTATCATTTCATCAAATATTAAATCAATAATTCCAACTTCAACTATTTAGCCATTTAGGTATTTTAATTTTTAAAATCGCAAGATTGATTAAATTCCTGAAATTAATCATTTCAATAGGAGAAAAATAAACAAAATCAAGGAATCTAATAAAAAAGAGAAAATCAAATAAAATAAACCAACCTAATAAAATGTGAACTGTAGACCTATTTTTAAGAAATATTAAAGAAGAATAGAAGATATAAATCATGCGGGCCCATGGTAGCTAAATAGTAGGATCATTGTCCATTGATGAATATCAATTACAATATAATATGTTTGAATGTGTGTGCATATGTTATAGGCGAAAAAAAATTCTAGAGCAGGACAATTGACAAGGACTAGGAGGTACATGTAATATTAATATTTTTTTCTCACAAAATTTATGGAATCATGTATGTTTGGTCTTTGGGTATAAGAGTATTTATCTCCTTTACATAGACTGTGTTCTTCCCTTCTTCTCGCCTCGTTCATAAATCATAAAGGTAATTCTATGCTAACCTTCATAGTGTGGTAGAAATGAATATGAAAACACTAAAAAAAAAAATCTTTTTCCCTTCTAAGTTTTAAGGGTTTAAAACCTAAGACTAAGGAGTAAACAAAATTGTACCTTCTCTCAAATCGAGCTTGAAAATGCTCTCGTCGCACGACATCTTCCCGTCCAACGTTCAGTGATCCGGAGCGAGTAGTCTATCGCGGCGGTGCCCCCGACTCTTCAAGGTTGTATTTGGGATTTGAGAAGATGATTTGTTTATATTTAATTACTAATAATATTTGACGGAGTTGAGTAGTCCTTGGCATGACACGTGGGCTGAAAAAACTGGGTGACAAGATATGGCGAGTCCGAGTAACTCCCTTTCAGAGCTCCCGGGGCCCTCTCGGGAAGAGGGCTCCCGCGATAAATACGCTCTGAAAATCAGATTAGAAAACCTCTCTCGGGATCACCCCGGGATGTCGGGTCCCGAGACCGCCTCGGGGAAGCGGAGCGCCCACGACCTCCCGGGCTAGAAGACTCCGAGATCACCTCGGGGAAGCGGAGCCCAGCAGCATTCAACCTCAAGTAACAGTCTCTTTTTTTCTCAGATCTGTGGTTAAGCACTCCCACTATCGCGGAGTCATCATCACCCTTAAATATCGCAACGGGTTACACTTAATGACTGCGTGAACCGTTTCAAAGACTATCTTGTAACCGATAAAGGGGGGACATGACATAGATCATGGGACGCACCAAGGCAACCGCCGCAGGTATAAAAGGTAGTCCAACCCCTCCGATAAGAGAATTATGCATTCTCTGTTACTCATACATCTTTCTGTCTTATATACTTTTCTTCTCCATCGAGACACTGACTTGAGCGTTAGAGTGGGTTCCGTCGGATAACCTCCGACGTATTCCTCTAACGTTCATGCATGTTAATCTCGTAGGATCCGAAGTTCCTCTCTTAACATCAACATTCGCGTAGATTGAATCCTGATAATTAACAGTCGAGGTTGATTCTTTCTTAGAATAATAATATTATTATTAATTAATATTATTGCTATGGTAAAATATTTACACGTGGACGGATGAGAGGTGGCGGGTCAAAAGGCACAACATCTTAGAAAAACAAGCAAAAGGGAAGGAAAACAATAACAAAAATTTATATGAAGTTTTACATGTGGTACAAGAGGGATGGAGCTTGGAGGGGCCATGGTGGGAGGTCAAAAGGCATAGCATAGTAAAAGGAATAATAGTAAAGGTTTACACGTGTACTATTCTCTATGTCTTGGTTGCATGACTATGTCTATAATATAGTTGCATTATAATAAATAATTTAATTGTTAACTTATATAAATTTAAAATCAATATGCAAATTTATCCAATAACTTGATCCCTACTCACTTATACTTGTTGATAGATTTTTAAAACTATGTGCATATATTTGAACTATTAACTTATGTATGGTCAATGATGTAGTCAGGATTTTAAATTAGGAGGAGTAATTTTCTTGTGGAGCATCCACGATAGACCCGACCCCGGGCCGGGTCCAGCCCGGACCCGGCCCAGAATCGGCCCGGGTCAACGGGCCGGTTGGCCCGTTGACCCGGTTCGCCGGGCCGAACCGGAACCGGCCCGGCAGGTAGCCGGGCCGGTTCCGGTTCCAGGCCCCTCGGAACCGTGAACCGGCGGTTAACCGCCGGTTCACGTTCGGTTCCAACGGCACTGAACCGTCGGTTCAGTGCCGTTGGGTAATTTTTGATTTTTTTTTTTGGACGGATGAGATCATTTGACCGTTTTTTTATCAATGGCTACGATTTAGTGACCGTTATGATCCGAACTCTATAAATAGGGAGCTCATTTCATCATTTTCACTCACAAAACATCTCTTCTCTCAATCTCTCATTCTCAACTCTCTAACTCTCAACTTCTCTCTGCGTTCTTCATCGACGATAATGGAAGGAGGTCACGGAGCTTCATCATCTCGATCTCGGAGGGGAAAAGAAATTGCATACGAGGATCCCAACCTTCAAATTCAATCTACCGATGATGAGATCGAGGCTCAGCCCCAACGCCCTCCGATCCCCGAAACGCAAGGAAGTACCGATGCGATTACTTCTAAGGTTCGGGATAATCCTCCTTTAAAATCATCTATTTTCATTAAACATTTTGAGAAGGTCACACTTCCATCGGGAGAAATGCGTGCAAAATGCAAGCATTGTAATGCTTCTTACAAATTCCAAGCCGGCGGCGGCTATGGGTCGTTGAAACGACATGTAGAAACGAAGCACCCGACGGAATATGGGCTTGACCGCTCTCAAACACAATTATCTAGATTTTCTAGCGGTAGTAGTACTGATTCTGGTTTATTTTTATATTCAGATAATAAATTAAGAGAATCATTAGCTAAATTTGTTTCCGTAGAACATCTTTCTTTTAGTTTTGGAGTTAAATGCACATTTGAAGATTTGTGTAAAAAATCTCTTAATCCTGCTGCTAAACGTGTACCTAGGACTACACTAACTCGTACAATTAAAAGATTAGTAAAACAAGGAAAAAAGAATTTAATTGAAGAATTTAGTAAATTAAATAATAAAGTTTCTTTATGTTCCGATATTTGGAGTGATCATTGGCAAACTCATTCTTATATGGGTATAACATGCCATTGGATTGATAACTCTTGGACCCTTCAAAAGAGATTATTAGCTTATAGAATTTTTGATGAATCACACACTGCTCATAACATTGCACAATTATTACACATAGTTTTAGAAGAATATGGATTGACTCATCAAATATTTTCAATATCATTAGACAATGCTAGTTCTAATACCGCTTCAATAGATGAATTAAAATTTATTTGCCAACCTGTCATTGATAGTTTATTTTTTCATATTCGTTGTGTATGCCATATTTTAAACTTATGTGTTCAAGATGGATTAAAACTTTTACAAAATTATATTCAACCAATTAGAACCGCAATTTCATATTTATGGTCTCATCCATCTATGATGAAACAATGGGGTAGATTTTGTAAAGCTAATGGAATGCGACCAAAAAAATTTCCACGTGATGTTCCAACACGTTGGAATTCAACATATCAATTATTACAAGATTCTTTTCAATATAAAGATTTATTATGTTTATTTTTTGCACAAAATAGTAATACCAATATATATTTATTTTCACAACAATGGAATATTTGTAGTAGTATTTGTGAAATTTTAAAAGTTTTTAACGATGCAACTGAACAACTTTCTGGTGTTTATTATCCTACTGCTCATTTAATTTTAGTAAATTTTTGTAGTATAGTATTAATATTAAATGAATATGTAAATGATGAAGCTTTAACTTTATGTATAATAGCTATGAAAATTAAATGGGAAAAATATTTTTATTTAATTCCTGAAATTTATTTAATTGTATTTGCTTTAGATCCTAGATTTAAATTAGAAGTTTTACAAGAAATGTTAACTTTATATTATGACGCATTAATTCCTATTAAGGATTCTTCCTCTCCGGATCCAGCTAATATTGTATATAATATTAGAAATTATTTATATGATCTTTATAATCAATATTATGTTAAATATGGAACACAAACTAATATTTCTGAAACACAACAACCTACTACTACTAATTTAAAACTTACAAAAGCCTAACTTTTATTAAAAGAACGGACGAAACGTCCACGAGGATCCTCAAGTTCCACACAGGAACTTGAGAATTATTTTACGACTTCTTTTGATTTTAATGAAGCAGATAGCGAAGACTTCGACATCTTGAAGTGGTGGTCACAGAAGGCTCAAAGCTTTCCCGTTCTCTCCGTGATCGTAAAAGAAATTATAACTTCTCCAGTGTCGACTGTTGCTGTGGAGCAGACGTTCAGTGCCGGCGGCAACATATTAGATGAACGACGATCAACCATGTCTCCCGACTCATTGGAAGCTCAAGCATTACTTGATGATTGGACCAGAGCCGAAAAGCGAATCCAAGGAATGCAACTTTCAGAAGACGAAGCCGAAGAATTTGATACCGAATGAACAAATACAACGGGAACGGGAGGAAATGC
This sequence comes from Boesenbergia rotunda, assembly GCA_024364735.1. Classification (NCBI taxonomy): domain Eukaryota; kingdom Viridiplantae; phylum Streptophyta; class Magnoliopsida; order Zingiberales; family Zingiberaceae; genus Boesenbergia; species Boesenbergia rotunda. Next base: position 136,364 of record JAGFNQ010004105.1, on the reverse strand, counting down.
AAGTGAGTGAGAAATGTAAAAATGTAAAAGGATAAAAATGTAAAAGAACTACGTGGGCTTTGATTCTCCTATACCGTAAGGGGATATGTAGGCAACTTATATAAGTGCAAGCCCTTTTTTAATAAAATTTATTTTTTTTTATTTTAATTTTTAATTTTTAATTTTTTTAATATAATAATCTTGAACCGTGGCGAACCGTGGCGAACCGTGAACCGGACCGTGAACCGGCGGTTCCGAACCGTGAACCGTAACCGTCTTGGGCGGTTAAGGTTAAGGGTCGACCTCCCACGAACCGTCGAACCGGCGGTTCCGAACCGTCGAACCGTCGGTTCCGAACCGTGGTCGGGTCTAATCCACGACACTAGCAGCAAACGACAACGACAATGATGTGGCTAACAGTGGCAACAACGTTCGACAGAGGATTTTGAGGATAAAATTGAGGTTTAGGAAAAACATAAGAAGGGGATTAGAGGAGGAAGAATAAAAATAATGAATCAGGTAACATTGAACCTGGGGAGATCGGCTCAGCCTACAAAAGTTTTTCACTGTCCACCAGGATAAATCGGAAAGCGCTCGCGATAAATGATCTACTCGTGATGGGGGACCTAAAAGCCTAACATCTTATGATTATGCTCCTCATTTGGAGAGAAAATTTTTATAAAATGTATCGCACCTAAGGACAGGGGCGTAGCTAAGTAGACCTTAGGGGGTGCGACCACCCCCTAAAAATTAGAAAAACAAATTCATATGTCAGGGGAAAATTTTTAGAAAGGATATAATTATAAATTTTAAAATTTCTAGATTTTTATGTATAAATCTGATTAACACAAGTCCTATATTTTACTTTTTATCTCACAATTTCTTTTCCCTCTTTCTCCTTTGCCCCCCCCCCTCTCTCTCTCTCTCTCTCGCGCGCGCACATTTTATTATTCTTTTTCTCCATGTTTTATTTTTTTCTCTACTTCTTCCCCCTCTCTCTTCCGTATTTTCTTCTTCCTCCTATCCAGGCATCATTAGTTTGATCCTTAGGTATGGTACATTTTACATAAATTCTCTCTAAATGAGGCACTCAATCATAAGATGTTGGGCTTATAGGCCGCCCATCAAGAGCAGACCGCCCTTCAGGGGCACTTCCCAATTTACCCTGACGGACGGTGAGAAACTTTCGTAGGTTGAGCCGGTCTCCTCAGATTTGATGTTGATGGGGTTGAGCATCCCAGGTTTGACACGTGGCACAGGAAAGCTACGTGCCAGAGCCCACTGAACCCAACCGAGAGGTCAGACTCTCGAGACCATCTCGGGAGGATAGACGCCCAAGGTCATGTTGGGCCTTAGTCTCCTGAGACTATCTCGGGAGGACAGATGTCCAAAGTCATGCCGGGCCTTAGGCTTCCGAGACCACCTCGGGAAGACAGACGCATGAGGCCGTGTCGGGCCTTAGGCTCCCGAAACCACTTTGGGAGGACAGACCCCCGAGGTCATTCCGGGTCATAGGCTCCCGAGACCACCTCACGAGGACAGACGCCCGAGGCCATCCCGGGAGGGGACACCCCGAGACCAACTAGGGAGAGCGGAGCCCGAAGATCAATACATCAGACAACCCGACTTCAAGTAACCGTTCATGGTGTTGCCTGACAAGGAGCTGATGCCCGACGAGGAGCAGCTAAAACCCTACTACCTCGCAGTGCTGCGGATACCCGAGGTGAGTAGGCATGGTCATGGTGCTCCGGATGCCCGACCAGGAGCTGCCAAAACCCTACTACCTCGTGGTGCTGTGGATGCTTGAGTTTAGTAGGTCTGGTCGTGGTGCTACGGATGCCTGACCAGGAGCAATATAAACTCCTATCTTCTCGCGGTGCTGCGAATGTCCGAGATGAGTAAAGCTTGGTTGGGTTGCCAAAGATGCTTGACCAGGAGGAGTGCTAGATGCTCGACAAGCGATGAGTAAACTAAAGCACGGTAATGAGGAAATGCTGCCGGGAATAACTTTGGACTTACTTCATCTAATGTTGCGGGTAACACTAGAAATGTGTCGGCCCTGGTTAAGCATTGAACAGGTCGAGCCCTGTCCTTGCCCGTGCAAACAATTATGCCAGACATTATGTACTCGCCTCTCCCCCGATGTAAGGTCTCGTGGATACAAAGAGGCCTAATAGGGGGAGAATTGAAGAAAATTACGTATTGTATGGACCATGAGACAAAGAAGATAGACGCATTCCGTTTCTTGGCTAAAGTCACACTTCGAATACATACAACAGAGAGTACAAACAATAGATTTGATGACGAACACATTCATTCAATTTAGAATTCGGAGTACATCTCCTAACATGCAAAAGGCAACTACAAGTAGAAAGTCGAAGTTGTATTCATCAACTCGTATTACACTAGATAAGAGTGCAAAGTGTATTTCATTTAAAGGGAGTGATTACACTTGAAGTACAGTTGGAAACAAAGATAAAATGTATAATACAAAAGATGAAGACAAGCAGAAGAGATTATAACTCCGTCTCCTTAGGCGGCAGCTTGTCCCAGGATTTGCTGACGTTGGGAGAATCAAGGTCGCGTCTGGCCTTCACACTCCCGCTCGCTGGAGTTGCTGGATTGCTCCGTGGATAGCTGGGCCTAAGTAGCAGCTGCCCCTAGCCATATTATGGACCTTTTGGATGATACAAGAATTCATCCAGAGTCATATGACTTCGCAAAGAATATTTCCAAATGATGAGGAAGAGTTTGTTATGCTCTCCGATGAAACGGATGATACCTTTTCAGAAGGGAGAATTATTGAGGCCAGAGTGTACCGGAATGTCGTGCGCTTCGCAGGCGAGTCTGAGAGCACCTGACTTAACCTTCAAAGAAGCGGCTTCGTACCACTCAGGGCGGTGAACCCCCTCCACCTCCAGTTTCTCCTTCCTGCTGGGGCCTCTTTTCCCTTCTTGCCCATGAATTCTAACAAGAGGAGGAGGAGAAGATGGAAGTGGAAGAGCGCTTTCGCCTTCTCTCTTTATAGAGAAGAAGTCGCCCTCAGGTAACAATAGGGGCGCGACACGTGTGCAATGATGGAAGCCTATCCCGAGGCATCGCCCTTTTTTCGATGCCATTGTTTGGTATGGATAGCGACGCTTCGGAACTTGCAGAACCTTTTTTGGAATAATCCGAAGGACTGCATTGGGTCGGGTGACGAAGGTACTGATTCCTCGGAGCCAGCAATCCGCTAATAGAGAGGAATTGACAATACGATTCCCGCAGATGCCTAGCTTCAGGCCGTGCGGTCGAACTCCCGAGACCGCCTCGGGAGACAGACAAACGCATGAGGACATGTCGTGCCTCAGGCTCACAAGACCACCTCGGGAGACAAACACCCGAGGTCATGTCAAGCCTCAGGCTCCCAAGACCATCTCGGAGGGATGCTAGGGAATAGGTCGCTCCTTGGCCCGAGCTCTTCCCCATTGAGGAGACCTTTCCTTAGCCCTGTCCTCTCCTCGTGGCCGTTGAGCTAGATGTCACCTCCCCGTTGCTACGATAGCTCGTTCCTTTACTGGAGGTGACACAACACAAGCTCAGGGTACAGAAGAAAAATCAATCATGAATGTAGAATACACAAGACACAGAAGTCAAAGTCAAACAAGACAAATTATGCAAAAATGTTTCATTCAAGTTGGATGAGTACATTAGGAGTACATCAGAAAAAAGAAAGTAAAAGACAAAAAAGAAGATACAAGGTGTAGGTTTGGGAAGAGCTCCTAAGGTTCCTTCTCCTCGGGCGGCAGCTCATCCCAAACCTGGCCCACACTCATAAAGCCCAGGTCTACGTCCGGCTTCAGCAACTTGGCCTTCTGGAGCTGCTAGATGGCACCATCAAAGCCCTTCTTCGGGCGCTTTAGGACCTGTCTAGCCAGAATGTCAACGAATTCATCGGACTGTAAAAACCTAGCCTTGAGTTCTGCCTTGACCTCTGTCGATCGGGATGCCTCGTCAGCCTTGTATCGTTGTAGTTCAGCATTGACTTCATCCTTAGCAGCCTTCAACAGGTCACCTCAGAAGACATCTGATCTAGATCTTCTAGGGCTTTCTTAAGCCTCTCTGAGGTGGCTAAAATCTCTGAATTGGCCCGGGTGACGTCCTCCTGTAGGTCGGATATGTGACCAGCCACCGCCTCTATCACAAATTCCTTTTGGGCAAGCCAGTGCGCATGTTCTTGTATCCAACCATTCAGGGCCTCCATCGAGGAATCTAGGAGTTGGGCGTCCTCGGATAGTTTCTTCTCCCTGGCCTGGAGTTGCTCCCGCTCCTGGGCCAGACTACGCAGGTCATCTGAGAGGGCAGTGACCCTCTCTGATAATAGGTGCTCCCGGTGGCGAGGGTTGTGCAGGGCAGATTCTGAGGCCAGTAGGGAGTCCATGTAGTACTCCACTTTATCCCTAAGGGCCCTGCCGACCTCCGCCTGCAGGAGGCCTCCTCGGCGGGCATGGTGAATCTCTGCCCTCAACTGGTCTACTAGTTGGATCAGGGCTTCGTTCTCCCGCCTGGAATATAATTGGTGGCCCGTGACAAGGTAGTCATAAGCGGCCTGCCACAAGGAATAACCAGAGTCAGAGGACATAAGCAAGATAGAAGAAAAAGCAATCACCTTTACCTTCAGGAGGGATTCGTGCAGGCTGGCTAGGAGCCCAGCCGAGGCACTTAAGGTCCTCCCTCTCGAGTCGCCCCAACTCCTCAGCACGTCATCCCGGCTCCTGAAAGAGAGTGCGTCGTTGGAGCGGGAAATGAGCTGGATGGTCGGTGCCTCGGGGGGCACCGTAGAGGGGCCCGAGACGTCCTCCTCAGAGCTGGACGCTCCCTAGGAAGCACGATCCTCAGAGGAGACCTCCTTCAGTTGCACCGATTGGGGCTTCCTAGAAGCCACCTCCTCCGCCGCTTGGATCTTCCGGCGCAGGCGCTCAAGTATCAGTTGGGGCTCTGTTGGCACCGCCTGCTTGCCTTTTGAGGTGTCGGAGGAACTGGCCAGGGTGAGGGTGGTGGTCTGATGCCCTGTCGCTAGAGAGATCATTTGTTTGAAGGGGTTAGACAGGGGCATCATGTCCTCTTCCTCGGGAGCAGTCAGGTCCTCCTCCTTAGGGATAGTTGGGAGCTCGGGAGGTGTAAAGTCCCTCAATCTCCTCCAGGTTGCCGACCGCTTGGCGAGTTGCTTCTGCCTCGGCTTCCTGGCTGTTTCAACCATCGATGGGTCAGCTTGAGACGTTGACTCTTCCTCATCCCCTCCCATCTCGATGAGCGTGGGGGAGGGGTCGACTCTTTGGTCATCCGACAACTCAGGCGCCTCTAGGTTATCAGGCTGCTCTGGCGTCCCTTGGTTGTCAGGTTGCTCGGTTGCCTCATTCAAAGCTTCAACCGAGTCGACCACCGGGGCAGTGGGAACTAGAGGAGGGGTCAGGGTATGTTCGATGGCCTACTCCCATTTGAGGAGCCGGTTCATCGCCCGGGATAACATGACGTCCTCTGCAATGCACAAGCAACAAAATATTGGTTAGAATTAACAAACATCTAAAAAAAAGATAAACCTACCGAGGCTGGGACTTATGCTAGTGACTTTAGAGTTGAGTCCCGCCCGGTACATGAGTTCATCACTCTGTACCAGACCGGGGTCGCTAAACTCCATGCCGGCCAAGATGCTCCTAGCCCGCTGATATCTCGGATCCTGCTGGAAGTCTCCTAGCTCCGGGGGGGGCTGGTAGGCTTTCCCTCCAACGGATGGGGCTGAAGGGGTGCTGAGGAAGATGAATGAAGAAGAAGCGTTCCTTCCATCCCTTGTGGGAGGAAGGAAGACTTCCTATGAACCTATGGTTGGAGCGAGCCATGAAGCTAAAGACCCCTCTAGAAGCAAGGGTGGGGACGAAGAAAAAATGGAAGAAATGTGGAGTTAAGGGAATGCCAAATAGTTTGAAAAGGATAAACGCCCCACCCATCTGGGCAAAGGCGTTAGGAGTCATCTGATGAAGAGGGATATTGAAATGTGAGGATATGCTTATGAAAAAAGGAGAAAGAGGGAAGCGAAGTCCTAGTTCTACCTGCCCTAGGAAGAAGATGAAAACCCCTAGGAGAGGTTCTACTAGAGATTGATCTACCCTAGGAGCTTCTACCTTCAGTTCCGCCGGAATGTCATATGCTTCACAAGCAGCTCGGAGGGTTTCTGCCTTAACACTAGAGGAAGAGGCTTCATACCACTCCAGTTGGTAATCCTTCTCCAGTGTCTCCTTCCTACCTTGGTCCTTTTTCCCTTCCTTACCCATGACTTCTAAGGAGAGAAGGGGAAGAAGATGGAACAGAGAGGGAACTTACGTGTGAGGAAGAAGCCTTAGTGAAAGAAGACGATAGTAGACGGAAATGAAGTGCACAAACTCTGCTAATCGACGATGCAAGAAGGCAGACGAACGTTTTTGCCTCCCCTTTTTATAGAAGAAGTCGCCCATGTGCGGACAATGGGGGCACGACACGTGGACTGTCATGATCGCCCATCTCGAGTCGTCGCCTCTCTATAAGGTCATCATTTGGTATGACTCTGCGGCGCGTATCAGCAGGAGATCGTGAAGAAAAAATCTTAATACGTAGCAAGGCTACATTTACTGAGATGTTTTATCGCCATTAAGAGACCCATGCACTTTTAATGGGTGATAGATAGTCATCATTGCTGCGCCTCAGAATTCGCAGAGCCTTCTGGACTAATTCAAAAGATTGTCTCGGGCCAAGGGACGAATGTTTCAATTCCTCAGACTCGACAAGCTGCCAACGAAGAAGTAATGGATATATGAACCCACAGATACATAGCTTCCCTTCATCGCACCACTAGTCTAACCAGTCACCACACTTCCTTCGATTAGACTTGAAGAGAGGGACTTGTGATGGGGTTGAGCATCCCATGTTTGACATTTGGCACGAGGAAGCTACGTGTGAGGGCCCACTGAACCCGACCGAGAGGTTAGACTCCCGAGACCACCTCAGGAGGACAGACGTCCAAGGTCATGTCGGGCCTTAGTCTCCCGAGACCACCTCAGGAGAACAAATGTCCGAAGTCATGTCAAGCCTTAGGCTTCCAAGACCATCTTGGGAAGACAGACGCCCAAGGTAGTGCCGGGCCTTAGGTTCCCGAGACCACCTCGGGAGGACAGACCCCTGAGGTCATTCCGGGCCGTAGGATTCCAAGACCACTTCGAGAGGATAGATGCTCGAGGCCATCCCGGGAGGGGATACTCCGAGACCAACTCGGGAGAGCGGAGACTAAAGATCAATATATCAGATAGCCCAACTTCAAGTAACTGTTCCTTTTTCCAGATCAGGAAAGTCGTCGAATAATTATTGTCCGCTACATATGACAATTAAAGCCATAATAAGCGCCTCAGCTGTTACCTTAAATTTATCATGTAACCGACAATTACAGAACGTGGAGGAGAACATGGAGACACATGTGAACAAGCCCTCAGGTATATAAAGTGCTTCGGCACCCAGGTAAAAAAAAGCTCTCTGGACTTAACTAAATTTTACTTCCTCGTTGTCCTCCTAAAAAAGTTCTCGTTCCTGAATTGAGCGTCGGAGTGGGCTCCGCCGGAAAACCTTCCTGTGTGTTCCAATTAACGCTCGTGTTGATCTCGTAAGGCGCGATCGTCGTCATCCTCGTGGGCTACACCTCGATGACTCGCTGTCCGCGTCAATTCCCTTCTAGAACGGATGTTATCTGGCTCATTTTTTTCTTCCTCCTCTAATCCCCTTCTTATTTTTTCCCCTAACCTCAATTTTACCCTCAAAATCCTCTGTCGCACGTCGTTGCAACTGTTAGCCATATCATTGTCGCTGTCGTTTGCTGCAAGTGTCGCTCCATAACAAAATATGTTGGAGTTATAGAAGATGAAGAGGCACCCCTTCCTCTTCATCCTCCAATTCATTCATATTCCTCCATTAATGGAGGAATACGAAGAGACCTTTTATCCCTATATATATGGCTTCCAAGGCAAAGGGGAGAGGTTGACAAGTGGAGAGGACACACTATGTGTGTGCGTCCAAGCCAATGGAGATCGTACGAGACAAGCTATGTGTGAGGTCTGTGCGAGGTTAAAGAGAAAGGGTTCATCTCGTGTGTTTAAGGTCATTGTGTAAGGTTCGTCCGGGTGCACATGACGAAGAAGGGGTTATTGAAAAGAACATTCAAGATTGGTTCGTCCAATTACAGAAGAGGGATTTGGTTTGTGAACTCATGAAGAACTTTTCGATTCGTTCGTGATCGTTCTTCAGATGGCAAAGTCTTCCGGTATCTTCTCCAAGTGCAGATCACTGTAAGTGTTTAGATTTACAGAATTTGTTTCTGTAGTTCATGCTTTAAAAATATCAACATTGGTATCAGAGCACTTAGATTGTAAAAGCATGACTTTACCTTTGTATATCGATCACTTCTTAGCCCCTGTTCGATGTCCCGGTCGGAGTTTGTCTCCGTCGTGCTCTTCTTTTGCCGGGTGAAAATCTAACGTAGTCATCGGGAACTCGCGACTATGTGTCGTTCTTGTTTCGATTTTGCGAGAAGAAGTTTGATTTAATTAAATTAAACAGGAAAAAACAATTTAAAAGGCGGAAAAAAGATTCCCAATGGACGATCAAACCGTCAACCTCTCTGAGAGAGGGATGAGGCTCAACCAAGAGTTGTGACCAAATGTTATTTATAATTCCGGTTCAATTAATTTGAACCAATCTATCCAATTAGGCTTGAGTTAAATCATTAGTTGGTTTAATCAGATTAGTTTGGTCCAATTATATCAGGTTTTGGTTCAAACCATTTGTTGGTTTAACCAAATCAGTTTGGTCCAATCAGGTCGGGTCTGGTTCAAACCATTGGTTGGTTTAACCAGACCAATTTGGTCTAAAATGTAACCAGTCTAATTGGTTTGATAAATAAGTTTGACTTAGACGTGAATGAGCTTAAAATTAAACAATCACAATAAGATATCCAATTAGATCAGTTCTAATAAGGACAAAGGAATAAGCTAATACTTGAGATCTAATTTCCAAATCGACTGGTCCAGTGTGTTAGTCAACTAGAGTTCCTCAAATAAAGAAGATTTGTTTTTCTTATTTGCTTATGATTCTGTGTGTTCTATGTATATATATGTGAATTGAAATGAACCAATTTTGTTACTGGATAGCCAGTTTTGTATTGACAATAATATTTTTCAATTCCACATGCCAAAGATGATATACACGATGACCTGTCTCGATGTGTGACAGAATGAGCTGAGGGAGACGATTGAGGAGATAGAGCAAAATCTAACATAAAATAGATTATGTTAACAACTGCACTAGTGTTTGTCCTAGTGGCAATGACATTAGCTTATTTAATTTGTTAAATTCTGTTATTGTTATTGTCGTTATGTACGAACAGTATTGGCCTATTTAGTTTATGAAAGTCATGTGGTATAGACTGTTGTTTTGTACAAACAGTACTATTTTATGAAAAAAGGTCATGTTATATGTTAACAAATCTTACAAATGATTTGTTCATTTTTATAAATGATTAGTTCATTCCTACAAATGATTAGTTCATTTAATGATTAGTTCATTCATACAAGTGATTAGTTCATTTAATGATTAGTTCATTCTATGATTAGTTCATTATACAAATGATTAGTTCATTTGATGGGATGTATATAATATAATTGATCAATGTTGATTAGATTGGATTATACGAATGATGAGTGGAAACGTAGTTATCACTTGATTTTGTAAACCAATTCTAATTTACAACGAGTCAATCATAAGTTACATGCATATAAATTACACTTAGTCAATAAATAATGTGTTTATTTATGATAGATCATGGCAACTAAGAACATCATAGCTAAACTAAATAGAGAGAAATTATATGGGGATAACTATAAAATATGGCATCTTAAGATACAATATGTTCTTGAGGAACAAGAAGTTCTTGAGACTATGAATCAGTTCATGGAAGAGCCTGTTAATGGTTCAATAGCACAGCATAACTTGATCTTAATGCCTATAGGGCATGGAAGAAAAAGAACTCCACTACTAAGGGTATATTGATTAGTTCAATGGTAGACGACCTGATATTTGAGTATGAGTCATCACCATCTGCTCATGCCATCTAGGTAGCCCTTAGAGAGAAATGCAGTGAAGTTAGCTTGAGCAAGCTTCGTCAACTGACAATTAAATTTGACAGTTGTAAAAAGCACCCGAATATTACCATGGCCCAACATCTGAGGGTATTGGGGAATATAATTCGGGAGCTGAAGGTTGCTGGTCATGAGTTGACCAATGAACAACAGGTTCAGGCAGTTATTTGTTCCCTTCTTGATTCTTGGGAAATGATGAAAGAGAACCATACTCACAGTGAGAGTATCAAGACTCTCACTGATGTCTCACGCCAATTGAATTGGAGGTGGAGAGAATAGAATCCATAAGGATTTTTAAACAAGCTTTTGTAGCTAAAGGTTCTGGATCCAAGAATAAGAAAAGATGGTTCAAGAAAGGAAAGGGAAAAAGAAGCAACTGCTGGGCAAAACCCAAACAAGAATAAGTTTCATGAGCATTATGTTGCTAGTTCAATGTTGTGAGTTGATTCTTATCCTTTGTGGATTATAGATTCAGGAGCAACGAACCATGTAGCTCGTGATAGAGCTACATACGTGGAGTACCGTCGAGTACTAGCTGGTAATAAATAGATATATATGAGAAACAATGCAAGAATTAAAGTCAAAGGAATTGCCACTTGCAAACTCAACCTTCGTGGTGGGCGTACCTTGTTTCTGCATGATGTCCTACATGCTCCTGAGATTCGACGTAATCTGATTTCTGTTAATTGTCTTCTTGAATTGGATTACTGTATGAACTTTTATAGTTGTTGTGTAGAACTTAAAATTAACTCTGTGTTAATTGGATATGGTTATGTATCAAACGGTTTCATGGTTCTTGATGTAGAACCAGATGTTAATTGTGGAAATAATGATTTTTTTTTCAAACATTACTCTTACTAGCGATGCTAATGTTAATGATGAAATTTGGCATGCTAAACTGGGGCATATAGGACAAGAAAGAATGAATAGATTAGCAAGAGAGGGTATGCTCCGCACTTGTGCTAAAAAGTTGACTTGTCTATATGTGAGCATTGTCTTACTAGAAAAGCAACTAGAAAACTATTTAGTAAGGCTATTAGGGATGAATCAACATTGGAATTGATTCATTCGGATATTTGTGGTCCGATGAACATGAAGGCTAGACATGGAAGTTCTTATTTCATTACATTTATTGATGACTTCACGTGTTTTGGTCATGTGTATTTGATTTCTCATAAATCTGAAGCATTAGATTGCTTTAATCGTTATTTGAACGAAGTTGAGAATCAATTGGAACGTAAGGTTAAAACCTTTCGCACTGACCATGGAGGTGAATATTTGTCTGATTAGTTCAAGACAATATGTAATGAGAAAGGGATTATTAGACAGTTAACTATCCCTGGGACTCCACAGCAAAATGGAGTTGTTGAAAGAAGAAATCGAACTCTTCTTGAAATGGTTAGGTCGATGATGGCTCAAGCTAATTTGCCTATTTCCTATTGGGGAGATGCATTATTGGCAGCAACCTACATACTTAACTGGGCGCCTTCTAAATCTGTTCCATCTACTCCATATGAATTTTGGACAGTCAAAAAACCAAATTTAAGTAATCTGAGACCATGAGGGTCAGCTGCTTAAATTCATGACAAGACTTACAAATATGAAAAATTAGGACCCAGGGGTAGAAAGTATATCTTTTTAAGATATTCTAAATTATGATACCTCTAAGGGTTATGCTTTTATTGGTGAGCAACAAGATTGAACCATCTCTGAAATTGAGTCAAGAGATGTCACTTTTCTCGAAACTGAGTTCCCAACGAGAGGTGAAGTTGATAAATCAACTCCTCTATTTGCAATAGAGGAGGAGGATACTGTTCCTCTATCAACGAATCAGGAATCACAGGGGATACCTGAATCTAGTCAACCTAGTGGGAGTAAATGGCCTATAAATGAATTAGTTTCTCAACAGTCTAACCTGCAAAGAAAATCGTAAGATTATTCCTCGGAGAAGGTTTGACATTGAAAATGAGGCAATAATGATTCTCCCAGTTAATGATGAAGAACCTCGAACAGTTGAGGAAGCATTGAAATGCTCAGTTAAGGAGAAATGGAAAGTTGCAATGGATGAAGAAATGGAGTCCATGAGAAAGAATCAAGTTTGGGATTTAGTCGATCTTCCTCCAGGCCGAAGAGCTATTGGGAATAAGTGAATTCTCAAAATTAAGAGGAAAGTGGATGGGTCGATTAATCGATACAAAGCTCGTTTGGTTGCAAAAGGATACACCCAAATGGAGGGTATTGATTTTGAAGAGATATTCTCCCCAGTTGTGAAGTTTGTGTCAATACGAGTCATCCTAGCTATAGTAGCATATTTTGACTTAGAATTACATCAAATGGATGTAAAGACGGCTTTCCTTAATGGTAATCTTGACGAAGAAATCTAGATGACACAGCCAGAAGGTTATATAGCCGAGGGCCAAGAGAATAAAGTATGTAGACTTGAGAAATCTAAGTATAGGCTAAAGCAGGCGTCAAGGCAATGGAATATAAGATTCAATGAAGTCATTTTGTCTTATGGTTCCGAAATGATCAATGAGGATCATTGTGTTTACCTAAGGAAGGATATGAGAAAGTTTGTCATTTTATCATTATATGTTGATGATATGCTAATAGTTGAAAGTGACCTAAAATTTGTGATAGAAATCAGTCTTGGCTTTCATCACAATTTGACATAATAAATATAGGAGAAGCTGAGTACATCTTAGGAGTATAGATCATTCGTGATCGATTAAAAAGACTTTTGGGTTTGTCCCAAGAAGCTTATATCACTAAGATGCTACAACATTTTAATATGTTGGATTGCAACATTGAACAAACACCTACAGCGAAAGGTGTTACTCTGAGCAAAAGTATGTCTCTCAAGACTCCTGAAGAGATAGCCGATATAAAAAAAACCATATGTCAGTGTCATTGGTAGTTTGATGTATATTATGTTGTGTACTCGTCACGATATTTAGTCGCTTCCAGTTAAACCCAGGATCGAGACACTGGAAAGCAATGAAAAGGATCAAAGCTGAGCCAGAAGGGCTCTACAATTGCATATTGGGCAAGAGACCTTGATAACAGAAAATCCACATCTAGTTATACCTTCTTGCTGAATGGTGGCGTCATCTCATGGAACAGCAAGAAAGAGGCTTGTGTAGCGCTGTCGAAATAGGCTTGTGTAGCCCTGTTAAAATAGGCTTGTGTAGCCCTGTCAAAACATACTTATGTAGTGTTGTTGACAATGAAAGCTGAGTATGTGGTTCGTGCAGTTGTTGCACAAGAAGTTATCTGGTTAAGAAGGTTCTTGATGCATTTGAGGATTGCTGACGACAGTGGGAGTCCTGTTACAATGTACTGTGATAATTAAGCTACTATATCTTTTTCTAAGGATCTCGAATATCACAGTCAAGGTAAGCATAAGGGATATTGTTGACAAGAAAAAGATAATTCTTGAGTATATCCTTATACGTGTTACATTTGCAGATCCTTTTACTAAGTCATTGACTAAAGAGTCATTTTAAGGGCATGTGTAAGAACATGTGAAGTCTTTGGGACTTCGAAAAATATAACACAATTGGTTATATATGAAATGTGAGATCTATTCAATGCAAATGTATTTGTTACATTTGGATAAAAGTCTCGATGAACATGTTGGCAAGCTGAGATTGGTCCACTCACATGGACAATCACCTCTATTTGTTTAGTATAAATAGAGGTAAGACCATTACTTATGAGACAACTTATGTAGTTGTAGATAGAGACATACTCGTAAGTTGATGTCGTCTTGATTTTTGTATCAAGATGAGATCATTTATGTAATGATCAAAATAAATGCACCCACCATTTACTAAACCTGTTAAAGGCCAGATTAGAATTCATAAGTTGAATTTGGATTAGACATTAGATATGTCTAGATCGAAATTTGTACGATGTTAAATATTTGAGAAAAATATGCACTCTTTTTGGTAAAGAGAAAATCATCGTAGCATGTGATTCATACCACATGTGCTATAGCGACAATAAGAGTAGTAGGAGAATGGATCTCTGCTTCTCTACTATGTGAGACCCTTGAGATTATAAGTTAATCTCAATCTTACCCTAAGTGACTATTTAGCTGTCTACTAAAAAGTTTTAATCAATGACTGCTACTTTAGTGTGTATCCTATTGGCTATAGATGATTCGGTCTATGAAGCATAATTAGGAAAGCAACTGATTAGAATAAATAAATTCTAGCTAAAAAAGATGATTAAAATTGATTTACATCTGTAATACTTATTCACTGGTCGACTAATTACATTTTTTGTTGAGTACTTAAAAATGTAATTGTGAATAAATATATTGATTAGAGATGTTGAACATTCTCTTAACATAGTTGTCATATGAGGGATTAAAGATGTTCATATTGATGTAAATATTTAATCTGGGGTAAAGGCAAGTTATTGATGTCTCTGATTCGTTCTATAGATTCAAAAAAGGTGGAACTGTCACCTTAACGGCCTCCTGGTCCCGACCCCACAAGTGTCCAGAGGTAGTCAATCACGGTTGTCACTGGTGTGGTGAGGCACATGGGGTCGAGGGGATTTGAATGCCAGCAACCAGGGTTTTATCCCCGTGCATACTGGCGACCCTCGAACCCTTTACCTCCGTTTCAAACAGCAGGCGCCTCACCATCCGATCCAACCCGTTCTATAGAGCAGCTAAGTTAAGTGTAACAACTTTCTTAGCATTAATTGCTCAGTGTGCTTACTGTCGCACGAACCTTTTTCCCTGGAGTATAAATTGAATGTTCTTATATGGTCTTTGTGACTTTCTTACATGGTCTATGTGACTAGATGGCCTATATGGATTGACTTAGACAAGTGGGAGATGTTGGAGTTATAGAAGATGAAGAGACACCCTTTCCTTTTCATCTTCTAACTCATTCATATTCCTCCATTAATGGAGGAATATGAACAGAACTTTTACCCCTATATGTATGGCTTCCAAGGCAAAGGGGAGAGGTTGACAAGTGGAGAAGACACGCTATGTGTGTGCATCCAAGCCAATGGAGATCGTACGAGACAAGCTATGTGCGAGGTCTGTGCCAGGTCAAAGAGAAAGGGTTCGTCTCGTGTGTTTAAGGTCATTGTGTAAGGTTCGCCCGGGTGCACATGACGAAGAAGAGGTTATTGAGAAGAACATTCAAGATTGGTTCGTCCAATTACAGAAGAGGGATTTGATTTGTGAACTCATGAAGAACTTTTTGATTCGTTCATGATCGTTTTTCAGATGGTAAAGTCTTTCGGTATCTTCTCCAAGTGTAGATCACTGTAAGTGTTTAGATTTACAGAATTTGTTTCTTTAGTTCATGCTTTAAAAATATCAACAAAATCACCTCTCCTAATTTGAAATCTTGGCTACGTCATTGTTTGAGGATCAAATCGTAAATGCCTAGGCAGAATAAAGAAGAAAATATGGAAGAGAGAGAGGAGGAAGAAGAAGAGAAATAAAATAAAACATGGAGTCAAAGAAAAATAAAATGCACGAGAGGGGGGGGGGGCAAAAGGAAAAAATGGTCGGGAAAAAAATTGTGAGACACAAAATAAAATACACGATGTATTTTAATCAGCTTTTATGAAAAAAATAGAAGATTTTAAAATTTATAATTATTTCCTTTTTTAAAAAATTCCCCTCACCGTATGATTTTTTCCCCTAATTTTTAGGAGTGGTTGCACCCCAAGGTGTACTTAGCTACGCCCCTGGTATGATTTGATTTCTTCATAGCTCAAGCGTATATATGTCCTGGTATTGTTATATTATTATTTATTTAATCATATAAAAATAGTTGCACTCATTATTTTATCATAAAATTTGAAAATAGAAAGATATATTAGTTAGGTATTATCAGAATTTTAAGAACACTTACGATTTCTGATTTCACATTGCCTACTCAAGGGGATTATCGAAATTATCTATCATGTTATCGAACTATGCAAATAAGATATCATCCTAAGTTATTAACAGATATACAAGCCATCAATGATATACTATCTATATGGATTAGTATTGAGCATCAACATATATAAATATTACTAATAATCTAAAACTGATAAATCAACTACCACGGCTCCTCAGATATATATACAAGTCAAGCACACTTAAATAAATTAACACTGGCACTGCCTGTCGAGGCCAAGCATTGGCCGATCGCGGCCGAGCAATGTCAACCACAGTTGAGTAATGAGAAGGCTTAACGACGAAAAACAAAAATCATTTGCTAAATTAGCGACGGGCGTAGCTAAATTCTTTGCTAATTGATGATTTTTTTTTCCCCTCTGGTGTTAGAAATTAACTTCTCGAATATTTCCTCTTCCGTGCGGAAGAAGTCCCTAATGGCAACGATAACATGGAACGGAGCAAATGCTCTATAAACTGAACCTCCAAATGGAGGATTGGAGAAGCAGATGAGGCAGAGGCTACCAGAAAATTAAGATAACGATGCACGCACGGGGAGTCGAGACGGCGAAAGGCATATATCTCTCATCTCAGCAGACTAAATTAAAAACATAAACTCTAAGCAAGCAATCACATGCATACAAATTTATAGGAGAGGAGCGCACCTGTCGTGCTGGCAAATGCTCGATTAGAATAAAATGAAGATGCGCTTTTAGATCAAGGTAAGTGATCTGCAAGCAACGAATTGAAGAGTTAGATAAGTAGTGATGAAACATTTAGACATGTTAATTGATTAAACATTTCAACATGTAGTAGCATTACACGCGTACGTCGTGGTGCCTCGCTCTTTAATTATTCAATTGCTATAGGATTATCTGGAGTTCAATAGACACATGCCGCCAAACTGCGTCATGCCGTCTCACGTAACGTACGTCCCTCATCAGTCAACTAGGTGGCTCAAATTTTTACGGAATGAATTAATGATTAATATATACGATAATTTATCAAAAGGCGCACTTAAATATAAGTATTTATCAAAAGGCGTCCCATGATTTCATTTTCACCAAAGGGCGCACTAATTTTAATGAACTTCCTCTTATACCCCTCCTGCTATACACTATCTTTCTCTTTCTCTCTCAACAACAAATTCCAAGACGCCAGCACGTGATGTTTCATACTTTTATTTTAAAATAATATATTTGGAATCGGCGTTAAAAAAAACATATAAATAAATAATTTTTATTCTAATGTGCACGCATGCAAATAAAAATTCCTAATGTAAGGTCTGCAGTAATTGGAAAAAAAATATTTCGTCTATAGTAATTAAATCATCTAACTTATTTAAAAATTAAATAAATAATTTTTATAATTAATTAAATGAAATTAATATATTAAATAATATTTAATAAATTCATTAATGTAAAAAAAATTGAAAAAAAAAAAAAAAGAAAGCGTGGTCCTGAAATGTTAATTTCAGGCCCACGCTGGGCCTGAAATCAACATATTTCAGGCCCATGTTGGGCCTGAAATAAATTATTTCAGGCCCACGCTGGACCTACCATATTTGGAATTCTGAAAACTCTATATCAGTAGACAGGGTTGAGCTAGGAGATGAGATTTTGGGTGCCGAAACCTCTAATCTTGCTGTATCACCAATGCTATAGGAGTGGTTTAGGTATATCAGTGAGTTTTGAGCAAAACTCACTAATGGACCTACCATATTTGGAATTCTGAAAACTCTATATCAGTAGACAGGGTTGAGCTAGGAGATGAGATTTTGGGTGCCCAAACCTCTAATCTTGCTGTATCACCAATGCTATAGGAGTGGTTTAGGTATATCAGTGAGTTTTGAGCAAAACTCACTGATGGACCTACCATATTAGGAATTCTGAAAACCCTATATCAGTAGACAGGGTTGAGATAGGAGATGAGATTTTGGGTGCCGAAACATCTAATCTTGCTGTATCACCAATGCTAAAGGAGTGGTTTAGGTATATCAGTGAGTTTTGAGCAAAACTCACTGATGGACCTACCATATTTGGAATTCTGAAAACTCTATATCAGTAGACAGGGTTGAGCTAGGAGATGAGATTTTGGGTGCCGAAACCTCTAATCTTGCTGTATCACCAATGCTATAGGAGTGGTTTAGGTATATCAGTGAGTTTTGAGCAAAACTCACTGATAGACCTACCATATTTGGAATTCTGAAAACTCTATAGCATTGGTGATACAACAAGATTAGATGTTTCGGCACCCAAAATTTCATCTCCTAGACCACTCCTATTAGATGTTTCGGCACCTAAACTCACTGATATACCTAAACTACTCCTATATAATATGTAATTATATATTAAACATTTTTATAATTTTTTTTATATCAATGATGGAGGGCCTGAAGTCGGATGACTTCAGGCCCCAGGACACTGAAAATTTTTTAATTTTAACAATATTTTTTTTATATTTAATTGTTATTTATTAAATTAATTATTTATAGGATCTGAAGTTATTTGACTTCAGACCCTCTTGGGATGACTTCAGGCCCTGTGTTTGAATCTGAAATTAAGTGTTTTGATACGTTTTTGTATATATTATTATATTTTTAAAATAGAAAAAAAATTGAGTCCACGTCGGGCCTGAATCATAAGATTTCAGACCCAACGTGGGCCTGAAATATGTTGATTTCAGGCCCAGCGTGGGCCTGAAATCAACATTTCAGGCCCACGCTTTCTTTTCTTTTTTTCTATTTTTTTAATTTTTTTACATTAATGAATTTATTAAATATTATTTAATATATTAATTTCATTTAATTAATTATAAAAATTAATTATTTAATTTTTAAATAAGTTAGATGATTTAATTATTATAGACGAAACGTTTTTTTTTCAATTACTGTAGACCTTACATTAGGAATGTTTATTTGCATGCGTGCACATTAGGATAAAAATTATTTATTTATATGTTTTTTTTAGCGCCGATTCTAAATATATTATTTTAAAATAAAAGTATGAAACATCACGTGCTGGCGTCTCGGAATTTGTTATTGAGAGAGAAAGAGAAAAGCAGTGTATAGCAGGAGGGGTATAAGAGGAAGTTCACATCGAGATGATCCAACATCAGTTGCATGGTGATAAGAAAAAGGAAAGCAGACAACTCAGGGTTCAGCAACGACATAGAAACAGCAGACTATTGGACAGAAGCGCAGTAGCAGGAGTCAGAGTACGTAGGAGACCTCTGAACCTCAATCTCGACCCCAGAAGTCAGGATGGTTTTCAGCAGAATCGTCACAAGGTTCTCAGTAGACCCTGAGGTCTGCTACTGGCGGGGCTCATTATTTTCAGTGTGGATCTAGGGACCACAGCAGACCAGATTGTCCTCTTGAGCACCCCATATGTTATTATTGTAAACTTCCGGGTCATAAGAGTCGAGGTTGTCCCTTGAAGGCTCAGCATAAGTCTGCAACAGTTACTCCCCAGGGAGGTCGATCAGGATAGCAGAGGCACAGCGAGGCGACCGTCAGACTCAGACGTCATCTCGACAGTAGCAGACAGGACATCAACAGGCAGTTCCTCCACCAGTTCAGATATGTTGTATGTTTGGGCATGAGTATCCCTCACCAGTGGCGTCTAAGTATTCTGGGACGGGGTCGTACAATCAGTAGCCATGCCCAGCATACCAGCCTACAGTTTATCAGCCTCAGCAGTCGGTTGGAGTTTTCGGTTATCAGTCACAGCAGTCGGTTGGGCCTTCTGGTTATCAGCCCTAGCAGACTACCGGACCTTCATCATCTCAGCCGCAGCAGATTTTGGTGTTGCCACCTCCAGCTCCAGAGACAGACCGAGTTTATGCAGTCACCAGAGAGGAGACACAACGGGCCGATGGATCGATCTTTCGTGGTATGGTTTCTGTTTATGCATTTTCTGCTGAATTGCTTGTTGATACCGGTAGTTCTAGTTCTTTCATATCACGATTGTTTATGGGAAAGATTAGTAGGTTGCCCACCCTTAGATCACAACATCTATCAGTGTCTCTGCCATCCGGTGAGGTATTGGATATCACGCAGGAAGTTAAGGCGTGTCCATTGGATTTAGGAGATTATACTCTGACCGTGGATCTGTCAGTTCTCGAGATTGTAGAGTTTGATATTATTCTGGGCATGGACTCGTTGGCGGCTTATCATGCCACAGTTGATTGCCAAGTGAGGGTGGTCATGTTTCGACCTCCAAACCAACCCTCGTGGAAATTCATTGGCACCAGAGATGACGGTATTTCTATTATCTTTGCACCTCAGGCCCAGAAGCTTATTATCTTTGCACCTCCGGTACGCCTGAAACATTTAAAATATTTAGTTATCATCAAGAATATAGGCCTGAAATGATTTCACTTTGGGCCTGAAATTATTTTATTTCAGGCTCAACGTGGGCCTGAAATGATTACATTTCAAGCCCAACGTGAGCCTGAAATAAGTTCATTTCAGGCCCAACATGGGCCTAAATGATTTTATTTCAGGCCTACCGAGGGCCTGAAGTAAAACCATTTTAGGTCCTCGATAAGCCTGAAATGAAATGACTGAAATGGATCGAAATTAAATCATTTCAGGTCATCTTTATCCCAGTTTTATCTTACTATAGTTAGTGTTTACAATTCATAACTAAAAGTGATACCTGAGAATTTAAAAACATGTGATGTTGAATCCCAACTTTCAAATATATTCACTAAAATTCCACGGATATGCTGCAATTCTTGTATGTCCAAGAAAACACTGAAGGGCGACTCTTTGATCTTCGCAATGTGTCGATTATTTAAAATTTGAAATGCTTCAAAAAAATGTTTAAAGTGACCTCAAACACTGTACCAATGTAATTTTTGTCCAAAGTCATCTGAAATCTACAGGTTTTATACATTACAAATTTATTAAGCAAAAATAAGTTTAAACATGTGCAGAAACTTTGCTGTTTTGACCTAAGACTATCGCTAACATACCTTGGTGGATAATGCCAAGGAAGAAGAGGTTGAAACACCCACAGACCTTTTTGGAGCCATTATAAAAAAAACTAAACCGTGCAGAAACCCTAACCCCTACTATGGAGGCTGACGATCAGTTTGGACTTCACAAACACTTAAAGTCGCCTTAGGGAGACACGCAAACACTTTAGAGACTTCTCTAGGGTTTTAGTTGGGGGGAGGGATTGGGGGAATGAGCTCGCGACTATAGCACACCTACGGCGCGCACAATGTCCTCCACCTTCGACAATAACAATTATGTTGATGCGCTGAGAGAGAAAGGAGAAAAAATTCGACTCCCTGAGGTATCCGAACCATAAAATATTATTTTAAATTGAGAAAACTGATAAAGTGGTTCAGATGTTTTAAAATTATGAACTGAGAAAGTCATTTCTTAACGGGAGGGGTATAAGAGGAAGTTCACTCAAATAGATGCGTCATTTGGTAAAAATGAAGTCATGGTACGTCTTTTAGTAAATACGAATTCTCAAGTGCGGCCTTTGGTAAAAAACCATTTTATTTTATATCTCACAATTTCTTTTCCCTCTTTCTCCTTTGCCCCCCCCCCCTCTCTCACGAGTTTTATTTTTCTTTTTCTCCATGTTTTATTTTTTTTTCTCTTCTTCTTCTCCCTCTCTCTTCCGTATTTTCTTCTTCCTCCTACCCAAGCATCATTGGTTCGATCCTTAGGTATGATACATTTTGTATAAATTCTCTCCAAATGAGACACGCAATCATGAGATATTGGGCTTCTAGGTCGCCCATCAAGAGCAGTCTGTCCTTCATGAGCACTTCCCAATTTACCCTGACGGACGGTGAGATACTTTCGTAGGCTAAGTCGATCTCCTCAGATTTGATGTTACCTGGTTCATCATTTTTTTCCTCCTCTAATCCCCTTCTTAGTTTTTCTTTCCTGATCAATTTTATCCTCAAAATCCTCTGTCGCACGTCGTTGCCACTGTTAGCCACATCATTTTCGCTGTTGACTGCTGCAAGTGTCGCTCCATAACAAAATCACCCCTCCTAATCTGAAATCTTGGCTATGCTATTGTTTGAGGATCAAATCGTGGATGCCTAGGTAGAATGAAGAAGAAAATATGGAAGAGAGAGGAGGAAGCAAAAGAGAAAAAAATAAAACATGGAGCAAAAGAAAAATAAAATGAGTGGGGGGGGGGGGGGGGGGCAAAAGGAGAAAGAGGAAAAAAAATTGTGAGATGGAAAATAAAATACACGATGTATTTTAATCAAATTTTTATGAAAAAAACTAGAAAATTTTAAAATTTATAATTATATCTTTTTAAAAAAAATTCCCCTCATCGAATGAATTTTTTTTCCTAATTTTCAAGAGGGTGGTCGCACCCCCAAGGTGTACTTAGCCACACCCCTTGTATGGTTTGACATTTTCATAGTTCAAGAGTATACATGTCCTGACAACATTATATTCTTGTTTATTTAACCATATAGAAATAGTTGCACCCATTATTTTATCATAAAACTTGAAAATAGCAAGCATCTCTAGGACATGTTCGTTGAGTATTATCAAAATTTCAAGAACACTTACAATTTCAGATTTCACATTGTCCGCTCAGGGGGATTATCAAAATTATCTATCAAGTTATCAAAATATGCAAATAAGATGTCATCCTAAGTTATCAATGGATATACAAGTCATCAATGATATACTATCTATATGGATAAGTATTGAGCATCAACAGTCCCCACAGGGATCCGGAGTGGTTAGTGCATGGGAGTGTTGTCTAAGAGGTCCTGGGTTCGAGTCGTGCGAGGCGCACTGAATTAAAACTCCGGGCGTTTGATGTATCAATTCTCGGCCCAACTGTGCACTAATTACTCCGCACTAATTACTCCGGGGACCATGATTTACCAACTCCGGGCGTTTGATGTATCAATTCTCGGCCCAACTGTGCACTAATTACTCCGCACTAATTACTCCGGGGACTGTGATTTACCTCTCTCGTGATGAACTTGGGACGGGTGCGGCAGGGGCGCTGGGGGCGAGCTATTTCGCTTTTATATCTAAGTATTGAGCATCAACATGTATAAATATTATTAATAATCTAAATATGATGAATCAACTACCACTGCACGGCAGATATATATACAAGTCAAACACACAAATACATTAGCACTAGCATTGTCTATAGTGGCCAAGCATTGGCCGATCGCGACCGAGTAGTGTCAACCACGGCTGAGCAGTGAGAAGTGTGTTCAAAAAAGTCCCGGAGATTTAATCCCTCATGCTTAAGCACAACCGGTGGCACCCCAGCACCGTCGGTCGTGGTAAAACTGTGTCGACTTCGACAGAGCAATGCTTGGCTGTGGTTGAGCACAGCCAATCGAGGTTGGCATAGCTCTGCCACAACCGAGCACAGCCGACCGAGGCTAGGCAAAATTGTGTTAGCCGCGATAGAGCAATGCTTGTCCAAGCACAGCCGACCGAGGCTAGCGTAGCTCTGTCGTGCCCTGCCGATCATGGCAGAGTTGTGTCGGTCGTGACACTTCTCGAAGTCGGATGACGAGACGGATAAGAGAGATTGAGAAGAATGAAGTACCTAAACGCCGAAAGAGGAGAAGCCGCTGGAGTAGAAAGATCGCCGGAAGAAGGAGATCGCTGGGAGGAGAGGGATCGAGTGCGTAGGGGGGAAATCGAACACGCAACCCTAATATCCCAAATTAAAATCCTTAATATCCATCGCAAAATGATTGGATATAAAGGGTATAGGGTTTCCCTTGGATCAAATAGAGAAGGCTTAACGATGAAAAACAAAAATCATTTGCCAAATCTCCGTGATGAAACATTTAGACATGTTAATTGATTAAACATTTCAACATGCAGTAGCATTACACGCGTACGTCGTGGTGTCTCGCTCTTTAATTATTCACTTTCTATAGGATTATCTGGAGTTCAATAGGCATGTCGCCGAACCGCATCATGTCGTCTCACGTAACGTACGTCCCTCATCAGTCAACCATTTCTAGGTGGTTGATTGAATCCTCAAATTTCCACGGGATGGTTGATTGAATCCTTCGAATTTTACGGGATAAATTGATTATTAATATGTGAATATTATCAGTATAAAATTTAAAGGTTAAAATTTGACAAAGTTAATATGTCCACCTTCCCCACGTATTAGTCGCAGCATCCGGGTTAATAACCTCCGTGATTTATCTCCTCCGTGTTGATCCCGGGACGGGTTGGCGAGGGCGTTGGAGGTAAGCAAATCGCCTTTTGTCAACTTGATTGAATCCCGAAGTTTTTTACGAGATAGATTGATCATTAATATGTGAATATTATCATCATAAAATTTAAGGATAAAACCTAATAAAGTCAGTATGCCCTCTTTCCTCACGTATTAGTCATAACATCCGAGCTAGTAGCCCTCGTGATTTACCTCCTCCGTGTTGATCCTGAGACGGTTGGCGAGAGCACTGAAAATGAAAAAATCACCTTTTGCCATCATGATTGAATTTTGAAGGCTCCTGGGACTATAATACAATAGAAGAGTAATTAATTATCATCATAATACTTACTAATTTATCTTAACGGCTCATGAAAAATTTTTATAGGACTAAATCGATCAATCGAAATTGAAAAAATCTCATTAGGGAAAGGTAGCTAACACATGCAGTGTTTGGCCTAACACATGCAATCTATCGCAGATCTGAATCTGATATAGATTTTTAATTAGGGAAAGGTAGCTGAAGAAGCGACACGAGGAATCGGAAAATAATAACAACAAAGCAGAGATTAGTGACCTGATTTAGTCGCTCACACGTTTGCTTAGTTGTCAGAACACGAGCAGTTGCATCCCCCATGTGTCGTGCTCTGTGGCCTTGCTTGCATTCCCCATTATCTTTGGTTGGTCGACCGAGCCTAAATCCTTTTAATCCAAGTCAACTTATCGTACATGTCAAATGAGCTTCTAGGAGAAGAAAACGTGTTAATTAGTTATTTTTGCTATATATATGAAATATAACTAAAAACAAGAGTTCTACTTTATGACTGATACGGAGGATAACAGTCTACACATGGCAAGATCCAGTTTCGTTGTCAAATCAGCCAAGACATCCCTAACTTTCATTCTAATCTCTCCTTCTCTACAGTGTCTTGAAGCATCCCTATCAATCCGGCTCTCCTGTGGTGTTCGGCGACTCAATCAACAGAGAAGATAACTCATCGAAGATTCATCCGTGGACGATCTCAGACAGAAACAATGACTATGAACATAATTTCACTAACACAAATAAGATACCTAGAGTGCTGCATGCAAGAACAGAAAGAATAGCCCATCTAGTCTTATTACTGATCTGTTCATTTGCACGGGAAAAGAAGATGATTTTAGCATAACGCCAAATTAAATGGTCCGACTGGCCTTAATGATATGATTTGCATATTTAATTAAGGTTTTAAGGAGTTACAAATTGACTAATTGGGAGTTAACAAGCTAATATCAAGCAACCATTCAACCAAAAGACCAGAAAAAAAATTACAACAATTAGATTGAACACTGTACATAATTCAAAGTGCAATAAGATATCACATTGGTAGCTCCAGATAGGAGTTGCCAAGTCTCGTTTTGATGCTCTGTTTTTTTTTCCTTTTTCATTTTAACATTTGAAAAAAAGTCACAATAAATGTCAAGAGTGACAGATAAAATTCATATGACAGAATGAAAATATATCACCATGACTTTAAAAGAAAGTAAAAAATGAAAAGTGAAAATGGTCAGAGCAGAGTTAGGTAAAAATAAATACAAACCAGATATATCTATTGCTCACAAAATAAGAAGACCAATAATAATTTTTTTAAAAAATTATTCAAGTAGAATAAACATATATAAGATAAATTTGTTGAATTATTTTAAGAATAATAAAATACACGAATTAATGTGATATAGCAATAACGAAATGAAATTATTATGCAACGATAAAATAATTAATTATTATCCTAAATATTCACAATTTAAATTCATCTATATCTTAAGCAAGAATGATCGTCTTAAATTCGTCCGCTGCCTCGTCCAGGAATTTTTTTTACGGGCTATCTACTATGGGTTGCGTAGGTTCAATGAGGCCTCGGCATGCGCTGTCATACGACACGTGTTTTTTTTTTCGTTTGTCACACGATGCTTTGATCTACACACAGGCCTAGCCGCGGTGCCAATTGTTTCTTTAATTTCCATCCAAACGTCACGGTGTCCTGTCCCCCATCCACGATGCTTCTCGTGTTTTGGGTTATTACTTTATTCCCGCCCATCTCTCCCACCCACATCTACACCCGCGTTTATAAATCCCTGCTCCGCTCGCGATCAATCACCGCCGGCGAAGGAAAAAAGAAAAAAAGAAAAGAAACCAAATAGACGACTAGAGTCCTAGACGTCTGAAGAAAAGAGAGTAATCTTACTGGGAGTGTAACTGACCCCCGAAATGATCGCCGGATTTCGCCGCTCCATCTCCTTGTCAGGGCTGAGCCCGAGCGCCAGCCCCTCCCGATGCCGCCTCCGTGACGCACAGCACACCCGCTCCGCCAGCTTCCCCTGCCGATCCCATCCCGTCCTCTCCCTCCTCCATGACGAGATCCGCTCCCTCCGCGCCTCCGCTGACCTCGGTTGCTCTACTTCCTCTGCCTCTGCCTCCGCCGCGGCCACAGTTTTCGAGCGGATCGACCGTCTCCTTGCCTCCCTCGACGACCTCCTCCGGCTCTCGCAAACACGGGATTCTCTTCAGCGCCTCCCGGCCATGACTGATCGCCTCCTCGACGCTTTCCTCCGCCTCGCAGATGCGCAAGGCTCCTACCGCTCCGCCGCTATTGTGCTCGCGCAGCACGCCGCAGAGGCGCGCGCCGCGTCCCGGAGGAGGGACACCGCGCGGCTCACTTCCGCTGCCCGATCGCTGCGGCGAGCGGAGAAAGAGATCGCGGGGCTCGTGTATGGGATCAAGGATCTGGCTAGATGTCGTCCATTCGCTGCGGGGAAGTGGGAGGACGCGGCGGAGGCGGATGTGGCCGGGATCATGGCGGAGGCTGTGGCGGCGATTGGGGCTGCGATGACATTGGTTTTCTCAAATATTTCCCAGGCCGCGGCGGCGTCGATGGCAAAGGAGGAATCACGGAGGGGGATTTGTGGGTTCAGAAAGAAGACGGAGGAGGGAGAGGAGGCGGCAATGGAGATGTTGGTAGAGCGCTTGGAAGGAAATGAGGAGGGAAGCGAGAAATTGTTCAGGAGCTTGATCAACATTCGGGTCTCGCTTCTCAACATCGTCACTCCCTGTGTGTAAATTGTGCCACATTTTACGAGTAGTTAAATGTCTATAGACGAACCAACATTCATTCATCAGCACAAAAATTGATTGCTTGATTTGGATTTTATGATATAAATAGTTCCCGTTTGAAATCGCGAATGAATGATAAGTTATATTTTAATGGATGAAGTCGTCGAATGCCCATCACCAAAGTTCTGAAAACTGAACTGGATATTAAATCGGTCGACGCAAGGTTCGAAGGTTCAATCAATTTAATCGAAGATTTAACCATGATATAATTGATATATAAAATATATATTTATGTATATATGAAATTAACAACTTACTCAGACCCGGCTCAAGACATAGGCAATTAAGGTCTATACCCAGGGCCTCAATAAAATTAGGGCCTATTATTAATATTAATTAATGAATCTTAGGGATGACAACTCATATTAATAAATGAAATGTGATTTTCGATTCTACTTCCCATTTAAATATTTATCCTTATTTTCTCATTTATTTCCTTGTTAATTATATTCTTTAATTTTATATTAAATTCCCACTTATCATTTAAGTCTCACACTTATCTTTATTTCCCGATAAATATAATCTTAATTTTATATATGTATTATTCATTTTACTATTTATTATTATTATTATTTTATTCTTCTTATGCCATTTTGTAATTAGGTAACTCATTTAATCATATATCTTATAAAATTCGATCAATTTTTCTTTTTAATATCTCTCAAAATTCTTTACTAGTTATATCATAACTTCTCTCTCTCTCGTTAGTGCTTCACATAGTTTTTTTTTCTCACCAATAATTTATATGTTTGTACTCTCTCATCTTAAGAGATATCCTTCTCTTTCCTCGTCGATAATATTTTTTTCGCTCTTTCTTTTTCTCTTCGATAATAACATGAATTAGAGATTTTTTATTCATACAATGCAAAATAAAATACTAATATTTTTAAATAACAATTTTTTTTTCATTTTTCGTATGATGAAAAATATTTACTTGTCGAAATTCTAAATAAAAATATTACTTTAGGAGGAAAATTATAAACACCAAATATTCTACGTAAATGATAAATCATGAATAGATTCAAATATAGTTAAAAAAACATAAGTGATTTTCTATTTAATATTTGGGCAAAATGACAATTTCATCTTGAAAAAATAGTGCGGGCGGTGGACAAAATTATTATTAAAATTTGAATATAAAAATTTAATTATTAATTGTATATCTCATAAAGTTATAAAATTAAATTTTATTTAAAAATCTATTTTTAAAATTAATATTTTATTTTTTTTCAAAAAAATTAAATATCAATCTCAAGTTCTAGGTAAAAGGACGAGAGAAATGTTTTTAAAAAACTTTGAAGGATTAAAAAAAAATTTTGCCTAGGGCCTTAAGTATTCTCGAGACTGCCCTGAACTTACTCAATTATTTTTTTCAAGATTAGATTAACTAGGTCGAGCATATGATATATTTTTATCAGGAATTCAATATAGTATTCTTGAAAAACATAATTAATTTTAAATAAAAATTCAAATTTAAAATTATTAGGTTCTAGGAAATAATAAGTTTATTCGTTTGGGATTTTTGATGAAAATAAATTATGATTTTGACATTTTATTTTTTAATTTTTATTTTTTAATAAAAATGTAAAACTGTAAAAGGAGAAAAAAAATCAAAAAATATAAAATAAAATAAATCAATCTAGTTTGTCCGATTTTTCGATTTGTCTGGTTCATCAGTTCTCGACCTGTTCAGAACGATTCTCACCCAGTTCCTGAGCCAGTTTTCAGAATCAACTCGGATCGAAAATTTGACCGATTCTTGATTCCCGATTCCTAATTTCCGATTCAACCGATCCGATCGACCGATTCGATTCAATTTTCAGAACGTTGCCCGTCACCGTGCAAGCTGGCAAAGTCGGAAAGAGAGAGATAAGCAAAATATAGGAAGTAAGTTTTTCGGCCATGAAACGAAGAAGATGAACAATACATCGTGGAGTTTGTGATGATTAATTGAAAAGCACATATCTTTATCGTTGAAATAAACTCCTTTTATAATAGTATTAAAGTAAAATATTATCCTTTTCCTCGTTAATCAGACGCTATATCGTCATATCATATAATCATGTCATTCCCTTTCTATATTTACAGAAGTTCGTATGAGTCACGCAATGTCCGTACGTTAGTCCATAAAATAGTAAGTTAGTTGGGCTGAAGAGCATGAGATGTTATAGTGATTGCTAACTTATATCTTTTTTATATTTGGCTTAATCGATTTATGATCGTCGAATTTTCATAAGGTTATTTTTGGAGGAAGCAAACTAATTGATTTACGTCAAGGCTAATATTTGATACTATCTCTGTAAAATGATATTGCTCCGCTATTGGTGCTCACGGATAGCAGCAATTCGTTTCCAAGATACAACGACGTCTCTCGGAATAGTAGCATTTCAAATTCCGAGATCGACGAACCTTTCCGTAAGCTTTTTGGACTCTTGATGCAGAAGATGGATGAGTACAAATACTTTTAGATTGCAATGCTTGAATGAATGAAATGATCAAGTGGAGGGATCTATTTATATTGAGTGAAGAGGTAAGTACCCTTTAGTTCGGACAGATCTGGACCGTTCATAATGAAAGGGTATAACCCTTTAAAGGTCTTTTAATCTCGTCCCTTGATCTGAAGAGTTGTAACTCTTCAGATCTCATCTTGATCTCAGCCGCCAGATTAGAATATTTAATCTGACGCCTCAGATCCATCATCACTCTTCACAGTCAGATTCGAATCTGACGCTCCAAATCGCACCTGCCTGCGATCTGACCAGATCTTTGATCCGACGCTCCAGATCGCACCTTCCTGCGATCAGTCCAGATCTTTGATCCGACGACCACCATCTGTTCGCCCAATCTAGTCATCGTTCTCTACACAGTAACATGCCACATATACACTGCCTCGTCACTGACATGCCATGTGGTGCCACCTGATCACGACACGTCACACCGACATGCCACGTGGCATCACCTGATCACGACACGTCATTGTCACGTGGAGCATAAATTAAAGCTCCTCGCGACGATGCGTACGTGCAAAGTGCGCCAACAAAGTGCCCATTGTTGACCAAGTTATGCATGTCTGCTTAGTGGATTTCCAAGATACTACTCCCTCCACCGATCGTGAATACATATCCACTAGTGGATTTGGAGTCTTTTGTATCGGAGATCCAATTAGCATCACAATATCCCTCCAAGACTGTAGAATACCTTCCGTAATGTAATCCGTAGTTCATAGTATATTTTAAATATCTAAGAACTCGCATCAGTGCTTTCCAATGGGTGTCGTTTGGATTGTTCGTAAAACGACTCAGTTTGTTGATCACACAGGCAATATCCGGACGAGTACAGTTTGTGAGATACATCAAACTGTCAATTATCCGGGAATATTCCAATTGCGATATGGGTTCACTATGGTTTTTCGCTAAGTGTTGACTTAGATCCATAGGTGTTTTTACAGTAGAGAGATCATATGCATTGAATCTTTTCAATATTGACTCTAAATAATGACATTGTGTTAAAACTATCACATCGGACGTCCTGAAAATTTTAATTACCAATATGACATCTGCTAGACCCATATCTTTCATGTCGAAACTATTGGTCAACATTTTCTTAGTACTCGCGATGATATCATGATTACTTCACATTATGAGCATGTCATCTACGTATAGACAGACGATTACATGACTCTCAGGTGTGCTTTTGACATAAATGCATTTGTCACATTCATTTATTCTGAATTCGTTTGACAACATTATTTTGTCAAATTTTTCGTGTCATTGCATTGGCGCTTGTTTAAGTTCGTACAACAACTTAACAAGTCGACACACCTTTCCCTCAGTTCCAGGAGTTATGAACCCCTCGGGTTGCTCCATGTAGATTTCTTCTTCCAACTCACCATTTAAAAACGCAGTCTTAACATCCATTTGGTATATTTCAAGATCATACAATGATGCAATGGCTATCAGCACTCGTATGGATATAATCCTTATCACCGGTGAGTAGGTATAGAAGTAATCAAGGCCTTCCTGTTGCTTGTACCCTTTAGCTACAAGTCCGACCTTATACTTGTCAACCGATCCATCAACTTTATACTTGCATTTTAGTATCCACCCAAGTATGGTTATTCATGATGAACTCGATTTCACTATTGACAGCTTCTTTCCACAATGGGGCGTCGGGACCAGAGAGAGCTTCGCTTAGTGTTCTTGGGTCCATTTCTGACATGAATGTCATGAAATCTGGCACGAACGATTTCTCAACTCTAGCCCGTTTGCTCTGACGTGGCTCTTCACTTTGATCGTCAATAGTCCATTTATGACAACTAAGTTCTGGAGCATTATCTTTGTTAGAACTTCCGTTGTCATTATTTTGAACATTTTCCTTCTTATTTGGGAACACATCTTCAAAAAAATATTACATTCTGAGATTCTATGGTTGTACCCATATGAATATCAGTAATGTCTGACTTATGAACTATGAAGCGATATGCACTACTATTTTGAGCATATCCGACAAATATTGCATCGAACGTTTTAGGTCCGATCTTAACTTGCTTTGATTTTGGTACTTCAACCTTTGCTAAGCACCCCCACACATTCAAGTATTTGTACGATGGCTCGCAGCCTTTCCATAGTTCATATGGTGTTTTATCATTTTTTTTGAGGGATTTTGTTGAGAATATGATTTGCTGATAATATGGCTTCCCCCCCACAAGTTCTGGGGTAAGCCTGAATTTATCAAAAAGGCATTTATCATTTCCTTTAGTGTCCGATTTTTACGTTCGGCAACACCATTCGATTGAGGTGAGTAAGGTGCCATTGTCTGATGGATAATTCTAGATTCTGAACAGAATTCATCAAACGGTGTACCATATTCTCCACATCTATCGCTACGAATTATTTTAATTCATTTTTCAAGTTGATTTTCAACTTCTGTTTTATAGGTTCTGAAAGCTTCTAGGGTTTCGTCTTTACTTCTTAAAAGAAAGACATAACAGAACCTCATGCAATTATCGATAAAAGTAATGAAGTACTTTTTACCTCCTCTAGTTTGCACGAATTTCAAGTCACATAGATCACTATGTATTAATTCTAGAGGAGTCGTTGACCTTTCCACCGAATGAAAAGGTAGTCTCATCATTTTTGCCTCCACGCACACTTCGCATTTGTGTGTTTCGCCAACATAGATGTTCGGTAATAAATTTAGTTTGACGAAATATTTCAGAGTATTATGATTGACATGCCCAAGACGATCATGCTATAAATTAAAACACTCAACAACATAGCTTGAAGCTTTTAATTTATTATTATCAAAATTACGATGTACAATCATTACAACCATCTTGAACAAATTTTATTCTAAATACTCGTTTCCTACGAAGACACCGTTCTTCGTAAGCACAAAGTTGTTGGATTGGAACACTAGTTTGAATCCGGCTTTAACAAGTGTCGATCCAGAAACTAAGTTCTTCCTGATGTCGGGAACATGGAGCACATCAATGAGAGTTAGGTCCTTCCCGGATGTCATTTTTAGAACAACTATCCCGAGTCCGACAATTGAGGACGTCGTAGAGTTGCCCATATAGAGCTTTCTTCCACTTATCGGGGTGTACTTGGAGAACATCCCCATGTCCGAACAGACGTGGTGGCTTGTTCCAGTATCGATCCACCACTGCTTCGGGTTGTCCACCAAGTTGGCTTCGAACACGACCGCAGTGAGATCTAGAGAGCTGAAATCTATGTCAGCGGAGGTTGCGACTTGGTTCGCAACATTCTTCTGGCTCTTGGTTATCTTCTTCGGGCGTCTACAGTCTTTGGACATGCGTCCTGACTTTCCATAATTGTAGCACGTGCCCTTGAACCTTTTGCCTTGAGCCTTCTGGTTCGGTTGCTTCGACTTCTTGGCTTTTGGTTTCGTCAGGTTGGACATCTCATCGACTGCCCGCTTTGTTCCTCTAGAGTCGGATAATTTTCGATTATCCTCCTCTATTCGCAGTCGCAGGATGAGGTCATCATGTCCCATCTCCTTCTGCTTGTGCTTTAGGTAAATTTTAAAATCCTTCCATGATGGAGGGAGTTTCTCGATTACCGTAGCAACTTTGAATGACTCGTTCAACGACATTCCTTCAGCGTTCAGATCATGCATTATCAGTTGCATGTCTTGGACCTGAGACATGACGCTCTTGGAATCCACCATTTTGAAATCCAGAAACCGACCGGCGATGAATTTCTTCAGTCCGGCGTTTTCGGTTTTGTATTTCTTCTCCAGCGATTCCCACAATGACTTGGTCGTCTCCATCATGCAATATACGTTATATAACGCATTGTCCAGCGCATTAAGAAAGTAATTGCGGCATAGGAAGTCTCCGTGTGACCATGCATCGCGAGCAGCCTGGCTCCCAGAATTATCTTCCGTAGCGGCTGGCGGGTCTTCACGCAGGAATCGTACAAGGTTCAGCGTGGTCAGGTAGAACAACATCTTCTTCTGCAATCTTTTGAAGTCGGCTCCGTTGAATTTCTCCGGCTTCTTGACGTGAGGGACGACGGTTGGTACATCGTTGATTCCGACCATATCAGTTTGCCGAATATCATTTTACGATTGTTGGTTGCTTGCTTGTATCTCCTCGGTATTTGACTTAGTCGATTTACGACCGTCGGATCTTCCGGGAGGTTGCTTTTGGAGGAAGTAAACTGATTGATTTACGTCAAGGCTAGTGTTTGACACTATCTCTGTAAAATAATATTGCTCCGCTACTGGTGCTCACGGATAGCAGCAATTCGTTTTCAAGATACAACGACGTCGCCTCAGAATAGTAGCACTTCAAATTCTGAGACCGACGAACCTTTCCGTAGGCTTTTTGAACTCTCGATGTAGAAGATGGATGAGTGCAAATGCTTTTAGATTGCAATGCTTGAATGAATGAAATGATCAAATGGAGGGATCTATTTATATTGAGTGAAGAGGTAAGTACCCTTTGGTTCGGACAGATTTGGGCAGTTCATAACGAAAGGGTATAACCCTTTAAAGGTCTTTTAATCTCGTCCCTTGATCTGAAGAATTATAACTCTTCAAATCCCATCTTGATCTCAGCCGCCAGATTAGAATATTTAATCTGACGTCTCAGATCCATCCTCCCTCTTAACAGTCATATTCGAATCTAACGCTCCAGGCAGGTGTGATCTATCCAGATCTTTGATCCGACGCTCCAGATCGCACCTTCCTGCGATCAGTCCAGATCTTTGATCCGACGGCCACCATCTGTTCGCCAAATCTAGTCATCATTCTCTATACAGTCACGTGTCACATAGACACTGCCTCGTCACCGACATGCCACGTGGCGCCACCTGATCACGACACGTCATCGCCATGTGGATCATAAATTAAAGTTCCCCAATGCTCCTCGCGACGTTGCGTACGTGCAAAGTGCAAAGTACAAAGTGCAAAGTGCGCCAACAAAGCGCCCATTGCGCGCGTGGCGGGCCCCCCAAGGATAGAAACCTCCTGTTCTTTTGTATTAACGACATTAGCACAAGAACACATATAAGAAAATATTAGCTCTCGTCGGTTAGCAATGTGGGACTAAAGCCCCATCTTTTTCCTTAATGTTCATTTGAGCGTATTTTGAACAATTATTTTCTTATTCACCCTTAATCGGTTTTGAGCAAATAAATAGTCCAGATATATCTACGCGAAATGTAGATTTCGATTTTGAAGTCAAACTTGACTTTCAACGATCGATGACATCAAAATTTTATTTTGTAAAATCGTATCCAACATGTTAAGGGAAGAAGTCGGAAAAGTTGGATGGAATGTGCTAGGGGCCACGTAAGTGAGAGTGTTCAGTCGGCGTGGTTGAGCAAGGAAGGAGTTAACTATCCAATTGATAGAGCTAAGCCGACTGAACAAAGCCTTGAGTTGTAGCAGTTGGGTTGGCTGAGCAGGATGGTCGAATCGGTGGCTTGTCCAAAATAGACAGAGTGGGGATCATTTTATTGATATATTTTGATTTTTTACTTTTCTTTCGGTTTGACTATTGACTTTTTTAAGACACATGGAGGTTTCTAATACATCCCATGTTATAAGCTTCACTTTCAAATTTAGTCGGGTTAGAGTTGGCTAGTAAGTCCTCGAATCAATGACTAATTCAAAATACTAAAGTAGGTCGAGTAGGGATGATCCTACGGACCTATCTTGTTTTTTACTTCAATTACAACTTAACTATTGATCTTTTAAAATGTATTAAAATGTATGGAGACTTCTATAATGCTCCTCCATCACATATTGATAGTTATTAAAATATGATAAAGTATTTTGATTTCAAATTCAAGAAATAAGAGAAGTCTATTTTGGAAGACCTATTAACAAGCGTGAAGGCTCCTAAAAACTCCTTATCATATATTAATAAGTATTAAAATATGATAAAGTATTTTGATTTATCTCCAAATATGGTAATGTTTTTTAATCTTTTTCCGATGGTCTTCCTCATAAACGAAGGAAGGTAGAGAAGCTAGGTTTCAAATATCAATGACAATTTATTATATGATGCACATAAATTTTTAAATTTATCAAAATAATTGTATTATTTTAGTATTTATTAAAAAACATACTAAATTAAATGATTTTTCTATTCTATCCCTCCTAACAATTCCGGACAAATCTAACTTTCTTTCTCTTTTCTCTATAATTTATTTTCTCTCATCTCTTTCTTCTCGCCGGTATTGAAGGTCTATTCTCTTTACTCTCATCTCTTCACTTTCTTTTTTCTTCTCTTTTTTGCATTCATGCATGCATAATGTAGATCTAATATGTAAATCATATTAGACCAACGATATTTAGAATTTAGTTGATTCTTTTGTTAATATTTTAACTCATCCAAAAAATAGAAATAAACAATAGATAACATATTTGAACTGTTTGCAACCTCAAAAATTTACAAGACTTGAATGGGTGCAATCAGAACTTTCTAGGTAAGTAAGTGAGTTTCAGTCAAAACTCATTGATCGACCTAGAGATCTCAGATTGCAACTATTTCAAGTCATGTTGATTTCTGAAGATGCAAAGAGTTTAAATATGTTATTCATTATTTATTTTCACTTTTTTAGATGTGTTAAAATGTAATAAGGAAGAATCAATAAGAAATCTCACGTTGGCCCTGATATAGAATCATATCAGGCCCAACGTGGGGGTTCTTGTCGATTTTTCCTTATTATATTTTAACTCTTTTGGAGAAACCAAAATAAATAATGAATAACATATTTAAACTTTTTGCAACTTCAGAAATTCACAGAACTTAAAATGGATACAATCGGAACTCTTTAGGTAAAGAGTTCAAATATATTATCTATTGTTTATTTCGACTTTTCCGAATATGTTAAAATGTAATAAGAAAGAATCGACAATCAATCTCATATTGGGCTTGATATGAATCATATCAGGCCTAACACTTATTCCGTAAGTAATGGGTGCTACTTGTATATTTGTCTAGATATTCTTGTTCTTGACTTGTTTCTTGGTTTCCTCGTTGACCATTCAACTTTTTTTTCCATAATTACCACTTAGCCTAGTTGATTTTGGAGTGCTCCTAAGAAACGAGCTCAGTGGTGCACTTACAAGCCTAACACATGTTAGAAGGTTTTAGCAAATATCATCGACTTTTTACCAAAGGACGTACGTAGATTTTCAAATTGATCAAAAAGTGCACATTACTTTGATATTGACCAAAGAGTGTACTGGATTATATATTTTTTCTATTTTACCCATCTTGACAAAATCAATTTTTTTGGTCTCTTTTCTTCTCTCTTTCCCTTCTTTTTTTTTGCATGCAGGCATACATAACATGGGTCTCATAATGTTTAATATTTAACTAAGGGGCCGCTTGGTATAAATTTGGTAATGGGAATGATAATGGATTTGATTGAGGGGTGTATGGGTTTGGTGATAACCTAGTGGGGGTGGGTTATGAAATCAAGGGTATCATATCCTTATTTTGATTCCGATTCCCATATACCAAGTACCATCAATGAGAATGAAATCTATTTCATTCCCATTCCCACCTTCTAAACCCGCTTACCAAGCGCCCCCTAAGTGTCTTAACCATGATAAAAATCATGTGTCTGATATGGTGCATATCAGGCCCAACGCGAGCCTAATATGGTGCATATCAAGCCCAACGCGGGCCTAATATGGTTCCACATCAACCCCATGTTGGGCCTGATATGGGTTCATATCAGGTCCAATGTGGGTCTGATTTTTCTCAATAATATTTTAATACATCTAGATAAGTCAAAATAAAGCAATGGACGACACCATTAGATTTCTTGCAACCCCATAAATCCATAGAAGCCAAAATGGGTCAAATCGAACTTGTATAGGTCCATCAATGGGTTTCAGTCAAAACTCATTGATCGACTTAGAAACATCAGATAGCAAATATTTCAGGTCCCGTGGATTTATGAGGTTGACAAGAGAAGGGCTTCAAGTTTAATTAGTTGAAAAACAAGCTAGAGCGACCTTCAATATGAAGATTGGAAAAGGCTAGTCAGGGCTGATCAACATGCCTCATATATACATCGATGCTCGCCCATGAAAAAAAAAGCTATATCAATCTCAATAAACTTAATTATGCCTACCTTTTTTGCCAAACACGGCCACCCAAGCTCTACTTTCATGAGTGAGGTACATTCACATTAGCCTTCTGAGTTAAACACGAGGAAAGATGAGTAACTAAAGAGTCCAACATCCTTTTCAAAAGTGATATTCCAAAACAAGGAAGAAGATCCAATGAGCTAGGTCTAAATCTTTTCTTCAAGAATCCATATTTAGACCGTCTTTTTCTTTCCCATGTTCACCTTACTGCTCTTAGGAATAAGTCCGACATTCCACGTTTCCTAATTCATCAAAAATTTATCCTTTAAATTAGTCATTTCATTTCATTTCATTTCGGAGACTATTCTAGGAGAAGTTTGAATCTGCTCAGTTAAGATATTGATAATTGGTCTTGGATTGACATGGTTTATATGTTACCGATTCCCGGAAGAGTTAATTTCTCCATGTGGGCTTGATATGAGTGCATATCGAGCCGAACGTGGGTCTCAGATTGCAACCATACTGGTTCCACATCGGGCTCATGCACATTGGTTGATTCTTTCGATAATATTTTAATAGTTATAAGAAGCTGAAATAAGCAATGTAGTGAGACTGTTGGATTTCTTAAAACCTCATAAATTAACAGGATCTGAAATGGTTACAATATGAGGTCTTTAAGTCTATCAGTAAGTTTTGACTAAAACCTACTGATGAACTTATACAAGTTCAATTGGCCTAATTCAGCTTCTATGGATTTATGGGATTGTAAGAAATTCAACGGTAGGGTCTATTGTTTATTTTGACTTCTCTAATGTGTTAAACTATTATTGAAAGAATCATACTCACATTGGGTTCGATATGAGTGCATATCAGATCCATGTTGAATTTGATATGGGTTTATACCAAACTCACTATTTTTATCATGACTAAGACACTTAGTTAAATATTAAATATTATGAGGCTCATGTTATGCATGCGTGCTTGTAAAAAAATAAGGAAGAGAAGATAGAAGAGAGAAGAAAAAGGAGAGATAAATTTTATTTTGTTAGGAAGGATAGAATAGAAAAAATATATAATTGAATGCGTTTTTTTGTCAATATCAAAGTAATACATATATATTTTTGATTAATTTAAAAATCTAGGTGTGCCAAAGCTGAGATATCATTGTTAGTTGTATACCTCACCCGACAACTTACTATTTTTTATTTGATTTTGGTATTCATTCATGCAGGATTATGCTCGCATATTTTGTAGGGAGAGCCAAGAATGTTTTGGAATGATTTATAAAATTTCATAACTAGAAATTTCAAAATTTCTAACTTGTCAAAAAAACATTATGGTGCCTATGGTGGTACCAGTATGATTGTTATTTCATTACAAGAGTTTAGTCTTAGTTTCTAGTTGCGCCCACTTGTTTTTTATTCATCCAATCATCCTATATATTGAAGTATACTTTAATTGTAATATTTATAACGAATAATTAGTGATTTTTTAGCCTGATAACTACTTTCTGCTTCCTTATTTTTCCAGATGTTATAGATGTAAAATGAGTTAGTGATTATGATTGCCATTAGTTGTATTTTATGTTGCTAGGCATTTTTTTACTTGGTTAATTTTTATTGTTACATTATTACTTATGTTGTATATTTTATCCTTACTTTGTCTTTTAAGTTCTATCACATCACAATCTTTTGTTATAATATCAAGAGAACTTTACATTCTTCTCCCATATACGTATGGTGCAATCTTTTTTAATTAAAATTAATCAATTTGACTAAACTCGACTTCACTTAAATTTGAGTTTTTATATTTGATAATGATATTTAGAAAATGCAAATGGGTCAAGGTTGATCGGATATTTGACTGTGTAATCCTAGTGGAACTAAACAAACCTAGTGGGAACTAGGTGAAGTCCAAGTTAATCTGCGAGGATCACACATTAGCAGGATGAAAGCTACCGAGAGACTAGACTTAATTGCGGTTAGGCAACGAGAAGTCTTAGTGGAACTAGGCAGACTTAGTTGGGAATTGGTGAAGTTCAAGTGGATCTGAGAGGATTGCATATCGACAAGGTGGAAGTTTATTAAGAGACTATACCTAACTATGGTTAGGCAAAGAGAAGTCCTAGTAGGACTAGACAAACCTAGTTGGGAACTAGGTAAAGGCCAAGGTGGGTTAGCTGGAAGCTAAACACTTGGCATGAGTGGAATCCTAGTTGGGAACTAAGCAACGAAAAACCCTAATAGGTCATGATTAACCAAAAGTTGGGCAAAACAACCCCGGACTTGGTTTAAGCAAGTTAGGATTAGGACAATCAATCAGGTGATTTATTGAGAATTGTTTCTCGTGAAATATAAATGCCCTTAATCGATTGGGCAATTGATTAAGGGGCAGACCAATTGATCAGTTGATCGATTAGTGGCTAGGTTGTCGCAAAAACAAAATCAACCTAATCAATCAGGTGATCGATTAAGACGGTTATGTTGCAAGAACACAAGCCCTCATAATCGATTGGGCAATCGATTAAGGGTTGGTAATCAATCAGGTGATCAATTAGGAGAAGAAGAAAATAGCTGTTGCGAGGTTTTCAAGAGAGTTTTGGAGCCAAGTGTTGTTATATGTTCAAGCATCTAGAGAGAATTTTAAGCTAAAAGAGAGCAAGAAAAGCAAGAGCTTATTGTTGTAAATCTTGTAAGATTTAATTTATATTTGCTTGATTCTTGTTGTATTTCTTTGTAAGCTTGTACAAAGCTTATTCACCTCTACGAAGGAGGTTTTCATAGTGGATTTGTGAGTAAGGAGTAGATCTTTGGATTAGTCACCTCAAGGAGGTGAATACCAAGTAAAATCAAGAGTATTAGCATTTCTCAAGTCTTTCGCCGTGACAAATTTTCATTGAGCAAAAGTGAAGCTATTCACCCCTAGCTCTCGATGTATCCTAACAAGTGATATTAGAGCGAGGTCGCTCTTTTTTGAACTAATCGCCGAGAGAGCAAAGTGCTACAGGAAGAAGAAGTTGAAGAGAAACCCTAATTTCAAGAAGTCATCATCAAGGGGATTCAACTTCAAAAATGGAGTTTGGCTATTCGGGCATGTCCACCATTCGGAACAACAAGCTTCGATCTTTGAAAATCAAGAATCGAAAATTTCTTCACTATGGAGATAGAGTAATGGTTTGTTCTAATAGAGTAATTTCAAACTCTAACGGATAACAAAGGGAAGCTTTTCAAGAAAAGTAAATAGACTACGGAGCAACTAAGAAAATCCGAGACAAATGATAAGGTAACCAAAATTTTAGTTAATTTATTGCTTAACAATATCTTGTGCAAAATGGGGGAGTACAAGAGCGCAAGTGAATTATGGAGCAAGTTGATCAAGTTTCATGAAGATCCTTCCACCTTGCTGAGTTAAGAAAAATCAAAAGAGGGAGATTCATTGGATCAAAAGGAAGAGGACTCGAAGGTTGAAAGATGTTCAACATTCAAAGAAGAAATTTAAGAA
The DNA here is from genome assembly GCA_024364735.1 of Boesenbergia rotunda. Taxonomy (NCBI): domain Eukaryota; kingdom Viridiplantae; phylum Streptophyta; class Magnoliopsida; order Zingiberales; family Zingiberaceae; genus Boesenbergia; species Boesenbergia rotunda. The sequence goes on along the minus strand of JAGFNQ010004105.1, from coordinate 94,844 downwards.
GCACCCACCTCAAGGATTGAGAGGGTGCATAGATCATTGACTTTGGAACAAGAAGATGCATCATCATCCAAGGTCAATAAAGAAGAGTTAACTGCCACCTCTATAACTTATGAAGGTATAAAAATTTCAATGTGTAAAAATAAAGATCACACCATTTATTTTGCGTGTAGGGGAAAAGAGCACTATAAGAGTAAGTGTCCAAAATTGACTAAGAATAAGGGTCAAGTAGCATCCAAGGTCAAAGAAAAATCAAAAGAGGTCAGATTTGTGCTACAGAAGGGCAAAGAGCACATTATGTATTTTTCTTGCAATGAGAAGGGGCATTATCGAAATCAATGTCCAAAGGGGAGAAATTCGACCAAAAATAAAAGAGGAAGCTCAAGTCAAGGAGGAACTTCCAAAAGCATTGCTAGGTACCATTAGTTAATGGTAATTATTTACATTATGATAAAATGCATGTCTGAAATAATTTTTATTATTTTAATACTATTTATCATGAAAATAGAAAGTATGATAATGTTAGAGAAAACTATAAAGTCTTTCAAGCTAGGACTACCACACCTAGGGTTAAGGAACAATTTATGAATCTAATGGTGATCTACAAAATCTAAGGCCAAGAAGAAAAATATCCATGACAATTATAGAAAATCAAGTTTTGAGGATTTAAGACAAGAGAATCAAGTTTGGAGGTCAAAACTTGATAAACTAGAAAAGTCACTTAAAAGAATTGAAAATTTATTTAACGAATCCAAGGAACAAAACCTAGGTTTAGGAAAACAATGATTATTCAATGACAAGAGAGGTTTGGATACAAACCAAAGGCCAAAGAAAATTGTTTATCATATCATAGAGTTTCATTTGATTATGGAATTAAATCTAGGCCACGAGTCAAGTCAAGGTCATAAGAGAAGTTATCTTTAGAGTTGACCTAGAAGGGACTAGCATTACTAAGGGTTCTAAGGAGCCTAGGAAAGTCATTAGGAAAATATCAAGGGAGGTTATCCCTAGTGAGTACCTAGAATACTCAAGGAGCACCAATATGTTTTGGATTCCTAAGAGTGTGTTCGCCACACCCTAGATGAATTTGGAGTGCGTCAACTCTCATTGGAAGTGTAGTTAACCCAATCGTGATGAAGTTAACACTTTGGGATATTTTTAAGGAATTGTTGCCTTTGAAAATAAAGAAGTTGATATTTACTCTTGATCAGTAAAGTTGTGCAAAAATTAAATATTTTGGAAGATTTGAGCTTAATCAAATTGGCACCAATGGGCTAGAATTCAAAGAAATGCCAAGTTGGGATTTTAGCATTCTCTTTAGGGAAATGAGGGCAAATTAGGATTATTTTAGGATCATCAATTAGTTTAGGAGTACTTAAATAGTGAATCTAGGTAATTTCTTTTACGCTAGAATGCTATGATTTGTATGCCCTATCATATGCCATAACATTATGCTTTAACATTCATATTTTATTATGAAAAATATCATATGTCATGTCATACTTATATCATATAGCTATAATCGGTTCTTCATTTGAAAATATGCATTTGATGTATGCTATAATTATTATCATGCATTATTTTAAGTTATTGAAATTAAGGACATTGATATTAATTGACATCCTAGGTAGGATGTTCAACGTTTAAAATGTATAATTAGAAATGCATGAACCCTAGTTTAGAAGAATCTATTTCTATATATCTCACAAAAACTTTAAGTTGACTTGTATGTGTATTAAGACATATTAGATATAAGTAAAATAATAAGAAGATGAACAAAACTCAAAGTGTGATTTAGCACATCCTATTGAATTTTAAGATCATCAAAATAATGATTTAGTGAACTTGAATCATTGGGAAAGCTAGTGTACAAGTTATGTGTATTTAGCCCAAAGAACACGGTCGGAAATTATTTTTGAAAATTATTTTAAAACTATTTTGATGAAGTCTATCTTTTGATAGGAATCATCATTAATTAATTGGAAACAAAATATATAGAGTAAAACATTGAAGTTTTTCAAGGTTTACAATTTTATGTCAATCTTTGAAAATGGAAATTATTTTCAAGAAAATATTTTTTCCATTCTAGTATATGGTACAAATAATGTCTATGTAAAATTTCATGATTTTTCGACAATCGGAGAATTATTTATGATTTTCTTAATTCAAATATGAAATTATTTTCAAAATAAAAAATGGCAATCGATTAGGCAATCGTTAACCCCCACACCAATAGATTGGTCAATCGATTAGCAACGTATTTCCATGACTATAAACTCGTGGAATCAATTAAGTAATCGATTAGAATGACTCAATCAATCACGTAATCGATTAAGGCAGGCCGTAATAGATTGAAACCCAACTTCAATCAATTCGGATAGATTGTAATCGATTGGTTACTAAAACCAATCAATTAGAAACCCTGATTTTGGCTAATATTGGCTGATTTCAGTCCATTGAGTCAAGATTAAGTCATTTCACTAATCCTAACCCTATGCAAGACTTTTATAAGCATGTATGGGTAATTTTGATGATGAAAATAAGGAAGGCATTATTGAAAATGACTAGAATGGGTTTAGAGGAGGTTTATGTTTAAGTGAAAATATTTAAATCTCATAACTTCGTTTTGAGTTTTCCTAATGATTTAGGAACTCAAAATCATTGTTGGTGCAATGTTAGGAATTGGAGCAAGTTTTGAGGGAGAGGTCTTCCTTAAAAATATGATTTATTTTCTTTTAATAAAAGACAACAATGAAGAATAGGGATCTTCATTGTGACAAGTAGATGCTCAAGGTTGAGCATACGAGACAATGAAAGGGATGAGATTTTTATTGGGTTTTGACCAAATTGACTCTTGGGAGAGAGTTTTTAATGTATGTCAAACGGGGGAGGGGGGGGGGGAATATATAGTTCAAGCTAGAAACCTTTATTGAAGATGAGAGTTGGGCTAAAAGGTTAGTTTATCTTAAATATATTGTCAAACATCAAAATCAGGGAGATTGTTGGTACAATTTTCTTTGGGTCATGATGACTAGTTTGACTAAGCTCGGGTTGGCTCAAGTTTGAGTTTCGACAATGATATTTGAAAAATATGTAAGACAAGTCAAATTTATCAAGGTTGACCGGATACTTGATTGAGAAGTGCTAGTGGGACTAGGCAGACCTAATTGAGAACTAGGTGAAGTCTAAGTGGATCTGGGAGAATCACGCGTTAATAGGGTGGAAGTCTACCGAGAGACTAGACTTAACTATGGTTAGACAAAAGGAAGTCCTAGTGGGACTAGACAGACCTAGGTGAAGTCCTAGTAGATCTGGGAGGATCGCATGTTGGCAGGGTGGAAGTTTACTGAGAGACTAGACCTAACTGCGATTAGACAAAGGAAAGTCCTAGTGGGACTAGGCAGACATAGTTGGGAACTAGATAAAGACCAAGGTGGGTTAGCTGAGAGCAAAACACTTGGCGTGAGTAGAATTCTAGTTGGGAACTAGGCAACGAAAAAATCCTAATAGGTCATTGTTGATCGAAAGTTTGGCAAAGCAACCCCAAATTTGGTTTAGGCAAGTTAGGGCTAGGACAAGATCAATTGTGGATTGTTTCTCGCGAACTAGAAAGACCTTTAATCGATTGGGCAATTGATTAAGGGGTATACCAATAGATCTGGTGGCTAGGCTGTCGTGAAAACAAAGTCAGCCTTAATCGATAGGGTGATCTATTAAAGCAATTTTATCACAAGAACAGAGGCCCTCGTAATACATTGGGCAATCAATTAAGGGTTGGTAATCGATCAAGTGATCGATTAAGAGAAGAAGAAAATAGTCGTTGTGAGGTTTGGACGACTGGATTTGATCGGATCTTCGAATGAATCGATTGACCAATTGATTGAAAACCCTAGTTTGCGGGATTTAAAGGGTGTTACAAGGATTCAAATCACAAGCTTTTTCTCCGTCGTCATCGCCATTTCAAGAGAGTTCTTGGAGTCAAATATTGTTGCATTTCCAAGCATCTAGAGGTGATTCTAAGCTAGAAGAAAGCAAAAAAAAAAGAACTCATTATTGTAAATCTTATAAGATTTCATTTGTATTTGCTTGATTCTTATTACATTTCTTTGTGAGCTTGTACGACCTTTTTCGCCTTCGCAAAGGAGGTTTTCATAGTGTTAGTAATATGAGAGAAGTGTCCTAAGGCAATCGCCTTATGATTGTAAATATTTATTTTAATAAATGAAAATTCACTATTTGAGTATACATGTTTGTGTATTTGATTGGGATCTTAAACTCATTTACTGAATGTCCGCAATACAATTCACAGCATGAGAGAATTTGTGATGAATTCACAACTAGTGATTATCTCTACATGTGCAATTGTGAAGTATTGAAATTGTCCCTAGTCGATGAATTGATAAATACGGACACTATCAATTCTGTTGAGACTAGCATGGGTTATTCTCTAATCAGCTGATTCTCACTAGCTGGTGACATTGGGATGTCCGGAGATAAACATGAATGCTAGTTAAGGGAACTAGTTCATTGGAGTGACTGGCTGTAAAACTTCACATGGTAGTCTATATATAGACATGTCAGTGAAGTTCTTACTGTAGCTTAAGTGCGATGTTCCTTTGACTTGCGGTGTTCAAGTCATCTTGGTCATGGAGACTTATACTTTAACATCTTAAGCAAGCATCTCTAAGGAGGTGTGGACCCAGGATGGTTGGGTATAAGCCGAAGTGCCCGAAGATGTTTGAACAGCCTACAAAGGATTCACCACTCCTTGCGAGGAGATGTATACCCAAGGCCTATCGTCGGATTGTTACTCAAAGTCTCTGGCCAGAGCATGACATGTTTAGAGTATGAGTCTCTTAAATACATGAGAGTAATTAGAATCCAAAGGACGAGAGAACGTTACTTGGGCTAGGTGTGACGTAGTCAGCCTAGTGGGGACTGACACACATAGACCGTGTCCTGAACCAAGTGGGTATAAGATGGTGAAGGGAATGAGGCACGATTTATTAGAGCTGCTGAAGGGTTTCAGAATTATTTCTGAGGTCAACCATTGATCTTTCGATTAATTGGGGATCATGATGTACTACTAGGTGCCACTCATGATCGTTCTATAATTGGTTAATTATAGACGGCCAACATAAATCGAAAGCCTATTTAGTCACACGCACAATGAGTAATCCGAGGGATTTAAAACGAGTTGAAAATTGGATTTTCCGATCAAGAGAAATAAGTCGAATCTGAATTTATCAGAGGCGCATCGAAAGCTTAAAATGGCTAAGTTTTTTGAAGGCTTATTGGGCGAATTAAATGAGTTTAATTCGCGAGAAGGCGGCTTGGTTTGGCCGGCCAAAGAGGGTGCCCACCCTCTTTGGTTTGGTCGACCACCACAAGGAGAGAAACCAATTTATTTGGTTTGTTTTATAAAATTATGGATAAATAAATTTATATAAAGAGATTTATATAAAGAAATTTATGATAAGAAAATTTATATAATAAATTTATTCTTTTTATGGAAATTAAAATGAACTATGGATTGGTTTATTTTATTTTATAAAATCAATTATGAATTGATTTTTCCATGATAAGAAAATTTATATAATAAATTTCTTGTAAATTTTATTCCATAATAAAAGGAGAGATGTGTTTGTTTTTATTATAAATTTAGTTATAATAAAACTTGGCATAACGGAATAATCATAAGAAAATTTATAGGATAAATTTCTTATGAAAATTTATTTCGTTAAAAGGGAGACTTGGCGATGGAGAGGCTACTATATAAGGACCAAGGCAAGGCTTGAATTCCAATCAAGAGATAAAGTAGCAAACTCTCTCTCTCTCTCTTATTCTCTC
>JAGFNQ010004105.1:0-61052 GCA_024364735.1 Boesenbergia rotunda | reverse complement strand
CGCGGAAGCTGCGAAAAAGTACACTGGTGGACCGAGAAGGACGTGCGCAAAATCTGAGGGATGAGAAGCCGAAAGGAAGGACGCTCGAGCGGCGAAAGGCCGGAGTCGGGTTTAGATGAGCCTAACTCCGGTTGGCCAGAAGTCACCCAAGAAGACTCGCTGGAGACTGGTTAGCAAGTTGCTGACTAAAGTCACTCGGGTGCCTATATTGATAGGGGCGCCCGAGCACTCGGGCGCCCCTATGCAAATAGGCGCCCGAGAGCCAATAATTATCTGTTAGCTAGCCGTTTGCGGATGTTGCACACTAGATAATCCACAAGCCACGTGTTAGGCACCCTTAAACACTCGGGTGCCCCTATAGTGCCATGTCAGCAACCGGATAAGTTTGACCGGGGCTATAAATAAGCCCCTAGAGCCTAGTTCTAGATTATCAATTCAACAGATTCATAGCAAAAGCTTTCTTTGTAGTTTTCCATTCTTTTTCTGAGCTCTCATTTTGTAAGAGGTTTCTCCGCCCGAAGGAGATTATTCAAGAGATCTACGCTACACTTGCCTTGGATTAGCAACCTCTCCGGTTACAAACCAAGTAAACATCTGTCTGTCTCTTTTATGTTATAATTTTTCTATTAATATTTGCTTTATCTTAAACTAATAAACATCTTTGTTTAAGATAAATAAAAGATATAGATTTTTATTTTCAGGGGCAATTCACCCCCTCTTACCGACCTTCGATCACCATCAATGTTGAGTTTTTTATCGATTCTTTCTTATTACATTTTAACACCTACATAAAAGTCGAAATAAACAATAAATATCATATTTGAATTTCTTACAATCTTAGAAAATCCACAGGACCTGAAATGGTTACAATTTGAGGTCTCTAGGTCAATTAGTGGATTTTGACCGAAACCCACTGATTAACTTAGAGAGCTTCGATTGCATCTATTTCAGGTCTCGTGGATTTCTAGGATTGCAAGGAGTTCAAATATATTATCCATTATTTATTTCAAATTCTCCCATATTAAAATGTTATGAATCAACTAAATCCTAAACGTTGTGGGCCTAATATGATTTGCATATCATACCTACCATGTATGCATGCAAAAAAAGAGAAAAAAAAAATATAGGAGAGAAAAGTGAAAGAAAAAGTTAAATTTGTTAGGAGTTGTCAGAGGGGGAGAATAGAAAAAATGGATAATTGAGTGTGTCCTTGGGTAAATACTAAATTAGTAAATATTTTTTGATAAATTCAAAAATTTATATGCACCTTTTCAAAAATGACCATAACAAATAACAAACTCAGTTTCTTAATTTTCAATGGCATGTAAGAAAAACAAACGAAAGAAACTCATAAGAGATGTCTATTTTGAAAGAGCATAATGGGCTATCTTCTCCAAAATCCCTCATTAATTTTTAATTTTTTATTACTATATTTTTGCTTGATTGTTTTTGTAATGAAATCAAATGAAAAAAAATCAACTTGGTTTAATATTAACATACACGAACGTTATCAATGTTTTTTTTTTAAATTTAACTTAATATTATTCTAAATGTTTTTTTAAAAAAATTTAACTTAATATTAACCCATATAATAATTCATGAGCACCTGAAAGGATGGTCAGAATCCAACATATAAAATTAGATATTTTTGTGAACTACGTGGCTGTAGCAGATAGACAAAGGTCCGTGCCAATGCCGGTGGATCAAAGATGTTGGGATGGGCTTGCCAATGATAGATAGTGATTTTTATTTTATTATTTTTAAATGAGACATTTTATGCAATAATAATAAAAAGAAAGAAAATATGCTTTCAATTTTGGCAATAACTACTTGTCATCGCCCTACTTCAAGTGGACCCATCCTTCATCCTGCAAAAATCTAACCACACACACCACCACTCAACCCCATTTATAGTTGCTTACCCACGTACAATCCAATTAAAACGTGTGTACGTCTTCCGAAGCGCGCATTCGGTAAACCCGTGGGCTTCAATCTACCCGAAACACATCAGTTCCTCTCCTGCCCGTGCGATGCAAATCTAACGGCTGAAACCTTCCTCAGCAACTACCACTGTGGCTAAGAACGAACGCCATGATCATATCCACAAAAATATCTAAACCAAACCCGACTTAAACATCAGGACATAACGTGACACCAGGCCCCACCGGGATCAGCATTCGGATTGGAAGGGAGGTGGCAAAAACACACCTCAGAAGCCCAATTAGCGACGATCACAGGGATCGGTGACGTGTCCTAGTACCCAAGCACCGGCCTCCAAATCCCTTCGCTTCGCACTCGTCTCCGCGGTTCGATCGCGAGCCGTCGATCTCGAGCCCTCGCTTCTTCACCCGGCACCCACTCCTTGCCCCTTCTTATCCCCTTTTCTTCCTCTTCAACATCGTCATTCCTCCCCTTTCGATTTACGCTGTCTCGAATCCCTAATCTGAAGGTGAAGTTTCCTCCTTTTATGTGTTTTTTGGGGTTTTATTGGCGATTTCCTTCGGTTTTCGCCAGATCTGATATTTTTTTTTTCGCTGCAGATCTCGCCATGACCAGGGGAAAATCGAAAGCCGACGCCCCCAAGAAGGCCGATACCAAGTGAGTATCGATTTCCCTCTTTTGCGTGTTTTGTGGAAGATTGATTGCGGAAGGTAATGAATGTTTTTTTTTTCGAACGCCGTTTTCTGAAAGGCTCGCGGTGAAGAAGGGAGCGGAACGGGCGGCGAAGAAGCCTCGGAAGACGAAGGCCGACAAGGATCCCAACAAGCCCAAGAGGCCTCCCAGTGCCTTTTTCGTCTTCATGTGAGATCAATTATTCTCGGCTGTTTTGATCGATTTGTTGGCTTATCCTACTTATTGGACGCGCAGGGAGGAATTCAGGAAGATTTACAAGGAAAAACATCCGAACAACAAGTCGGTCGCAGCAGTGAGATTCCTCTTTCTTTCTGCAGTGCTTCTCGTTCAAAAGCTTGATTTTTTTTTTGTCCCCTTTTATAGAGAGTGTATTTCCTTAACTGCTTCGATCCAAATAGGTTGGCAAAGCAGGTGGAGACAAATGGAAATCCTTGTCAGAGGATGTGAGTAATCAAACTTCTTCAACCCGTCTTTCTTTCACTCATATCGACAATTCTTTGGAAACATCTCCCCTCTGAATCATACTCCATCTACTTTCGTTCCAGGAGAAAGCTCCCTACGTCGCGAAGGCAGCCAGACTGAAATCAGATTACACAAAGACTATGGCCGCCTACAATAAGGGTCAAGTAAGTAGTGTTCTCAAGTTTGAAATCTTTTGTTTTCTTACTCCAAGAATTCCAGCGCTGGATCATCTAAATCTTCGTTTTTACTCGGGAAACAGTCTGGCGGAGGAAGTCGTCCGGCCCCTGCCGCAGCCGCTTCAGCAGATGACGACGAAGAATCCGACAAATCCAAGTCCGAGGTGAACGATGACGAAGATGATGAGGAGGAAGAGGTTTGTGTAACTGTAACGACTTCGAAAAATAAGCTTTATATTTGACTATCTCTTTAATATTCTGTTTGTACCAGGATGAAGAGGATGACGATTGAGGGAATCGTCAGGAAAGACGCAATCTACGCTGTTTTCTCCTTATCCATTTTCTTTGTTCTTGTTTCTATTTGATGTTGGAAGATTCCTATAAGCTATCATCATCGCCTGTAATGGTAATAGCCATAGTTTGGCAGTTCGCTGCTCATTTAGTGTACTTATTTTCGCTCAGATTAATCTAATTTAGTGCCAGTTGAATCTGTGTTCATCTAATTTAGTGCGAATTGTTTACTTCGACTTGTAATCACCTTGAATTCATTCAAGGTTAGTTTTCACTGAAGTATGGTCAAAAAGTTCATTCATTTCCCAAAGATAGAATGAAAACACTATTTGGCTAAAACAAATGAATAATTCAACGACATGCAATAAGCAACAAAGCTTGAACTTAATATATTTACCTCATTCTTGTAAGATGAAAGAAACTAAAAATCGAATTAGTAAGTCTAATAAAACAAGATGAAAGGTTGAAGGTGATGATCTTATTAATTATAATGAGGACAAAGAAAGCATTACGAAAATAATAACTTAGGCAAAAAGTTATGTACTCCATTCACTCGCAAAGAAGCTGAGACTTGCGACCTTTTTCATTCACAAGTCAGAGAAATTTTGGTGCTAAGATACTAGAACATCAAGCTTCACGTTGCTAAGATACTTCTCTCACTGGCCGCTGCTCCATTTTGTTGTTGGTGTTTCCCGTTCAATATATTGATCACGAAATTTTGCCCTTGGCGTTTCCAATTCAATCTATTGATTCACAAAATCTCGACTCCATTGTGAGTTAGCAATAGATTTACAAGATGAACACAAATGAAAGGAAACACTGGTGTGCGTGTTTCTTAGTTTGATAAGTGGGTTTTGCGTTTCACGGCAAGAACGCACTGGAAGCGCTGCTGTCGTGCACCTAGGCGCCAGAGCTGGAGCCGCATCGCCGGCACCGCTGCGGGATGGGGTCTGTCAGGTTCAGTCGGCAGGAGGGGCGGGAGGAGTGGGAACGCAGCCAGCTGTCGACGCACTCGGAATGGAAGCCGTGGCCGCACTGCGGCAAGACACGGAGCACCTCGCCGTCGGCAAACTCGGCGAGGCAGATGGCGCACTCGAGCAGCGCGACGCCGTCCGCAAAGGAGGAGGCGGAGGAGTTGAAAGAGAGCGTGGGGAGAACGCGGCCGGCGTTCTTCTTGAGGCCTTTGTTTGGCGGAGCAGGGAAGGGGGCGAGGGCGGATGAGGCGGCGGCGTGATGGAGCCATACGCAACGGGCGACGAGAGCGAGGCCGACGACGCATACGATGGCGCAGAAGAGGACGGCCAGGATGATGGCGACGTCAGAGTCGAAGGGGAGGGGGCTCGGAGCTTCCGCTACCGCTTCCGACGATAGGAGGAACCTCGCCGGAGAACGCATACCGTCGTCGATCGAAATCGGATCGCGAGATATGGAAGCGACGAGAGATTAGCGAGTGGGAGCTTTCATTTTATAGTGCAAAATTCCAGCAATAATTTTTCGAGTTTAAGTTGGCCGTACAAAGTACCTTCCAATCCATCAAATTGAACAACCTCAAAATAAAGGTAGGCAATAGTGTATAAACTTCGATCATGTACTAAAGATGGTAGATACAAAGCTACCCAAAACCATATTACCTACCTATCACATTATTAAGCAAACAATATTTCACACACACACACACACACACAATATTATAGATCCAACATAAAATAATAATGCCCCCACGGGCTGACTCAGTTGGTAAGATGTTTGACTGTTTGTATCGGAGGTCTCAGGTTCGAGAGTCATCAATCGTATACGGGATAAAAATTTGATCTGCTGACTTAAATTCTCTCGACCCCAGACGCCTTACCCTCTGGACACTTATGGGGTCGGGATCAAGAGGTCATTAAGATGACGATTCCACTTTTTACAACATAAAATAAAATAAAAAGCGTGGATCAATTTGTGTCATTCATATGTTTTTTTAGATCCTTTTATATCACTAAATTTATCTCTATTAAATATAATATAGGCTATTTAAATTGCATCGAATATTATTAACCTAAACTCACCTTAGAACTTAAAGGTTGGATATTATCAAAGAGCCTTGTGGCAGTGGTACCTTCACTAAGAGAAGGTGGTACCCTTTTTCTTTAAATATTTTTTTTTATTTAAGTCATGTGCATAACATCTTTTTCTACCACATAATGACCCAATTGAATCCAAAAAAGGATGAAAAAAAAAGTTATTGTCAGTGATCATCCTCCTGTCATTGTATGTATCCAAACCAGATAAGCTACTTTCCAGTTCAGTGGAAGAAGATTCAAGGAAGTAATTTCAAGATTTTCTATCATAGAGAATATATCTTTAAAAGATTGCAGCAAAAAATGGGGGACATGCCCAATCCAACTTTGAGAGGCACACATTAAGTGCAACAGTATCTAGTTTGAGATCTTCATTTTAAATGATTGAATTTGCCGAATAAACCGAAAGCAATACCTCATTAATATTAGGTCAAAACCTGATCTTGCCAATGTAGTTGCTGAACATGAATAAATATAATTAAGTATATTGAGATGACAGATGGTTCCCATTAAGGCAATTACTTGATTCCACTGCTCTATGTGGCATATATTATTAAGCATATTGAGATGACACATTGTTCCGCAAAGGCAATTATTTGACTCTACTGCTCTGTGTTGCATGACTGTCCAGATCACGAGGGTAATTATTTCAGATACACTCATGTCATATTCCAATTGCAATACTGATTTATAGTTAAAACCATGCAAATCCTTGGAGATTAAGATTTACTCAACAAAATTCTTTCATTAGATGACATGCAATTAGTTTGTGGAATGAAATTCCATGTTCGCTTACAATCGCAAGAAAGCCTTTCCATATTGATCCCATCGGAGAGCAGTGAAGGCTGAAACGCCGATGACATGGAGGAAATGCTGACCACTAGAAGACTCACGAGCAGCTAAAAAAACACTCAAAGAATGAACATTAGATGCAGGCGGGGGAGGGGGTTCCAACGTAGCTACTCCGACACTCAAGTCAAGACACAGAAACAAACAAACTCGAAACGAGAAGGATTCAATAGTAGAGAAAAATAGAGTGCATACCTGTGCTGGCGAGGGGAGACTCCTATTTATAACATCTCTCATGACCTCCATTCCAATGAGATGTTATATCAGTATTAATGAAATTGTTCAATCATCATCTCTTTTATATGGAAGTAGTCACATCATACTGTATAATGATTACCGGGTATTTAATGCGTATTTTATATGAGATATGCTTTTTTGTATTTGTGATATACTTTGGGCCCTATCCTATTGAGGAGAGTGTTAGAATACTGGGCCTAATGAGCTGGTCGAATAGCGGACTTAATAGCCCTGACCGAGCTTATTCCTCTAGCCCTCGGCTTCGGGCTTATTGGGATCATCGTTGGCTTGGGTGAGGGCTTTTCTCTTATGGGCTCTAGAAGTCCAACCGGACACACTCTCCGCAGTCCGATCGCACTCGATTGTCACATGTTAGTTTAGTGGCCATATCCAAACCATCTGACCGAACAATGCTAGACTCCTTTAATCAACTGACTGGGCCATCATTAGACATTTGAATGATGGTCAGTTGTCCGACGGAGTCACTCTCTTTGAAATCCGGTCGATCATGCACGGTCCACTACTTGATGGTTCTTCTGACTTTGACCTCCTAACCTCAACGTCAACCGGCCTCTTTCCCCGGTGGGGCCGTCAATCCTACCGGATCACATATGATATTTAACTTAGAAGTTCCAAGATGTAATATTTTCAGTTTCAATCAAAAGATGCTAGCTATGCAGCTTAAGTACGGCCTGCTAGTGTTCATGAGAAATTTCTCTCAATGCAAACTGCAATCTCCTTGTTGTCCGTGGCACTCCAGCTCTCACAAATATTGCTGTCATATGACCGTTGGAAGATTCCCTAGTGGGTCTGAGGTGGGTGATGTTGATCATCTAGTCCAATTACCTCTATTTTTTTCCTGAATTTTGTCAATCTCTTTTACAATTTCATCAATTTATTAAGATTAATTCTTCAATATTTGAGAATATCTTGAAAACTTGTCCAAGAAATTGGACAGAATCGGATATACCAACTGATATCCTGGTCTTACTCCATAATCCGGATCAGGATTATAGATTTTTCCAAACATTTTACTATAACCTGTAATTTCCACAATAATATTTAAGAGCAAATTGATTACTCTTTTTCTATCTCTCTGCAAGAAGATTACGATACTAATAGTCATACACTTGTAACTTGGGGATGTCAAACTCTGCCTGCAAGACAAAGATTTGTTTGGGTGCGTATTTAAACTTTTTCTTTCAGAATGGATGAACGAGTTAAACGTCATCTTCTTGTCAACTCAATGATGCAGTGGTCAAGACAAGAGAGGGAGTCGATGCGAATAGAGAAATGTTCCAGTTCTTCCTCAAAAGGAGAGAGTCAAGTCATGGAGGTCATGCCACATCTACTGTCCTATGCAAAATTGATCACCACGTGGTAGGTTTGTAGAATTATATGTGAGTACTTTTGGTTGAGAGTGTTGTTGCCTCGTGTAGTCGAGTTGGTACTCAAATGATAAAATTGTATTACAGGAGCAAGGTTCGAATCCCCTGAGGTTCATTCCTTTAGAGAATAAATTTCTATCACTTAGGAGGCCGCTTGATATCATAATTTACCTCTCTTCCATGAGACATTGGGTGGCTAATGGAGAGACATCTAGAATAAGTAATTATCATCCTGTGACATCACTTGATAGTATTGTTAATCTTCTATTTTAGATTATTCTTTCTTTCAATGGTTGGGTACTGAAACAAAACCAACAAAATCATCCACTCTCAAAATTCAAGTTAAAGAAGATACTAGAATATACATGCATTAGATAATACATTTCAGTGGCTCTAGGATTGGGCTTTTCTTGCCACTGGGGCTATGATGTAATGGTAGGATGACTAGTCACTTTCTCAGACATTCGCGGTTCGATCCCCAACTACAACGCATTTGTAGGAATTTTTCCTCCAAATATGGCGCGAACCCTGGGACGCTGGACTTCTAGACCGCCCACTACGAGCGCTTCCCGATTTATCCTGGCGGCCGGTGAGAAACTTCCGTGTGGTCGGACCGATCGCCCGAGATTGATTGAAAAAACCTCTTTAATCATTTTTTTTTAGGATTGAGTTTTTCTTGATCAGTAATAATACTTCACATTCATAATTATTACAGGTACTCACCTTGCTACTCCTAGGCACAGGGCTCAACTAGGTGAGCCCCTTGGGCCTAGCCGCCTTAAGTGCATGCCTTGAGCCATAATTTTTCTCACCTCATTGAAGTGAGATGTAGGCCTAACTTGTCTAATATAAGTCTAGAGTTCACTTGCCAAATGTCTAGTTAACCCTTAACCAACTTGGAGTTTTCCTTGCCTAGTTCCTAACTAGGACTTCTCTCACAGCAAGTGTTTAGCTCTTAGCTAACCGTCCTTGGACTTTCCATAGTTCCCAACTAAGTCTGTCTAATCCTACTAGGACTTTATTTTGCCTAACCGCAGTTAGGTCTAGTTTCTCAGTAAACTTTCACCTTACTAACGTACGATCCTCCTAGATCCACTTGGACTTCATCATGTTCCCAACTAGGTCTGTCTAGTCTCATTAGGACTTCACTTTATCTAATCGTAATTAGGTCTAGTCTCTCAGTAGACTTCACTTTGCCAATGTACGATCGTCTCAAATCCACTTGGATTTCATCAGTCAAGTCTCCACCCAACCTTGATCTACTTGACTTGTCTCACACAATATCTAAAAATCATTATCAAACATTGAAACTCAAGCTCACTTAAGTTTAATCAAACTTGGTCAACCTTGACAAAAAAAAAGATTATACCAACAAATCTGTCTACCCAACTAGCCACAAAATTGAACCAACATATGTAACTTAGGCTCTCGAGGATCACAAATGGCGTCAGTCCATATATACTAAGTTTGATGCTCTTGCTAGCAATCATTCTTGGGAACTGGTAGTCCCTTAGTCATCAGTTCAAAATATAGTTAGTTGCAAGTGGATTTATCACATTAAAAGATTAGTTGGTGGTTCTATTAATAGGTACAAAACTCGGATAGTGGCCAAGGGTTTTTATCAGCAACTTGGTGTCGACTATCATGATAAGTTCAACCCTATTGTCAAACCAACTACAGTTCATCTTATTCTCTCTCTTGCTGTCAGCGCCAACTTGATGTTAATAATGCCTTCGTTCAAGGTACCCTTACAGAGAATGTTTACAACCACCAAGTTTTATTGATACAGATTATCCTTAGTATGTTTGGAAATTGAAAAAGACTATCTATGGTCTCAAACAAGCTCCTCGTGCTTGGTACAATGAATTACGTCAGTTTCTCATCACTTCTAGCTTTCGCAATTCCACTGCAAATACTTCTCTCTATCATCAACTGTAGAGGTTTCACGCTATATCTTCTTGTGTATGTTACCGATATTATCATCATTGAAAATAACCCAAGAGCTATTCAACATTTTATTGATCTACTAGCCAAGAGGTTCTCTCTTAAGGATCTTGGCGCCTTAATTTATTTTCTTAGTGTGAAAGTAGTCCATCATCCACTGGGTTTGTTACTTTCTCAACGTCGTTACATTGTTGACCTTCTTGCTTAAGCTAAGATGACATTTGTTACTTTCTCAACGTCGTTACATTGTTGACCTTTTTTGCTTAAGCTAAATGACAGATGCTTGTCCAGTTTCCACACCACTACCTACCACGCCAATCCTTACACTTCACGACGACATAGCTCCCTTTGATTTGTTTAAGTATTGTACTGTAGTAGGTAACTTTTAATACTTATCTCTTACTAATTCTGACATTGCTTATATGACTAACAAGCTATCTCAATTCATGCATCATCCTACTGATGAGCATTGGAATGTTGTCAAACTCATTTTAAGATACCCATGTGGCACTATTGATCAAGGCATTTTACTTCATTGTCAATCGTCTCTTGCTTTACATGTCTTCTTAGATGTCGATTGGGCTGGAAACAAAGATGACTTTACTTCCACTAATGTGTATATTGTCTATCTTGGACAAAATCCTATTTCTTGGAGCTCGAAGAAACAACGCACTATCACTGAACTACTGAAGTAGAATATCCATTTGTCGCGACCATGATTGCCGCACTGCACTGTTTGTCTTCCCTTTTTGGCGAGCTTGGCTTATCTTCCTCCCAAAAAATAGTCATCTGCTATGACAATGTGAGTGCCACCAATCTATACTCTAATCCAGTGTTCCACTCTCGTATGAAGCATATGACTCTTGACTATCACTTCATTCGTGAACAAGTCCAGAATGGTGATATCTAAGTCACACATGTGTCTTATAAGGATTAACTAGTAGATGCTCTCACCAAACCGTTACCCCGCATACACTTCCAACAGTTAATAACCATGATAGGTCTCTCCTCCCGGAGCTCTATCTTGCGGGGGCATATTAGAGAATTAGGTACAATGATTTGATAGTGATTATTGGAGAATCAGATACAAATAAAGATGTGATTTTGATTTGTAATTTAAAACTATAAATATTATAGTTATGGTAATTTATATTCTGTTATAAATTTCTTAGAATATTTTAGTTTCCAAAATTAAACATTTGTATTCTTTATATAATTTTCTAATTCAATGAAAACGATACAAGAAAATTTTTATTTATTTGTTTTTGTCTTTCACCTCTTGATATATCCTTGAAGGCTAGAAAGAAGAAGCAAAGAGAAAAAGAAAATGGTATGTAAATATGTTAACATTGTATTTAAGATATTTACCTCTCAAATCTCAACCCCTTCTTGATAAAATTCGAACTTGATATAGTGCCCCTAGAGTTATGGTGCAGCGGTAGGGCAACTAGTTGTTAATCTAGGTATCCGCGGTTCGATTTCCGGCTATGACGCATTTTGCAGGAATTTTTTCTCTAAATAGGGCGTGAACCCTGGGGCGCTGGGCTTCTAGACTCGGGGCGGATTTATACATGGGTTGGGGGGGGGGGGGCATGGCCTCCCATCCCACGTGTAAATTTTATTAATATTACTAATATTATTATTATTATTTATAAATAATAAATTAATTATTAAAGAAAGGCAAAACCTAAACAATTTGGGAGTAAGTGTGCAACGACGCGGATTGCGGAAGTCGGCGACGGCGCTGGCGCTGGGATTACTCGCTTCACAGTTCGCAACCGACAACTCCGGTGGTCCGTGTGGAGGTCTTGTGTAAAACTACGAAATTCTCAACTCCGATTCGAGAGAAAGGTATAATTTCTCTTCTCCTTATGCCTTATCTTAGCAAAATTTTCTCCCTCTGCCCTCTGGAATCTAGGCATCTAGGGTTCATTGTGGATTTGTGGTTAGGGAGTCATTCTCCGAATTGAACAGGCACACAACACACTGTTATTAAACAACGCACTAAATTTTCCCTGTTTCAAATAAGAGCTTGGTAAAGAGATCCAATCAACACAGTTATGAACTTGGTGAAAACTGTCTTTATAAGGAAGAACCTTCGTTTTGTCGAGTTCCCCGTTTTGCATGTGATTACTCATGGCAGCTCCACTCGAGCCGATCCTGTAAATCACGTTTTAAGCAAGCCCCATTTAGAACTAAGAATTCGATAAAAATGTAAAAGAGATAAAAGTAATTTCAACTTTATCGATTAGGAGATCAAATATTCAGAGAGATTTATGCATTTTTTAAAGGTCTCAATATGTACAAGAACTAATCTATCTCCAAATTACTGAGTAAACAAATAACTAACTATCAAAAGAATTTGATTTACTATTATAAATTTTACTACTTGGTCTTAACTAATTTTAAAATAAAAGTTCCAACTTAAATATATATATATAATCTAAACAGAAAATTATAATATATCCTATTTGAAAAAACTGATACTTTAGTTAAAATAGAAGAAAGTTCTTTTCTTTTTTCAGTGAAACGATATTATAAATTCCTGATGGGTCTAGGTGGTACTTACAAGGAGCAAGATTGATTAATCTATTTATTTTGATAGTCGGTAGAAAATTTTCGTATAGTTGGATTGATTGTTCTCAAAATTAGTCGAAGTTAACTGAATACATGCCAACTAAAAAATAAAACAATAAGATTGATCAATCATCAATATAAACTGACGTAAAACAAAGTCATATAAAACAAAGGAAATGGATCTCCTATCGTATTTACTAGAGCTTATATGCGAAGAAAACTATGAACGCCACACTTTACTTCTAGCTCAATTGTTGTTTTTGTCTACAAACAAAAAAAAAAGAAAAAAAAACTTAGGTCCACCTCCTTTTCTAAGCTTGCTCTACATAATTTTGAGTTCTGATAATATCCTTATAGGACTCCTTAGGCCTTAGGGTTTTGATTTTTGAAACCCCTAAACCTCAACAAGGAAAGAAGGGGAAAAATATTTTTTTTGGGTGTTTTCATGTAATCATGTTCGTTTCTTTATCCTCTTTCCTTTCATGTTCATTTTCAATTTTCATGATATCCTTCTAAGTTTTTCTTTAGAAATTTGCTTCTTTAGGAATTATTTGGAAAATCTTTAGAAATATGTTTTTATCTTTTTATCTGTGCTTCTTTAGAAATTTGCTTCACTTATATGTATAACAAGATGAATCGCCATGAATTCTTGAGCTAAGTTAGATGCATGCATATTTTTCTTATAAATATTCATTAACAGATGTGAGACTAAATAAAATTTATATAAAATTTACATCAATTTTGCAACTGTATAAGTTTGTTAATCCTTTCAATCTTTTATAAGTGACTTAATGTTTGGTTTAATATTGTTTTATTAAATATTATTTACTTATTTGAAATGATTCAAGTTTTCCATTGTTAAAGGTTTTATATACTTCCAATGAGAAAATCTATTACGATTGATAGATTTTTTCAAAAGAAGAGAGCAAATGAATTTGATTCAGCTACTGCTGTAACTCCTTCGACAAGCTCAAATGACAATGATCTTCCATCTGAAATTCCTCCTAAAAGATTTAAAAATACAGAAACTGAAGAGGTTGATCTCAATTCTTTAGAGCGTGATCCAGGATTGCGTCGACAAATTTGGGAATATCATCCTAACCAACAAGAGGAAATTCGTCGAGCTTATTTGAATCTGAAAGCATATCAGCCAATTCTTCGACAATATCCATTAAATAAAAATATTAAGCATCCTCGAAGATTTCAGTCTACTTGGTATGATCAATTTCCTTGGTTAGAGTATTCACCATATAAAGATAAAGCATATTGCTTTCCATGTTTTATCTTCAATAAGCCATCAGGATGCTTAAATCAAACTACATTTACTGTTGATGGATTTGATAAGTGGAAGAAAGTTCGAAATGGAAAAGATTGTGCTTTCCTAGGTCATATAGGAAAAGATAATGTATCTTCGCCCCATCGTAATGCTGAAAAGGCATGTGAGGATTTGATGAACCAAACACAACATATATCAATGCGATTCAACAATTTTCAATGATGAACAAGTCACAACTAATTGTCTTCGATTAAAGGCTCACATACATGTGGTGTTGTTGCTTGCACTTCAAGGAATTCCGTTTAGAGGACATGATGAGAAATCTAGTTCATCTAATCGTGGCAATTTTCTTGAATTTTTGGATGTGCTGACCATGTACAATGATGAACTTTCAAAGGCAATTACGAAAGCTCCAAAAAATGCCAAGTATACAAGTCACGATATTCAAAAACAAATACTTCATGTGCTTTCGGTGAGAGTGAAAAATGCAATTCGTGAAGAAATTGGAGTTGCCAAGTATTGTATAATTGTTGATGAAGCCAGAGATGAGTGAAAAAGAGAGCAAATATCTATAGTATTGAGGTTTGTTGATACTCTTGGATTCATTCAAGAACGTTTTTTTGGGCTTATTCATGTATCTGATACTACAGCTTTGACTTTAAAGAATGCTATATATTCTGCTTTGGCTCACTACAATTTGGATGTTCAAAATATTAGAGGTCAAGGCTATAATGGTGCTAGTAACATGAGGGGCGAGTTTAATGGATTGCAAGCTTTGATTATAAAAGATTGTAAAAGTGCTTATTATGTTCATTGTTTTGCTCATCGATTACAATTGGCTTTAGTAGCAGCATCAAAAAATGTGATACCTATTCATCAATTTTTTGATAGATTAACTTTTATAGTTAATATTGTTGGTTCTTCATGTAAGCGTAATGATGAATTGAAGAATGCTCATGCGGATGATATTGCACATTTGATTGCTATTAATGAACTCGAGACAAGGCGTGGACTTAATCAGATAGGTACTTTACAACGAGCTGCTGATACACGCTGGAGGTCTCATTTGAGATCATTGAAAGGCTTAATCAAGATGTTTAGTGCATCGTGTACGGTATTACTCAAGGTTATGGATGATGGACTTCCTTCTCAACGAGCAGATGCAACATCAGTTTATGATGAAATGACTTCCTTTGATTTTGTATTCATCTTGCATCTTATGAAAGAGATTATGGGGATCACAGATATCCTTTGCCAGAGTTTACAAAGTAAGTCTCAGGATATTATAAATGCAATGGAGCTTGTATTATCTACTAAACATTTACTTCAACAGATGAGAGATAATAAGTGGGATGATTTGCTTGTAAAAGTGAAATCTTTTTGTGAACTTCGAAATATTGGCATTCCTGATTTTAATGCTCAGTATATTAACAGACAAGGTCGAGCCCGTGCTCGTCAAGACAATTTCACAATTGAGCATCATTATCGGATAGACCTCTTTTATGCTTCAATAGATTCACAGTTGCAAGAAATTAATGGTCGCTTTAGTGTTGATGCTATGGAATTGCTCATTCTTAGTAATGCCTTAAATCCTCAAAATGTTGCGGAGTCTTTCAGAGTTATGGATATATGTAAATTAGTTGAAAAGTTTTATGCCCAAGATTTTACAAGAGATGAAAAAGAGCAATTGGAGATGCAATTGAAGTATTACGAGTATAATGTAGTCAAAGGGCCTGACTATAAAAATCTTTCAACCATTTCAGAATTATGTCAATGGTTAGTAAAGACTAACAAATCTGTTACATACAACCTCATTTTTAGAGTGATCGTACTTGTGCTTACTTTTCCAGTTTCCACTGCTACTTCAGAACGATCATTTTCTGCGATGAATATTGTGAAAACAAGGCTTCGGAGCAAAATGGAGGATGCTTTTCTCTCAGACGCGTTAATGGTATATATTGAGAGAGAAATTGCTAGAAATGTGAGCATAGAAGCCATCATTGAAGACTTTGAAAATTTAAAAGAACGTCGAATTCCTTTTAGTTAGAGAATTGTATTTGATACTTAATTACATGCACATTAACTTTATGTTTTTGAACCATGTTTGATCACAATACTGCCTATGATGCTTTTGGTTACCATTATATTTTTTATTGCATCATAATTATTGTTGTTGCATCATATTCGTTGAATGCCTTAGCGGTCCCAAAAATTATGATCAATAATTTTGATCGCTAGTTGTGCTTTTTCTTGGAGTATGCGCCCCCCCTAATATAAAATCCTGGATCTGCCCCTGTCTAGATTGCCCACCGCGAGTGCTTTCCGATTTACCCTGATGATCGGTGAGAAACTTCCGTGGGGCCGGGCCGATCACCTTAGGTTTAATTTGTCTGCTGTGAGAAAAAAAAGGAAAAAAAAAGAACTTGACATAGCTAATGCTAATGTTTACATTTAGAATAGGTTAATGAGTGTTCTCTAACAATAAAGTCCATATTATTGCATATATTGCCTTGAGAATTGTTGATTGCCCTACCATATCTAAAATCGCACGCTTGTTTTATTTTTAGATTAATGATAAATGAAAGAAATCTCAATACAAGCAATCTCTGCAAAATAATTCAACTTTTTATTTTAATTAACTGTTGGACAACAATGTGGGAATTAGTTGTTGCTTTTCTAGACGAGCTGTTGCACCACTTGTATAAGAGGAACTAGGGAAACAGAAAGAGGGAATGATAAGGCAATTTGCTGATGTACAATTGCAAATTGAGAAAATTCATAAAGAATTGCTGAAACTTTGAAGATTGGACGACAAATTGAGACATATGTAGTTAACAAGGAAGATTTTGATTAATATCCTTAAACTTCAATGTATAGTACTTTTAATAACATTTTGATCAGTCAGTCTCTGTACATTTGAATTTTGTTAGTAAATTAAATTTTGATTAGTATTGAAATTGTAATTGTGTAGATTTGGATGTCCTTATTATTTCGATTAACTGATATTGATAACTAGTGTTGATATTATTTTGATTGGAGCTGATATTGATTGTATTAATATTGTAATTATATAGAAATTTTTTAAATATTAAAATTTATAATAAAAGTACCGATTATATGACAAAATCATAAGAAATTTAGCTATAGAAATTTAATTCAGTCGCTAATTTAAAAATAAAATTTAATTTTCTTTATTAATTAATTTAGTGATGAAAATTTAATTTCATCGTTAATTTAGAGACAGAATTAAATTCCATCGCTAAATGCCTTGGCAACCCAAATTATTGTGATCGATGATTTTCATCACTAGTCTCTATTTTTCTTATAGTGTCCGAGATGAAGATCGACAAGCCATCAGCCTCCCCGGAAGTGAACTCTTGGAGACAAGGAGGATATTAGATTTTTTTAGGAAGAAATAAACTGATTCAGTTTTTTTTATGAATGAATAGTAAAGGGATGTATAATGAGAAAGAGAATGAAAAAGGATATATGAAATGATTAATCCAAAAATGGATACACTTTTAAGTATTACGCAAAACTAGTACGTGATTTAGGAAATTGTCAATATTTAATTGAAAGGAAAGAAATTTTTAATTTTTCTAATTGACTTCAACTTATGCCGATTAAATTTAAAAATAATCAGTCCAATCTTATAAAAATTTTATTTCATTCTTAAAATATATTAAGAAATACTCATAATAAATAAATAAATAAATAATCTGACAATCTAATATTTTTAAATCAATCAACGTAAAAATAATTTATTAATTAATTTATCGAAATTGAAATTTATTATATTTGAACAATTAAAAAAAATATTCTAGCGTTATAACATTGTACGGTAGCTTTGTTTTTTCCCCAAATAGTGTGAGTTCACTGATTACATGAAAGTAGTGTTCCATTATTATAAAAAAAAATGCTGACTGTAAATTTTTTGGCGAGACACTACTATGAGCTCACTGATGACATCAAAGTGCTCAATTATTATTTCTGCTGCCGCCTGAATTATTATTTAGGCAGGACTGGTGAAGGTCTCTTCTGCATATTTCAAGTCAGATGATCTGCTCATTCAGCAAGAGCGTAAATCAAAACCATCCAATGGTTGATGGGTAGTAGATAACAAATTTGGATTTGTAACAATTATTGAGTTCCTCGTGGGTCAAAATATTATTTAATTGAGAATGACATGGCACGCCATTGACTGAAGAGACGTAAGAAATATCTTATGAAGATGCATGCTTTTCTGTTATCTACCGTACAATAAAATTACTAATCGATCCAGTGGGATGTAATCAACTAATATCGAGTCAGCAGATCGATCTGTCAACCCGGGCAGCCATAATTATATATCACGTGACACTCGAATGAGAATAAACTATCTTTGTATAGATATTTTTTTCTTCTCATTTTTCAATTTTAATAGAGATCGATTATTCTATATTTTAAGCTCTATTTTTACTCTTTCCCAATAGCATCCAATAAATTATTTTCAGAAAACCAAAAGCCAGCCAGAGCAGTAAAAGCTATCCTCAAGAGTCATGGCTGCCATGGCAACTCAATTCCAATTACAATTCCATTCCATTCCAATTCCACCACAAGAATTATAGCCAGCTTTAGTTTCTTTCAATCAAGGGCATGTAGCTTTCTGACTCAGATCAGATGCATGGATATGCATGAGACAGTCGCTGTCTATTAGCATGGCAATGAATATATTTTCCTATCTATGAGTATTTAATTTTCATCTATATTTTTAGATCAAATATTCATATATTCATATCTAAATATTAGATTATTTAATCGGATCTATTTTTTTTCATATTCTTTTCCACTTTGATATCAATATTTTCATCGAATTTTTTTAAAAAATTATCATTTCATTATCAATGCCGGCCTATTAATATTAAGTATTTACTGATAAAAATGATTTGCCTAAATCTATCTGTCAATCACTTCTACAATCCCCTGACAGAAATGAGGGTGGCGGTTCTATCTTTTTGCCCCTGACAGAAATGAGGTTCCCCATTAATTTATCTCCTTCTTAACACCAAAGCCACTCGTTCTCCTCTCTATATTTTCCCTCCTACTCTTCTGGACACAACCGCCACAGCATCTTCCTCGAGCTTTTCCAGGTCTCTCCTCTCTCCCTCTCTCATACCCCACACACACACACATATATGTTTTTTTTTTTTTTGCAGAAACTAGTTCTTTTTTCTGTCTTTTTGAATCCCACGATGCTTTGTTTTCAATCCGCTTTTTTCTGTATTTTTAAATCTCGATGATTTTTTGTTCACTTTCATATTTTGTTCTCGTCTTTGAGATAGCATAATATTAGGACCATGCACTCCTATTAGTGGATGCATCCAGTACCAATCTCGGCAGTTGTAGTTCCCTAATTATAGATCCAAGCAACAAGACAATGTAATGATAATAAAACAAATCACAAATTCTTGAATTCGTCTAACTTGATGGACTGAAGTATCTGTAATGTAGCAGGGGAAGAAGGTGAAGGTGTGTAGATTTCAGAGGGTGGAGGAACAAGATGGGGATTTGGTCATTGTTCCTCGTGGCTTCTGCACCAATCATGCAGGTTCTTCTCATAGGGATGCTGGGGGCCTATCTTGCATCCGGTTACAGTAATACACTACATGCCACTGCTCGGAAAGACATGAACAAGGTAATTCAATCGATCGTTAACACTGGATTTTTCATGAATTTTTTTTTTTTAGATTCGCCATGTTATGTTTTCACTAGATCGTGTTTACGGCCTTCACGCCATCTCTGATGTTTGCCAGTCTATCAAAAACTGTGACTTTAGAAGAAATCATATCTTGGTATGCATGCACAGTTATGTTTCTGAGCAGCTAAAGTTTCGTCCTTCAGAAATCAATTATACTGACATAGTTCTATCTCGTGAAGGTGGTTCATGCCGGTCAATCTTGGGATTATATTCCTGTTCGGAGGAATTCTTGGTTGGATTGTTGCCAAAATCTTGAAGCCGCCGCGGCATCTCGAAGGCCTTGTAATGGCTACATGTTCTTCAGGTAATCCTTCACGCCTCAATTTGCACACGGTGCAGTGAAAATTGGTACTGATTCTTAATACTGTCTCAATGAAGGTAATTTGGGCAATCTGATGCTGATCATCATCCCAGCGGTTTGCTCGGAGAAAGGCAATCCGTTCGGCGACCAGGGGATGTGCAGTGCTCGTGGCCTCTCCTATGTTTCCTTCTCCATGGCGGTAAAACCTTCATTTAAAACTTTAATCACGGTGTCGGATGAAGTTCTATGAACAGCATCATAATGCAGCTTGGAGGCTTCTACATCTGGACATACACTTACAGTCTGATCAAGAAAGATGGTAAAGTGTTCCATGGGAACCAGTCAGAATCCCATAGATTCACCAGTAACGAAGCTAATACCATGAAGGAAGGTGGTCAAGGATCCTCTCCAACTCAAAACATCCTGCCAGTGACAGTAAAATCAGAGGAGGAAGTAGCAGAAACCCAACTTGTAAGTGGCATTCATAGGAAAAAAGAAACTGAAAATTAAGCAGATCGGCATTTGAATTCTTTCTTTAAATTGTGATGCATTGCAGGGAACTCCATTATTAAACAGTAGCAGCGTTCCTGATAAAGGAATGAACTTATGGAACAAAATGAAAGAATCTCTGCACAATCTCGTTGAAGAATTGTTGGCACCACCAACTCTTGCTGCGGTGAATAGCTTTTTCTCGGACTAGTATGGATAGGATGTTAATTAATTTTGCAAGGTAGCACTAAATTGTTGATCCATTTCAGATTATAGGATTCATTGTTGGAGCAGTGCCATGGTTGAAGTCTCTTTTCGTAGGTTCTACTGCACCACTCAAAGTTGTGCAGGACTCCATCAAACTACTAGGGTAGCTATTTTTTTCTCTTAGTTATTTTGTCTATAATTTTGTCGAGTAACAATTCATTTCTGACACGTTCATATGATTGATCCAGTGATGGCACAGTACCCTGCATCACTCTCATTCTTGGTGGAAACTTGACTAGGGGTAAAGCCTAACTTAAACACCCTTTTGTAATACTTTATGGTTTGAATATCCACTTAAAACCTGGAAACCTATGCAGGAATACGCAAGTCGAGCATTAAACCTATGGTGATCTTTGCGATTGTTTGTGTTCGATATGTGATCCTTCCGTCGATCGGGATCGCTATTGTACAAGCAGCATATGAACTAGGATTCGTGACCTACGACCCGTTGTATCGTTATGTGCTAATGATACAGTTTACTCTGCCACCGGCCATGAACATTGGTACAGATCGATTGAAAAATATTTGAACATTTTCTACAATGAATATCTGAAAAAGTTGATGTTGTTTGAATTTTTATGCAGCTACAATGAATCAGTTATTTGATGTTGGCCAAGAGGAGTCATCTGTAATCTTCCTATGGACTTATCTGATTGCAGCAATTGCATTGACATTCTGGTCTGCAGTATTCATGTGGATCTTATCTTAGATTTGTTATGATGTGTCTTTCCTCAAAATTAGAGGAGGAAAACCAACTATATTTATATGTATTTATATTTAATTCAATTCATAAAGCTGAGATCAGAGTTGAGGTGATACAAGGAATAACTCTCTTACTTGCTCAGGAAATGCTGCATTGCTTGTATTGCTAATCCACATATTCTTCTCAGGCATGGTACTTCATGGAAAGTAATCTGATAAATAAATTTCTCAATTTGAACTTGCATTTAAGAATAGCAGAAAGAACTACTTCCATGTCCAGAGCTAAAAAAGAGGAAGCATTTCCACAAAGTTATACTACATCCAGTCAAGAATTTTGTAGCTGCTGCATCAGCTGTGCAACTGAGAAAGATATAATCAGACATTGTTCAGTGTAACCCACTCCTAAAGAGGAATCTCCCCAGAAGCTAATAGAGACCCTATTTATCATTTCTGCAAGCCATGAAACTGTCAAAAGAGGTAATACGTTGTTGATCAGGTAAGATGAGATCTTCGTGTTTTTAATTGTTTGGAGTGGAGTTTGACTGTCAGATTGACTGAGGAGACCGGCATCATTTTGTTGTGGTGTGTCCGACTGCCTCTGTTGCTTCTGACTTCTGTCCTGCTCACCCGCCACCAAACTCTCTTCTCCTCCATCACCCTCATTGTTTCACCTAGTTGATGCATTCAATCCATCGCCAATGAACAGAGAGCAACCACTCGCTGTCTTCAATTCATTGCCCATGCAACGTATGCATACACACATCATCATATTACTGCACTACCTATCCAAACCTCTTTTGTAATAGTTTATACGTTAGAATTTTTGAGGGAATGATAATTGAGTTACTGTAACTAAAGTGTCTGTGTAAAGTAGGGACCTTAGATGAAACTTTCTGCAGTCTTTCATTCCATTCACGCGAGGAGCATCTGAGTGCTGCATCAACTCCCACCTCCAAAGTGAGTATATATGAAAAAAAAATAGGGGAAAGGAGAAGGATTTCAGATGGCATGTCGAATCCACTGTTGGAGAGGAAGAAAAAGGCAGTCATGATTCGGCAACAGTCGTCGTACAATGGCTAATTCACGAGCCTGTTTTCTTCATCACTGTGGAGAATGGCAAGCAAGAAAGGAAACAAAAACCAAAAAGAGCAGCCGCCGTTACCGTTTCCATCGCAATCGGTTTGCCGTTACAAGGACAACACGGGCGAAACGCGGGATACGTGTCGGTGAGTCACACGAGGACGAGATACAGCAGCAGCATAAGAGGGGCGAAATGGGGATTTCGGGCCTGACAGGGGCATTTCCGGAAATAAATTATTTTGTGATCTTAGGAGACCGGTCAAATCTGGCCTTTGACCGGAACGACAGCCAATTGGAGCTCAGCCTGCCAGCTACTCCTTGGATGAGGAGCCGCTCAACTTTTTACCCGACTCCGAAACTGGACCCCATGAGCCCTGGCTGATTAAAATAGTGGGTATTGGCGATGTGAGTGGAAGTAACGGCGAAAGATGAGGCGGGTCCAGCGAATGACTGCCAGCTCCTTTAGAGGGTGACGAAATTGACCGTAAGTGATGAAGACGACAAATCCAGCCGTCCCTTTCGCTGGATGAAATCTCCTGGTGCCTCTGTAAATGAGCATATGCGCCAGGGGCACTTTTGTCCACCCGAAGCAACACACTGACAGCCACGGATCCCACTTTGACCGCAACAGTCGGCGTCTCGCCTTTTACATTTTTAATTAATATTTTTCATTTTTAGAAAATGGAATTAATATTTTCCTTGGGAATTAAATGGTACGGCAGTGGTGGCCCATCAAAGGTACGAATCAAGTAGCGGGTATCGGGTCACGTCATTCGAAACGTGACAGATAATAAAAAAAATCGATGCCCTCTTTAAGGCCATTTATTTACAACCGAACCCCTCTCGATTCCAAGTCGGCGGCGTTCAAGAGCCGAGCCGGTCCGGTCCGGTTCACCGGTGATCTCCGTTGCGCTGATTGGCGACGAGGGCGTGGATGGCGCTGGACAGGTTGTTGACGGCGGAGATGAGGCCGGAGAATTCCTGGCGCCTCATCTCCGTCCGCTCCTCTTCCAGCCGGAGCCGCCGCTCCTCGATTTCCACCAGCTCGCGGTGGCGCTGCTCCCGCTTCTCCTCGCAGGATAGCAGCGTGCGGGCCAGCACCGTTGCGCTCCGCACCACGCTGGAACCCAGTCGCCGCCGCCGCTTCGCCTCTGGCTCCGCTGTCCCCGCTCCGTCGTCGTTCTCCTCCGACTCCGACGAACCGGACGACATCTCCCCTGCATTCAGAGCAACAACTATTAAACAATGCTGAGAAAAATCGATTGTTTGACACGTAACAGCTCAAAAAGACCGCAACTTTACGAAGATCAATGAGAATCATTGAGCAAGATCGAGCTGAACTGAAGGTCAGATTCTTAATAGCAACGCACTGTAGATTCAAATGCGCACCAAAACATATAATAAAACGTAGCTTTAGACAAGTGTTCATTTCATTTTTAACTCGAAAAGATTAATCCGAAAGCCAATCAGCACTTTATCTTGCACTTTTCTATTAATTAAACGGAATCAGATTTGCAACGCTTGCTCAGCTTTACAGCAGGACAGTTTATATAATTCAATGGTAAAAAAGAAAATTCATGCTATATTTTGATCTTGGAAACATTAGAAATCGCTAGTGAGAAGCAGCAAAATCCTTTTTTTATTTGGTTTTGATTGAGAATAGTGTATTGGAGTAATGTATCAATGGGAGAAGGAGGCGTACCAGAAGCGGATGGGTGCGCTGGCGGCGGCAGCGGCGCCGGAACAGATGGTGGTGCCGTAGGGTTGATAGGATCCTGCGGCAGTCGAGGCGGAGAGGGCGGCGGAGGAGGGGGCGGAGGGAGGGAGGAGACGGGAGTAGCGGTGGCGTTGGCTCGGCGGGCAGTGCGCCGGCCGAGGACGTCGGTCAATGCCTCGAACACCTCGGCGGCGAGGTTGGTGGGGAGGTTGCGCTCCTTGCGCTCGTGTCGCTCCATGGCCCAGTAGGAGGGTAGCTCCCCGGCGGAGGCATCGACGCGAGCCTCGTAGCCGCGGACCTTCTTGTAGTCGCGAAGGAGGTTGTCCCATTTGTCATTGCACTGGTTCTGGCTCCGCAGGCACCCGTTGCGCCAGCAGTAGTTCTCTACCCACTTCCACCGCTGCTCCGCCGACCTGGGCACGGGAGCGGCGGCGGCGGAGACGGAGGCTGAGGGGGAGCAGTGGGCGGAGGAGGAGGACGACGACCCGCCTGCGCGGCGCTCATCGTCGAGGCGCTTGGCGGTGATGAGGATCAGGGTCTCGTGCAGGGTCCAGTTGCCCTTGCGATAGCCGCGGACGATGGCGCCGGCAACAGAGGGGGATGCGGGCGGCTGCTGCTGCTGCGGGAGGTGATGGCGGTGGTGGAGGAGAGCTAAGGAAGATGAGTGTTCCGTGCCTTCAGACATGACATTTGCTTCTGCTGAAGGCGTCCCTCTCTCTCTCTCTCTCTCTCTCTCTCCTCTCCTTCCTTTTCGATGACAGAGAAAGGAAGAAAGAGAGAGGGAGAAGCGAAACGGATAACGAGGCGTAGAGCTGGAGCAAGAATTGCAGAGTTATAGTCGTTCCGTTTTTTCAATTATAAAAAAAAAATCACGAATTTGAGCCTTCAGGGATGATGAATTTTGTCGTAGAAGCTTAATATTTTGTAGTTGTGAGTTTAGAGAAAAAAATTTATGTAGAATGTATCGTAATTAAGGATTAAATCGTGCCGTGTTATAATTCAGGAGTCTATTTTTCAATTATAACTCCTTATGAAATTGTTTATTTCTAAAAAATAAACAACTTTTTAAACAAAAATCAGAGCCGTTCAACTCTGGCGGTATTCATCAGAGAGTCTCAGAGGCTGGTTACTCCGATGAAATCCATAAGAATGAAGAAACTCGGAGCGATTGATGAGTATGGACCAGCAACTGTGATGAGAGATGATATTTGGAATGATTGTTCTAATTGAGATTTTCTTAAACTTCAATTTCAATTTTTTTTAATTTTATTTTCTTTACATAGTCCTGATGAATTGACAACAATTTGTGAGTATTATTTATAATTGAGTATAAAAAGAAATTTGAGTAATAAGGTTACATTCACCATGAGATGTGTCCAATTTTACTCTTATACTAAGTATATCTTTATACTAATAAGTATACCAATAATATAATATAAAAATAAAAAATCTTAGAATACAAGATAGTGGGAGTACTATACCCAAACTCACGATTGATAAATAAAAAAAAAAAATTTAATAGTAGTCCAAAGTAACATTGGGCTGGAGTCGAATTGTGATATTAATGAGAACTAAGGTCTAGCATCGGTCAACAAAGATAGATAAAAAATGAATTATATGTTTATTTATATATTTTATTCTCTTTTCTTCCTGACAAAGACGATATGGGAAAGTGTGGAGGATTTTTGCCCTTCCTATTCCTCTCTCTTTCCGTCTCTACAGCAGTAAACAGAGGGTCAACAATCTTTTTTCGTATTGCACCTGCTGTAAAATTCTAACGACATTTTATCCAACTCAAAAATTATTTATCAAAAATATCTTAAAATTTAATTTTTATCAAAGGCATTAATACTTCCTATCCCCGCAACAACTCCTTTTCATTAGTTTTCTAGGATCCGAATTACCTTTTCAAAGTTTTCATTTTAAAATAAGAGTGTGGTTTGGATGCCCCAGTATTCTCTTTTTCTCACCATATATATCTATTTCTGTCTTTCACAACTCAACTTCTCATAAACCATTTATTGTATTTTGCTACGATTGTAAAAGAGAGAGTTGAAAGCGGGAGTGTGTTCTAGAGGTGACTTCAAAGAGTTGAGATATGTAGTACTAGGTGTGAAGAAAAAAAGATTCAGTAATATATGTATGATTTGACTATTTAAAATTTGTGTATACGGTGGAAAATAATATAAGGGTTATGGGTTCTTATAGGATTTATTTTAACTAGACTATGTTGTACTTTGATATAGTATTAGACCTAGTTTTGTACATGATCAACTATTCCTACTAATTTTTAGTTTGGAAAAAGACTCTAATGGTGGCATGCATTACATAAATAGGATTCTCAGAATTTATTTAATCTTACAATAAATTCATGCTTGAATACAATCTTAGGCCTGATATGGTATGATATCGGGCCTCATAGGATCTGTATCGATGCTTATTTATTTTTTGAATTACTGAAATACTTAATTATGAATTTGAAAGTTTGTCAAATTTAATAATTATAATTTATTTTTCATGAATGATAATATTGTTGACGAAATTTTCTCAGAGAGAATATGCTAAATGATAATGCTATCATGTGGAATGGAGCAAAAATATCCAGTAATAATATTTTATTATATTCCGAGTATAGTGATAATATAATTACAAGGAATTTGACATTTGATCTAAACGAAGAAGCAAGTAATCTAAAAGATGAGTGTCTGAATTCTTCTACAAGACTTGTTGAATACTTTGAGCCAACCTGGAGTGAGGAGGAAGATCATGAAATCCGAAATGCAGATGAATTACAACCCAATATAAGTATACTAGAATTCCAAGCTGATGATATGCAAATTGAGCACTATGAATTTCCCCCAGATTATAGTGACTTAGAGAAGGAGTTTCTGATAGTTGAGGATCTTTATATTTTGAATTCTCGATTGCTAGCTGGGTCAATTGGAGAGGTAGAGGCAAGAGATGAGCATGATTTTTTTGTGGGACAGATTTTTCCATCTAGACAAGAATTCAAGAATGCACTTGTGAAACATGTCATGATTAAGCATATGAGATATAACCCAATTAACATCGAAAAATTAGAGTTAAAACAGTGTGCTTCAACTAACCATGTACATGAAGAGTAGTTGCTCGAGGGTAGTAGAGTTCACTGTTACAAAATATGTAAAGGAACACCAATGTAGAACTGTTAGAGATAGTGCTAATTATCATGCATGCTCTTCGTCATTTGTAGCGTCTTTTGTTGAAGAGCAATTTCTTCATAATGAACAATACAAACCAAGTATGATTATATCAGATATAAAAGTTAGGTTTAAAGTAACCATATCATACAGAAAAGCATACATGGCCAGGGCGAAAGCGTTGAAAAAGGTCGTTGGAGATTATGATGAGGCATATAGAGATCTTCCATAATATCTGCGTGAGTTAAGAGCTAGGGATCTTGAAACTTATGTGACACTATACAGGAATGGTAACAATGAGTTTCAGCGGTGTTTTTGGGGTTTTGGTGTTTGTCGAAGGGTGTTCAGGTCTTATTTGCATAAACATATCGGAATTGATGCCACACATCTAAGAGGGAACTATCCGGGTGTATTGTTGATCGCTACAACAATCGATGGTAATGACAATGTTCTCCCAGTTGCTTTTGGAATCGCTGAAGTTGAATGTGGGTCTGCATGAGAGTGGTATTTTGGAGTATACAAAGAGGTTCTTTGCTGTTGATGAACAATTAATGACTATAGTATCAAATAGACATCGTGACATTATATCAGCAGTTAGAAAAGTGTACACAAACGCTCATCATGCTTTTTATTGTCATCACATGTCTTGTAATATGGTAACGGATACTGGAAGTAAAGCAGATTTAGATTTATTTTGGGCAACAACACGAGCAAATACAATACTCCAATATGATTCATAATGTAGTCAATGCTTGAAAAACATCTAGATACCCATAAGTGGCTTCAGAACATTGACCCTGAAAGGTGGGCTAATGCACACTTTACTGGGAGAAGGTACAGAATGCTAACCACTAATTGTGTGGAGAGTTTAAATGCTTTGTTCAAGAATACACGTGAACTTTCCATAAACAGATTAATTGATAATACAAGAAGAAAGGTAGCTTAATGATTCTTTAATCGTAGAAAGGAAGTCTCAAAATGGTATGTTGGTTTGACACCTCGTGCTACAAAAGAAATGGATTCAAGGAGAGAGAAAGCTAGAGCATATAAGGTTCACTCATACTCTCAATCAGAAATGGAAGTAGAGACATGAGGTGCTTTATACATTGTTGATTTGGAACAAAAAATATTGACAATGTGGGGAGTCTCAAAATTCAGGACTCTATTGCTCACATGTTATTGTCGTCATCATTCATCGAACATGAATACACTCCTATATTGTGAGCGTTATTTTTATTCACAAAATTGGAATGTCATTTATATGGATCGTATTTACCCTTGTCGAAGCAAGGAGTTTTGGCCTAGGTGCGTAAACAATATTATAGTTCTATATCCTCGTAGCCTTATGCAGCCTGATAGGCGAATGAAGATACGGATTGAGTCGAAACACAACGGGAAGGTAAAACTCAAATGCAGCCGCTGCAAACAACTTGGTCATAATCGAAAGACTTGTAGAATGCCACCAGCCCCAGGTTCTTGAGTTACTGGTATATGTATGCAGGAATATTCTGCTTGAAATATATATTTTGTAAGAAGGAGAAGTAGATTTATATATTTTCTATCTAGTACAACGATAGTATTGTAAAAAAATTAGTTGTGGTTAATGTTGTCACTTCCAGAAGTATTCCAATAGTATGACACATTTCAACTTGTTTAATTCAATGTAAGCTGAATGTGATCATAAATCAGTCTAGAATACACGAATATTTTTTGTCAAAATTTTAATACAAATTTTGAGATTAAATAAAGATAGAAATATAAAGCATAGAATTAATTATCTATTGTATTGTAAAAAACATCCTATGATATTGTAAAAAAATTAATTGTGTGTAGTTTTATCACATCTATATAATTGTAGGTTAAGAAAAATAATTGTGTGTTGTTTATTCAACTCCAATTAGTGTATTTTCTGTGTCAACTGATACGGTATGAGAATTTCATTGATATTCATTAAAACTAAGTTTGGACACCACAAATATTATCTCCAAGCTCAATCCTAATTAGTGATATCGAGTATTGAGAAATCCAAATATCATATAGGTCCATCAGTGGATTTCCACCGAAACCCATTGATAGACCTACAAAAGTCCTATTGTAACAAATTCAAATATTAAGAGTTGATGGTCTGCAAGGAATTGAATTTTGCTATGCATTGTGTATTTAGAGACTTTCCAGATGTTGTCCGATAATACGATACATGTAAACTTATTTCAAGTTTAAACAAATTTAAGCCTGTGTTCATCATACCTGAGTATTTCAATAAAAAAATATTGTCAGAACTTGTAGAATTATATAAAAGATTATTCTATAAATAATTAATAAATCATGATTAAATATTATAAAAATATTATTAAAATAGAAAAAAAATATGAGTCCATGTTGAGCCTAAAATTATTTGATTTCAGGCTCAACATAGGTCTAAAATCCTAGTATATCAAGCCCTCTGCTAACTAAAATCGAAAAATTCTTTTTCCAAATTATAAATAAATATGTATAATATAAAATATAGATAAAGATTAAGCAAATATATAAAGAGATAAAGAAAAAACATGAAGATATAAATATAAAATATATAAACTATAAATAAATAATTAGATGTTGTAGATGTTAAATATAAGAAATAAAAATAAAAGATATTAAAATGAAATTATAAATGTGAAAAAAACTAAGATAGTTAATAAGATATAAAGATAAGAAAATTAAGATATAAAGAAAGAAATATAAAATATAAATTTGGACACCACAGAAACTTATAATTGAAATTAAGATATAAAGAAAATTCAACTATAAAGAAAGAAATATAAAATATAAATAAATAAATAATTTATAGATTAAAAATATAAGAAATAAATATAATTCAAATAAAAATACATTATAAATGTAAAAATAATTAAGATAGATAATAAAATATAAAGATAAACAAAATAAGGAGATAAAGATGAGAGATAAAAACAAGCCAACCGCTTTCAACTGATGTTGTATTGTTCCGTGCCAATTGATACGATATGGGAACTTCATTAATATTCATTAGAACTAAGTTTGGACACCATAAATACTATCTCCTAGCTCAACCCTAGCTAGTGATATCGAGTATTGAGAATCCAAATATCCTAGGTCCATTAGTGGATTTCGGTGGAAATCCACTGATGGACCTACAAAAGTCTTATTGCAACAAATTCAAATATTATGAGATGATGGTCTGCAAAGAATTGAATTTTGCCATGCATTGTGTATTTAGGGGTTTTCCAGATGTTGTTTGATAATACGATATATTTAAACTTATTTCAAGTTTAAACAAATGTAAGCCTGTGTTGATCATACCTGACTATTTCAATAAAAAAAATATTTTATCAGAACTTGTAGAATTATATAAAAGATTATCCTATAAATAATTAAAACATCATGATTAAATATTATATAAAATATTTTTTAAAATAAAAAAATATGAGTCCACGTTTGGCCTGAAATCCTCTGATTTTAGGCCCAACGTGGGTCTGAAATCATCTTATTTCAGACCTCTTCTAACCAAAATTAAAATATTCTTTTTCCATATTACAGATTGTATACACAACAATTACAAATTACATATTACATATTACATATTACAAATTACACAACAACGTGGATCGAAAGCAGGGTTCCATTGATTTTAAACGGATTGTATACAAAATAATTACATATTATAGATTATATACATTATAACTACAAATATGTTGGATCGGGTTGGTCCAACTAGAGGGGGGGGTGAATAGACGGTTAATAAATGAAAAGTGGTAGAAACTCATCTATTAAAAAAAACTTGGTTGCAACTTGGTCGTTGCTTCCAAGACGGTTAAAGCCAAAAAAAACTCTCCTTGTGGCGGAGAAGCCTTACAACTGAAGATCACTAAACTTAGAGAATTACAATAGAATTGATTGATCCTACCTCTACATCTCTAAGCCTATTTATAAACAGGAAGATAAATCTGGACAGTTGATTCATAAATGGATAAACTCTAATTAAAAAAGAGATAAATATTTATCTCTTTTAATCGGCTCCTTTGAAGGCTTTGGATGGCAATCGAAGCAAGCCCTCCACGTGTGCTTGTGCGCAAAAGAAATCTCGGGATCAACTTTTCTTCACCAACACTTCATCTTGATTTTTTTTATCCGATTGCTTCTGAAGACTTTGATAAGTTTTGACAACAACAAAGTTAAAGCCACGTGTGGAGCTTGTAACAAACTTCACACAAGCTTTAATTAAAAGGTTGTAAAGCACTTGTGATCCACGTGTGATTTATAAGAGCTTTAAAAAGCTTTTATTAAAGACGAGCTTTAATTTAAAGTCTTTTATAAAAGACTTTAATTCAAGTTATCGTCTTAATCCATGTCAAAGGCAACTTGGTTGATTGTTCGTAAGTAGATCTTTTGAGTGATTTCTGACTAACCGGAGTTAGGCTCACCCGAACCCGACTCCAGCCTTTCGCCCCTTGAGCGCGCTTCCTTCCGGCTTCTCGTCCCTCGGACGTCGTGCACGCCCTTCTTGGTCCACCGGCGTACTCTTCCGCAACTTTCGCATCCCTCAGATTGCACCGAGCCCGTCGGCTCACTTCCCCGCGCAATCCTTCTCGTCCGCTACGTCTTATGCTCGACTTCATCCGTACCTAAGTTCCTGCACACCTAGCAGAGGGATTAAAACCAACAGGACCTAACCTAACTTGGTTGATCGCATCAAAACCAACCGGGGCACCAACAATCTCCCCCTTTTTGATGTGCATCAACCCAAGTTTAGTTAGGGATAAACAACAAACAATAATAATATTGTAACAGAATTAAGCATAAAAAATTTTGCAATCATGTACACAACCTCCCCCGAACTACTCTCCCCCTTTGATCACAGCAAAAATGGGACAAAAAAATAGGGAAGGGAAAATATAAAATTAATTTTCTCTAGTAAACTCAGATCGAAATAATCTCTTAAAAACATTTGATAATACAACAAATGATAAAGGACATAAAGAGAAAAAAATATTAGTCAATTTTGTTTTTCATAAATACCAGAAAATTAATTCAATATTGATTTTGGGACCCAAAATAAATTTTCATCTACGGGGTTAATCAAAAACTTTGGAGGAATATAATTTCTAGGAATTTTCCTAATCTGGCCTTTATGATTTTTAACATACCAATTCAGATTTTCAGGATAAAAATTCTTTTTAATTCTTAAACATGCAATATCATTTTCTAATTTCTCCACTAGATTCTTCAAATTTTCATTTTCTGTTTTTAGTTGGTCGGATAGAACAGATGAGCATACAGTGCCAAATCTTTCTTTTAACTCAGAGTTTTCTATCTCCAATTTATTCATCGACTTAAGCATGGATTTTATTACCGAGTAGATTCGAGCAGGTGGAAGTAGACATACCTCACTTACCGGGTCGGTTTCGAAGTTAGGATCTTCCTCTTCATTGCTGCTTTCTCCCGAGGTGCTTTCTTCATCTTCGTCTTGGTGGCTTGCCATCAATGCAAGTCCGACGAACTCTTCGGCTTCCGATTCATCTTACGAGGTCTCGTCCCAGGTGGCTTTTAGTGCCTTTTTCTTTTTTGGTTGGTTCTTGAGTTTAGGGCACTGATCTTTCAGGTGTCCCTCCTCATTGCAGTTGTACCATCGGACCGTTCGTTTTTTCTTTCTCTGCACCCTTTTTGAGCGGTTAGTATTAATGAATTTACATAATTTTCTTACCGCTAGTGTTGTTTCTTCATCATCCGCTGAAGATTCTTCGTCGAGTTGGATCTTCCTTGTTTTTAGCACAATGTTGTCAGCTTTCCTGTTCTTTTCTACAAAGCGAGATTCGTGAAGTTCCAAAGTAGAAAATAATTGTTCTAAAGTACTTATTTCTAAATCTTTTGAAATATAATACGCATCGATTACCGAGGTCCATTCCGGGGTTCTCGGAAACGCGTTTAGAGCGTACCTTTGAGCATCGCGGTTAGTTACCTTTTCTCCGAGATTTTCGAGGCTTGTGATTAGTTCTTTTACCTTTGCATGTAATCTCGCAACAGATTCTCCGTCTTCCATCCGTAGATTGGTCAGTCGGCTTCGAAGAACATCTCGTCGCGCAAGTTTTGCTTCCGAGGTTCCTTTGTGCAGTTCCAAGAACTTTTCCCAAAGTTCCTTCGCCGATTTGTACTTACCGATCCGGTTCACATCTTTCTCTGGGAGGACAGTCAGCAGATGAAATTCTGCCTTTCCGTTTGCTACAGCATCAACTTATTCCTTCTTGTTCCAAGAATCAGGATCCTTGATCTTTCGTTCATTGTCTTTGGGAGCTGCATAGCCATTTTTCATAATAATTAATAATTCATAATCCGTAGTAAAAAATACCTGCATCTTCCGTTTCCATGCCGCGAACTCCCCTCAAACTTAGGCGGGTATATCGCTGGTCCAACCATCTTAAAATTTACTGTAGTTGGCGGTTAGTCCTTCTACGGCGGCCTCGCTCTGATACCACTTGTTGGATCGGGTTGGTCCGGCTAGAGGGGGGTGAATAGACGGTTAATAAATGAAAAGTGGTGGAAACTCGTCTATTAAAAAAAACTTGGTTGCAATTTGGTCGTTGCTTCCAAGACGGTTAAAGCCAAAAAAAACTCTCCTTGTGGCGGAGAAGCCTTACAACTGAAGATCACTAAACTTAGAGAATTACAATAGAATTGATTGATCCTACCTCTACATCTCTAAGCCTATTTATAGTACAGGAAGATAAATCTAGACAGTTGATTCATAAATGGATAAACTCTAATTAAAAAAGAGATAAATATTTATCTCTTTTAATCGGCTCCTTTGAAGGCTTCGGATGGCAATCGAAGCAAGCCCTCCACGTGTGCTTGTGCGCAGAAGAAATCTCGGGATCAACTTTTCTTCACCAACGCTTCATCTTGATTTTTTTATCCGATTGCTTCTGAAGACTTTGATAAGTTTTGACAACAACAAAGTTAAAGCCACGTGTGGAGCTTGTAACAAACTTCACACAAGCTTTAATTAAAAGGTGGTAAAGCACTTGTGATCCACGTGTGATTTATAAGAGCTTTAAAAAGCTTTAATTAAAAGCTTTAATTTAAAAGCTTTTATAAAAGACGAGCTTTAATTTAAAGTCTTTTATAAAAGACTTTAATTTAAGTTATCGTCTTAATCCAAGTCAAAGGCAACTTGGTTGATTGTTCGTAAGTAGATCTTTTGAGTGATTTCTGACCAACCAGAGTTAGGCTCACCCGAACCCGACTCCGGCCTTTCGCCTCTCGAGCGCGCTTCCTTCCAGCTTCTCGTCCCTCGAACGTCGTGCACGCCCTTCTTGGTCCACCGGCGTACTCTTCCGCAACTTTCGCGTTCCTCAGATTGCACCGAGCCCGTCGGCTCACTTCCCCGCGTAATCCTTCTCGTCCACTGCGTCTTACGCTCGACTTCCTCCGTACCTAAGTTCCTGCACACTTAGCAGAGGGATTAAAACCAACATGACCTAACCTAACTTGGTTGATCGCATCAAAACCAACCGGGGCACCAACAAAATATACAATGCATACATAACAATTATAAATGCATTGTATCCACAAAAAATAATTACAGATTACCCTTCCAGAATTTGTCTGTGATAATTTTATATCCAACCTTAAATCGATAAGGTTTCATTTTGCTTTGGGTAAAATCAGTTGATCTCTGAAACACTAAACTTTCTGCATAGCACATCATA
The DNA here is from genome assembly GCA_024364735.1 of Boesenbergia rotunda. Lineage (NCBI taxonomy): Eukaryota > Viridiplantae > Streptophyta > Magnoliopsida > Zingiberales > Zingiberaceae > Boesenbergia > Boesenbergia rotunda. Next base: position 25,959 of record JAGFNQ010004105.1, on the reverse strand, counting down.
AAAAAAGCACAATCTACCCTAAAAAACTAATATTTATATTGTGGTTAGCATATTAGAGGAACCATCAAAAAATATGTTTTAATGAACCTCAAAAAAATAACTTACGATCTACATTGGGTGGGGCATTGTGTTGGTGTAGAATGCACCCAAGTCAAACCTGTGTTTTGATATCGGCAAAATGGTTCAAAAGTTAAGGGTCAGTTGTTGTCTAACAAGTTTCTTGAGTGTACAGGAAAAGCCCTAGCAAAGGAATGCTAGGCACTGGCGAAGGACTGCCAGACAGGAAAAGCCCTAGCAAAGGACTGCTAGGCTCTGGCGAAGAACTGCCAGAATGGACAAACCCTAGCGAAGGAATGCTAGGCACTGGCGAAGGGCTGCCAGAAGAAAAGACCTAGCGAAGGGCTGCTAGGCACCAAGCGAAGGGCAGCTTGGCAACTCAAGACCTGGCGAAGGACTGCCGGGCAAAAGTCCAACTGGAGGAGCCGGTTGGCACCAGGTAAATTCTCCCGAGAGGAGTAGGTGAGGTCGCGTTCCCCTTGAGGGAACATTAGGCGTCGGTTCGACCTAGGGCTCCATTTTGGAGACCAAAGTCAGAACCAAGACAGCTAAGGCTGTATAAACTAACATAATATTTGCTGTTTTGGACTAACCCTAGATGCAGGACCGAAGGACTGTGTATCTGCAGCTCAGAGAGCCTCAAAGGAGTGAGGCAGTAGCTGGGCAGGGCGCCCCGAAGTTTCCGGGCGCCCCCAGAGTCAACCCAAGTCAGCAGACCAAGAAAAAGCTCCGACAGCAGCATTTCGGGGCGCCCCGGTTGTTCCGGGCGCCCCGCGCGCTCCGGGCGCTCCGCGTGTCGCGGGCGCCCCCAGTGCCACGCCGACTATCAGCTGCCCTCGCGAAGCCAAAGGATGAGGCTTTGACCGGTCAACTCGGGCGCCCCGCGCGCTCGGGGCGCCCCGGTCAAAGCTGATCCCGAAGATGAAGAGATCAGCCTTGACCGAAGCGATCACCGGATCGGAAGCCACGTGGGGGGCGCCCCCGTCGACCAGGGCGCCCCCAGGCCCTATATAAAGGGCCCTCGACCTCCTTCTTCAGATGATCAATTGCTTCGACACTTCTGCGCTCTTCTGCTTCCGCGACACGCTCCAGAAATCTTCCAACTCAAGCTGACGACGTCCCGCTGCTCCGAAACTTCGATCTACACCAGACGTCAGTAACGAAGAGCTGCATTTAAAGTTTACTAAACTGTTCTTGTTATAATCTGTCTTGTAAACTTTTACGAACTTATAGAATTACCCGCATAAAACGGTCAACGACCGTGGGCCTTGGAGTAGGAGTCGACCCAGGCTCCGAACCAAGTAAACCGACTGTGTTTGCATTGTTCTGTTTTTCTTTTATTTCCGCTGCGCACCCGCTCTTTTTAAATCCGAACGATTTGCGACATTCACCCCCCCTCTATCGCATCTCTCGATCCAACAAGTGGTATCAGAGCGGGGAATTCAAACTTGGTGCAACCACCAGTTTGAAAATTTTTCGGATTTCTTTCGTTTTTCTCTCTCAATTTTTTTTAAATTTTCGTTCGAATTTTTCTTTCAAGGTTGGTGCAACACCCCTTGAAATTATCTTTATTTCTTTTCTTCCCGCACTACTAATCCAAGACCAAGTCTTGGAATATTCTTGTTTTTTTGTTGTTTGTTATTTCAGAACAAATGGCCATCCAAGAAGGCTTTAGCACCGCCAGACCTCCACTTTTCAGTGGAGAAGACTTTCCTTACTGGAAAAGTCGAATGGAGGTCCACCTGAAAACTCAGGTGGATATGTGGATAATCATCCAGTCTGGACTGATGATTCCCACAAATGCTGATGGCGTACCACAAAACTACTCAGAGTGGGACACTGCCCTCAAACGCAAGATTGAAGCTGACGCCAAAGCAACTCAGACCCTTCAATGCGGACTGACAAAAGAGGAGCTGAACCGCGTAGGCCCATTCAACAGTGCCAAGGAGCTATGGGCTAAACTGATTGAGCTCCACGAAGGAACTTCAGATTCGAGGATCAGCAAACGGGACCTGCTACTGAACAAGCTCTTCACTATCAAAATGGCAGATAACGAGACAGCAGCCCAGCTCCATGCCAGAATCCAGGAATTGATGAACGGTCTTCACACAATAGGTCACCAGGTTCAAAACCGTGATCTTATAAGGTATGCCCTAAACGCGTTCCCTAGGACCACCTTGTGGGCATCTATGGTAGATGCATACAAGGTCTCTAGGGATCTTTCAAAAATTAAGTTAGATGAGTTATTCTCTGAACTTGAACTGCATGAACAGACTAACTGCAATTTGGCCGAGAAAAGTATAGCCTTCTTTGCAGGGAAAACAGGAAGAATGACTAAGAAGAAAACTCAAGTTGAACCTGAATCTACCTCAGATTCAGAAACAGAAGATCAAGAAGGAGATCAATCTGAACTGGTCAGGCTAGCTCGAAGCTACTACAAAAAGTTGAAGAACCAAGCCAACACACGGAGAACAAGCCGAAGAAAGGATGAACCAGCTGAACCAGCAACTAACAAACACAAGCCCAACGTAACCTGCTACGAATGCAAAAAGAAGGGTCACTACAAAACTGAATGTCCAAGCCTAAAGGAGTCCAAAAAGACCAGAAAGAAGAAGGCACTCCAAGCAACCTGGGACGAGTCTTCCTCAGAAGAAGAAGAAGAAGCAGCCAAGTCCAATCTTCTAGCCCTGACCGCTTCGGATCAAATCGAGACTGACTCAGACTCAGACCAGGACGACGACAAGCTGACATTCTCTGACGACGGCGAAATAAGGGTAACAGGTTTTTCAAAATTGCAATTGAATTCGCTTATTTCCTATCTATCCCGAGATTTGGCGAAAGCCAAACTCCGAATCGAGTCCCTCCGACAGGAAGTAAAACTCCTGAAAGAGGGAGCTGATTCTAAATCCTTAACTGAGAAACTTCAGGAAGGAACCCCTGATCAAGTTGAAAAACTTGAATCAGAGAATTCCTCCCTGAAAACTCAAGTTAAGGACTTAAGAACAGCTTTAGAACGATTCACTTCTGGTTCCAAGAATCTTGATCTGATTCTGGGAAAACAGAAGTCTGTTCTAAACCGATCCGGACTTGGCTATAGAACCAAATCTCGGCAAAGATCTTACTTTGCTGTACTGAACCAGTCAAGACCTAAGGTTCAGGCATGGGTGCCAAAACTGTGCCTGACTAAACCAACTGGTTCAGATCAATTTTGGATCCCCAAGGACAAGATTCACATCTTGCCTAACCCATACAGAGGCTTTAGTCCAGGGGGAGCCAAAATCAAAACAATTTTTATAATTAGATAATTTTTTGTTAATTGATTGATTGTTTGTTTATTTAATTTTTTTTTAAATTGTCATGCTTAGATTTAAGGAATACTTAGATTTAAGGACTAAATTACTTGAAACTTGAAAACATAGTATTGGGAGGAGGTGAGATGATAGTACGTTGGGGAAACCAACTCTAATAAGATCAAGTCTACTTGGTCTCTTTAGACTGGTGAAACCAGCCGAAGCTACCGATCCAAGAACCAAGCTAGTTAGACCAGAAAATGACTTAATTTAATTTGAAAATGAAATTTCATTAAAAGGCTTTGTCAAGGAAAGGGTGGATGATCCCATAAGGCTACGGCCAAAGAAGGCCTAGTGCCTCGCCAAGACCTGGAAGCCAATTTCTGAAATTCAAATTCAAATTATCTTTTGTCAAATTCGAATCTAACTCAAATTTCAAATAATTATAGATTCTAATCTGTTTTCAAAACTTCTATTTTTCAAACTTATTATCTTTTTGAAAAACACTTAATCTGTTTTCAAAATTTCTGTTTTTTTTAATCTGTTATCAAAATTAAATAACTTTTTTTCGAAAATAAATTGAAATTCCTTTTCAAAACTAATTTCTACCCTCAAACCTGTCTCACAAAAACCTTAAGGTTAACGTGATTGAAAACCCTAGACTGGGGTGAGACAGACTAGGAAGTGAAACTCAATTTAAGCTATCCCTAACTTAAATTGGATCCAAATCATCAAAAAATTCTTTATGTGTAGGAACATAAAGATTTGGACCAATGGATGTTAGATAGCGGGTGCTCCAGACATATGACTGGGGACAAATTGAAGTTCACCAAACTCAAGTTCAAAAACCTGGGCTCAGTGGCATTTGGTAACAATGCTACACTCAAGGTAATTGGGTCAGGTAATATTGAACTTAAATCCAATTTCATTATTAAGAAAGTTCTATTGGTGGAAAACTTCAATTTTAACTTACTTAGCATAAGTCAGTTATGTGATTCTGGTTATTTGGTTACTTCCAACAATTCTAATTGCCTGATTAGAAATGCACAAGACTCAGAAATCATGCTTAAGGGCACTAGGAAAAACAATATACCCAAATGCATGTTAACACAATTAGAACAATCAAAACTCTGGCATAGGAGATTAGGTTATACCAATCTAAGAACTATCTCAAAAATTACCCAACTTGGCTTAATCAAAGGTGTCCCTAAAATTAAGAATAATGAACACCTAATATGTGAATCTTGTAATCAAGGCAAACAAACCAAGTCAAGTCACAAATTGATCCAATCTGATCAAACCCAAGCCACACTCGAGCTCCTACACCTTGACCTATTTGATTCACATGGAGCCAAGTCACTAAGTGGAAACCGATACTGCTTAGTGATAATCGATGACTACTCTAGGTTCACCTGGGTCAGGTTTCTAAAGACCAAAGATGAAACCCTGAACCTATTTAACAACTTTTGTAAATTAATTGAAAATCAAAATGATATCAAAATCAAAAGACTTAGGTCTGACCACGGGGGAGAATTCGAGAATCAAAGATTCGAAGAATTCTGCAAAGTAAATGGATATAAACACGAATTTTCGTGTCCTAGAACCCCCCAACAAAATGGCATAGTAGAAAGGAAGAATAGAACCTTACAAGAAGCTGCTAGGGCTATGCTCAATGAATTTGATCTACCTAACCACTATTGGGCAGAAGCAATTAGCACAGCTTGCTATATCCAAAATAGGATTCTGCTTAATAAAAGGTTAAATAAAACACCCTATGAACTTTACTACCATAGACTTCCAAACCTACACTATCTTAGAGTCTTTGGATGCAAAGTCCATATTCTTAATACCAAAGACTATCTTGGAAAATTCCAATCCAAGTCAAACCCAGGTATCTTTTTAGGGTACTCTACAACAAGTAGAGCTTATAGAGTCTACAACAAAACAACTAAGAAAATTGAAGAAACAACCAACTTAATATTTGATGAAGAAACTAACCCAAAATCTAATAATTCTGACTTAGCTTCATCAAATACTGATCAAGAAGATAACTCTGAAACCCCAATTGAACCCTTTAATGACTTAACAATTGAACCAACCTCTGAATCAGTTGAACCAACCAATGAACCCAGAACTGAACCTATTGGACCAGCTGGACCTGAAGCTGAGCCAAGTACTAGAAAAACCAAGAAACCCAGACTAAGTCACCCAGCTGACCAAATTGTAGGTGATCCAACCTTAGGAGTCAGAACTAGAGCTTCCTATAGAAATCTTAGTCAAATAGCCATGATTTCAAAGATTGAACCTAAGACTATTGAGGAAGCCCTACCTGATCCTGACTGGATCTTAGTCATGCAAGAAGAGTTAGCCCAATTTGAGAGAAACCAAGTCTGGGAGTTAGTACCTAAACCAAAGGGCAAATCCGTAATTGACACTAAGTGGGTATTTAGGAATAAGTTAAACGATCAAGGTGAAATAGTCTGAAATAAAGCCCGCTTAGTAGCTAAGGGATTCAGCCAAGTAGAAGGGTTGGATTATGATGAAACCTACGCCCCTGTAGCTAGACTTGAGTCTATTAGGATGTTACTAGCCTTTGCATCCCATAAAGGATTTAAATTATACCAAATGGATATAAAGTCAGCCTTCTTAAATGGGCTTATTAAGGAAGAAGTTTATGTAGAACAACCCCCCGGATTTGAGGATATAGAAAAACCCGATCATGTCTACAAACTTAGTAAAGCCCTTTATGGACTAAAACAAGCACCCAGGGCCTGGTATGAAAGATTATCCAATTACCTGATTTCTAAAGAATTCAAACAAGGTCAAATTGACCCAACCTTGTTTGTTAAAATTTTAGAAAAGAATATATTTATTGCCCAAATTTACGTAGATGATATAATATTTGGATCAACTAACTCTAAATTTCTAAAAGAATTTGTAACAATAATGGAAAATGAGTTTGAAATGAGTTTAGTTGGGGAACTCAACTTTTTCCTAGGGTTACAAATCAAACAAACTAAGGATGGAAATTATGTACATCAATCTAAATATGCTAAAGAACTAATTAAGAAATTTAGAATGGATAACTCTAAAAGTATAAATACCCCAATGGACACAAATGTGAAAATAGATAATGACCCTGATAGCAAACCAGTAGACCTAAAACTTTATAGAAGTATGATAGGAAGTCTACTATACCTTACAGCCAGCAGACCTGATATACTTTTTTCAGTAGGAATGTGCGCTAGGTACCAAACCTGTGCTAAGGAAACTCACTTAGCAGCCCTAAAATGAATTTTAAGATACATTAAGGGCACCCTAAATGTAGGGATATGATACCCTAGGACTTCATCCTTTAAGTTGTCAGGATACTCTGATTCTGACTATGCTGGTTGTAAATTAGATAGAAAAAGTACAAGTGGAAGTTGCCAACTCTTAGGAAACAACTTAGTAAGTTGGTGCAGTAGAAAGCAACACTGTGTTGCGTTATCCACAACTGAAGCTGAATATGTAGCCCTAGGAGAATGTGTAGCTCAACTCTTATGGATGATGCACACTCTTAAGGACTTTCAGCTAGACTACAATCAGACCCAAGTCAATATTGACAATATTAGCTCAATTAACTTAACCAAAAACCCAATTCAACATTCTAGAACCAAACACATAGAAGTAAAACATCACTTTGTAAGAGATCACGTAGCTAGGGGTGAAATAGTCCTTAAGCATATAGACTCCAAGTCCAACCTAGCTGACATATTCACTAAACCCCTACCTGAATCTGAGTTTAGCTCACTAAGAAGGCAGTTAGGGTTGTGCTTAGTAGAATAGAATCATTTGTTTTTTTTGTTTTAAAATGTTTCAAATTGATATTAAAATGGTGTTTATTTTAAAAAAAAAAAGGTTTTTCTAACTTAATCTTAAAAAGTTTTACTCTGGTTTTAAAATTTTTTCTTGACTTAGTTTTATTTCAAAAACTACCCCCTTCAAAACTAGGGTTTTCTTCGAAATGGACTTAGCCTAGGCTCTAACTCTAGAATTGCATGCACCTATAGATCTAGAAGCCAGCATCTCACAAGCACCTTAGGGTACCTTGAGTGATAACCTAGAAAGAGTTGAGATGCTTAGGTCTTTGCCTCAATTCAAGATGCTTTAAGTCAGTGCATCGGCAGTAATTGGGGCACTAAATGAACAACAATCAGGTTAAGTGTCAAGTTTAGACAATCTAACTTGAACAATGCACTTAACTTGACTAACCCTAGCGAAAACTACTGTTTATAACAGTTAGTAAGTAGCTAATTGGGTTAGACAGGTCCCTAAAAGATTTAACCAGACTTAGGTCCTAGTTTGTTTCAGTACAGCAAATGCTTTATTTAATTATTGCAAATATTTCTTCTGCATTTTTTTTGATATATGTCAAAGGGGGAGAGGTGGAAAGGAAAGAGGGAACCCAAAAAGTTTTTTTCAAATGTTTTCCTTTATTCAAAAAAAAACTTTTTTTCAAATGTTTTCCTTTATTCAAAAAGTTTAACCTCAAAGATAGAAATTCAAAGCTCAAATTTATCCTGTAAAAATTTCTAACTCTGAATTATTTCTAAGCTTAAAGCTTAATTTTTTGCTTAAAATTTCTAACTCTGAAGTGTTATTAATTTTTGCTCAAAATTATTCTTTGAAAATTTTCTAAGTCTGAAATTTTTCCAAAACTGAAAATTCTAAGTCTGAAGTTTTACCAAAACTGAAAACTTTCCAAAGTCTGAAATGTTTCTAAAACTGAAAATTTGTCTAAAGTTTTCTAAGCCTTCCAAACTTAGAACATCTTTTCGAAAAACTTAGCAAATTTCCCAACTTATTATCAAAACAAAAAATCTTCTAAGTACTTAACTCACATCACCTATTTTTGAAAAACCTAGGGGGAGATTTCTTCCAGGGGGAGGGAATCTAACTTAGGATTTCATTTTAGCATTTTTTTCCTTAACTTTTTGAACTAGGTTGTCATATATCAAAAAGGGGGAGATTGTTGGTGCAGAATGCACCCAAGTCAAACCTGTGTTTTGATATTGGCAAAATGGTTCAAAAGTTAAGGGTCAGTTGTTGTCTAACAAGTTTCTTGAGTGTACAGGAAAAGCCCTAGCAAAGGAATGCTAGGCACTGGCGAAGGACTGCCAGACAGGAAAAGCCCTAGCAAAGGACTGCTAGGCTCTGGCGAAGGACTGCCAGAATGGACAAACCCTAGCGAAGGAATGCTAGGCACTGGCGAAGGGCTGCCAGAAGAAAAGACCTAGCGAAGGGCTGCTAGGCACCAAGCGAAGGGCAGCTTGGCAACTCAAGACCTGGCGAAGGACTGCCGGGCAAAAGTCCAACTGGAGGAGCCGATCGGCACCAGGTAAATTCTCCCGAGAGGAGTAGGTGAGGACGCGTTCCCCTTGAGGGAACATTAGGCGTCGGTTCGACCTAGGGCTCCATTTTGGAGACCAAAGTCAGAACCAAGACAGCTAAGGCTGTATAAACTAACATAATATTTGCTGTTTTGGACTAACCCTGGATGCAGGACCGAAGGACTGTGTATCTGCAGCTCAGAGAGTCTCAAAGGAGTGAGGCAATAGCTGGGCAGGGCGCCCCGAAGTTTCCGGGCGCCCCCAGAGTCAACCCAAGTCAGCAGACCAAGAAAAAGCTCCGACAGCAGCATTTCGGGGCGCCCCGGTTGTTTCGGGCGCCCCGCGCACTCCGGGCGCTCCGCGTGTCGCGGGCGCCCCCAGTGCCACGCCGACTATCAGCTGCCCTCGCGAAGCCAAAGGATGAGGCTTTGACCGGTCAACCCGGGCGCCCCGCGCGCTCGGGGCGCCCCGGTCAAAGCTGATCCCGAAGATGAAGAGATCAGCCTTGACCGAGCGATCACCGGATCGGAAGCCACGTGGGGGGCGCCCCCGTCGACCAGGGCGCCCCCAGGCCCTATATAAAGGGCCCTCGACCTCCTTCTTCAATGATCAATTGCTTCGACACTTCTGCGCTCTTCTGCTTCCGCGACACGCTCCAGAAATCTTCCAACTCAGCTGACGACGTCCCGCTGCTCCGAAACTTCGATCTACACCGGACGTCGGTAACGAAGAGCTGCATTTAAAGTTTACTAAACTGTTCTTGTTATAATCTGTCTTGTAAACTTTTACGAACTTATAGAATTGCCCGCAGAAAACGGTCAACGACCGTGGGCCTTGGAGTAGGAGTCGACCCAGGCTCCGAACCAAGTAAACCGACTGTGTTTGCATTGTTCTGTTTTTCTTTTATTTCCGCTGCGCACCCGCTCTTTTTAAATCCGAACGATTTGCGACATTCACCCCCCCTCTATCGCATCTCTCGATCCAACACATTGTACTTCAATTTTATTATAGTCTATCCCCGAGATAGAAGGCAATCCTTTGTTCCATCTGATGTAATATGACCAGTACATATTCTTGAAAAATATCACCTACACACAAATGACATTAGTAAAAAATGCATACTCAAAACTACTTGTAATGGTTTATATATAAAATATAAAACTTACAATTTTCTCACAGTGTAGCTTTCCGTGGCGCCGAGAGAATCATAATGAAGTATATTACCTTCCTCTAGGTATATCACCAATAGATGCTAATGATCATCTGTATTATTTATAGGACAGATGATATATCTAATTGGCTTGTCTGTATCAGTTACAACTGTTTGTTCCAATACTGCAGTGTGTATCACATCAACACATATCCTATATTTTCAGAGAAAATTGTTAGTGAACTAAATCCTAGAAAAAAGCAACAAAATAAGGTGCACATTTACTTACATCTAACCTCATCCCATAGAATATGGAGGGGTGGTATGGTGAGTTAGAGGTTTTGGCCTCGTTTACTAAACTTGTCAAATATGCATTTATGTAATCCCCATTGGTGTAGTCATTCCAATCAAATATCGTAAAAAAAGATTGTATATCTAATGAGAATGTATCGTTGGACCATATTGGATGCATCGAAAATCTACATAAACAAAAGATAAGAAACTTAATAACAAGGGATTTATTAAATATTATTATTGAATGACAAGAATCATTATTGTTTGACATTATTATGGAATCGCGAAAGCAATTAACTCACTTTAATTTACTAAGCTTTAGTAATGTTTCTGCAATCTCAGCATCTTTATTCTTCTTAAAAAATATCCTGGCATTCTTCAAGATTTTATTTTTGACATTTTGAATTGCTTTACTTTTATCTTCTTGTTGATCGAATTTTGTGGTTTTAGTTGTGGTTTTAGTCATTGATGAGGCAGGAGGTTCTTCATCTACATCCTCATCCTTAACAATCTCTTTGTCTTTGCCTTTGTATGCTTGTTTTCTCTCAGTTCTCTTTCTTTTAGGACCTTGTCCAAAATTTATTGGTAGTGGCTCAACGTCAGCTTAGCCTTTGCTTTCTAATTATTTTTGGAGCATTTAGATTTTCTTCTCGGCATTTTCTATGATTTTGTCTTTTGCAGATAATAATTTTTTTCCAACCGCAGCATCGCCACTCGATTGCTTCAGTGGCTCAAGAAGTTCTCTTATTTGAACATCTTTATCTTTAAGCTGGGAATCCTTCTCAGCAATTATTATATTCTTTGATGATAGGAGACGTTCCTTCTCACTTATGGTCGTTGTCATCTCATTTTTAACATCCTCCAAACCTTTAGCAACAATAGATAATTGTTGTTGTAATATCTCAATTTTTCCTCCCTTTTCCATACACTGACTGCAACCTTCCATATCTAAGGCCTGTAGACTTCCTTCTGCTGCTTGCTATGAAGATCCTTGGCCAAACACCTCAAGTGCTTGAGTTGGAGGAGAGTAGTGAGGTACCAAATCTAGCTTTGACTCTGTCGGAACTAAATCAACAACAATTTTATCTAGACTCAGACAGTCTATCATCTTTTTCACAGTGTCAACATGATAGTTAGGCCAACCCCACCGAAGGATTCTTGGTAATCTGTCAGGATGATCTGGAGCAGCAATACTGATGTGCTCACTCCCCATACCAGCAAAATGATTATATTGAGTAAATAATATCCATCAAAAAAATATATATGAGCAACTATATGTACTCTAACTTACAACCAAATATTTGAAAATTCCTTGAGCAAGGGAGCCTTGGTCGTTTACGTTGAATCATCTACATGTGGTTTTGGCCTTAACATAACCTCCAACCCAATGGCTTCCAATTGAGGAGCCATGAAATTGAACACGACATTACACCATTTATACGTTGCTAGGTTGACAAAATCATCTATGCAGTCAACCAGTGAGAGCACAGGAATTCTAACTACGCTGCTACTACCACAAAACAGAACAATAACAAAAAAGTACACTAGATAAATCTGACAATAGAACTTGTCATTAGATCTTGACTTCATTATGAGTTTCTCCAAATGCTTGGAAGAACAACCAGACTCTTAGAAATACTACTTGTACAGTGGGTTGGAGGCCTTGTTTAAACCAAGTTGGACTATCTCTCCAACGTCGTGTATCCCTAGAATCAGTGAAATGTCTACCTTTGTGAATTTGAGTTTTTTACATGGAAGATAAAGCTACGTTCTTCTTGATCCCAATTATCGAACATATTCTGGACCTGGGATCGTACAAAAAAACTATTTAATTTGGGAGGTCGAGGACCCAAGAAAAGGGTGTATCTCGAATCAACTGTTCTTGTGCTACCGTCGGTTGAACAGAATCAATAAAATTTTTGAAATGACAAAGGCTACTTTTCCAGTTCATTCTTTTACTTCGTCCTTTGTTAACATAAATTGTATAATCGCAGAGGATTTTGCTTTTTTCTAGACTCAACTGTCCTTTTTTACTTCGAGCAGCACCTTGCTGTGACGACTATTTTTTTGGAGCCATCACGAACTTAGCAACCATAAACCACAATCACACACAAAAAAATAAACACTTAGATTTCGTAGATAAAGGGTCTGCTCAGATTCGGTCAGTGATTAAAGACTATCGCTAACCCTAGGTGAAAAACCATTAGTGAAATCAAAAACTAAATACAAAGGTGTGTACAATCTCATTGGTCCAATGATGAGGGCGCTAACCACATGACTCTAATGGAGAAAAACACGGTACCTTTAATTGTGAGGAAAACAGGAGGAAGAAGATGATTACTAACAACAAGGCTCCGAAGGACGCTATATGCCTGGCTCAATGGTGGGTCTGATCTCCCTAAATTTCAGGTCATACGCGGGCCTGATTATTTAACTTTTATCATTTTTAATTATCTTTATTTTCTCCAATTATATTTAACTTTTTCATTTTTTTATAAAGCTAAATATCTTTATCTCTTTTATATATATTTCATAAATATCTTTATATTTTATTAATATCTATCTTAGTTTTTTATCACATTTATATTTTATCTTAACATCTATTAAAAATATTTGTTATACTGTAAATCTATATTTTATTTTATGTTTGGTTATATCCTATTTCTTATATGTATTATTTCTATTTTATTTAATATGTAATTCTAATTTATACTTACTTTATTTTTCTTTATCTTATTTTTTTATCTTTATATCTTATTATATATCTTAGTTTTTTTCACATTTATATTTTATTTTAATATCTATTATTTTTATTGATATATTTTAAACCTATATTTTTATTTATATCTTAATTCTTATAACTATAATATAGAAATCAGACGATTTCAGGCCCAACGTAGACTCATAATTTTTTCATTTTAAAAATATTTCTTTTATATATTTAATCATGATTTATTAATTATTTATAGGATAATCTTTTATATAATTCTAAAAGTTTTGATAAATTTTTTTTATTGAAATAGTCAGGTATGATCAACACAAGCTTACATTTGTTTAAATTTGAAACAAGTTTAAATGTATCATATTATCGGACAATATCTGGAAAGTCTCTAAATACACAATGCATAGCAAAATTTAATTCCTTGCAGACCATCACCTCTTAATGCTTGAATTTGTTGCAGTAGAACTTTTGTAGGTCTATCAGTGGGTTTCGATAAAAACCCACTAATAGACTTGGGATATTTGGATTTCTCAATACTCAATATCATTAGCTAGAGTTAAGCTAGAAGATGGTATTTGTGGTATCCAAACCTAGTTCTAATCAAATATCAATGAAGTTTTCATACCGTATCAGTTGGCACAAAACAATATAACATCCGTTGGAAGTGGTTAGCTTATTTTTATCTCTCATCTTTATCTCTTTATTTTGCTAATCTTTATGTCTTATTATCTATCTTAATTATTTTTTACATTTATAATTTTTTTTATTTGAATTATATTTGTTTCTTATGTTTTTAATCTATAAACTGTATATATTTACTTATATTTTATATATTTTTTTCTTTATAGCTGTGTTTTCTTTATATCTTAATTTCAATTATAAGTTTTTGTGATGTCCAAACTTATATTTTGTATTTCTTTCTTTATATCTTAATTTATTATCCTTATATGTTATTATCTATCTTAATTTTTTTCATATTTATAATTTTATTTTAATATCTTTTATTTTTATTTTTTATATTTAACATCAATAACCTCTAATTATTTATTTATAGTTTATATATTTTATATTTATATCATTATGTTTTTTCTTTATCTCATTATATATTTTCTTAATCTTTATCTATATTTTTATATTATACATATTTATTTATAATTTGAAAAAAAATCAATTTTGGTTAGCAGAGGACTTGAAATAAAGGGATTTCGGGCTCAATATGAGCCTGAATAAAGGGATTTCGGGCTCAACGTGGACTCATATTTTTTTATTTTAAAAATACTTTTTATAATATTTAATCATGATTTATTATTTATTTATAGGATAATCTTTTATATAATTATACAAGTTCTGACAGAATATTTTTTTTTGAAATAGTCAGGTATGATTCAACACATGCTTACATTTGTTTAAACTCGAAACAAGTTTAAATGTATCATATTATTGGACATTATCTGGAAATCCCCTAAATATATAATGCATAGCAAAATTCAATTCTTTACAGACCATCAACTTATAATATTTGAATTTGTTGTAAAACGACTTTTGTAGGTCCATCAGTGGGTTTCGGTGGAAACCCACTGATGAACGTAGGATATTTGTATTTCACAATACTCGATATCACTAGCGAGGGTTGAGCTAAAAGATGATATTTGTAGTGTCCAAACTTAGTTTTAATGAATATCAATGAAGTTCTTATACCGTATCAGTTAGCACAGAACAATGCAGCATCAGTTGGAAGCGATTGGCTTATTTTTATCTCTCATCTTTATCTCTTTATTTTGCTTATCTTTATATTTTATTATTTATATTAATTATTTTTTACATTTATAATATATTTGTATTTGAATTATATTTATTTCTTATATTTTTAATATGTAAACTGTATGTATTTATTTATATTTTGTATTTTTTCTTTATAGTTGTGTTTTCGTTATATCTTAATTTCAATTATAGGTTTCGTGATGTTCAAATTTATTTTGTATTTTATTTCTTTATATCTTATTTTTTCTATCTTTATATCATATTTCCTATCTTAGTTTTTTTTCATATTTATAATTTTATTTTAATATCTTTTATTTTTATTTATTATATTTAACATCTATAACCTCTAATTATTTATTTATAGTTTATATTTTTTATATTTATATTTTCATTTTTTTTCTTTACCTTTTATATATTTGCTTAATCTTTATCTATATTTTTATATTATACATATTTATTTATAATTTGAAAAAAGAATTTTCCGATCTTGGTTAGCAGAGAGCCAGATATAATAGGATTTCAGGCTCAATGTGGACTCATATTTTTTTTCTTTTTAAAAATGTTTTTAATAATATTTAATCATGATTTATTAATTATTTATAGAATAGTCTTTTATATAATTCTACATGTTCTAATAATATTTTTTTATTGAAATACTCAGGTATGATCACACAGTCTTACATTTGTTTAAACTTAAAGCAAGTTTAAATGTATCGTATTATTGGGCAACATCTGGAAAGCCCCTAAATATACAATTTATAGCAAAAATCAATTCATTGTAGACCATCAACTCATAATATTTGAATTTGTTGCAATGCGACTTTTGTAGGTCCATTAGTGGGTTTTGGTGGAAACTCACTGATGGACCTAGGATATTTAGATTTCTCAATACTCGATATCACTAGCTAGGGTTGAGCTAGGAGATAGTATTTATGGTGTTTCAACTTAGTTCTAATGAATATCAATGAATTTCTTATGTCATATCAGTTGGCACAGTGCAATGCAGCAACTGGAGTTGAATAAACATCACACAATTATTTTTCATAACATACTATTATATCGATGTGACAAAACTACCCACAATTATTTTTTTTACAACACCATAGGATGTTTTTTACAATATAATTAATAATTAATCCCATGTTTTACAGAACATGTTCCTCAGAAATAAAAGTGTTACATCAAATTTCATTTTTGTCATGTCTCCTTGTTTGAAGTCCATCTTCTCATTGTATAGGAGACATCGAATGTATTGCATCACAAAAAAGGCACAGTCTACACTGTAAATAACATCAACAATTTTAATTTCCATATTTTTTATAAAATACTTTTCAATTGAAACTCATCCTCATTTACTTATCTTGCTTCTTGTTGGGGACAATTTACTCTGACGGAACCTCATTGGTCCAAAGGATGATGACTTTCTAGATATGGATAAATAGCCCCAAGTTGCTCACGAGTATATTCTTTTAGATCTTTTACCTGCAAGTAAGACCATGAATTTAAAATTCACCATCAATGAGATTTTATACTAAATGATTAACATATAAATGAATAATGGTTGCTCACCGCTGAGTTAAATTCATATTTATATTTACGGCCACTTGCAAGAAAATTGAAATGATTGAAAGTCATTGATTTTGTATCCGTTGATAACAAGTTAAATTGTGCATTATCATTGCACAAAGGTATTAAAAAATATATAAACCCTTCATCTATCACATCTGTCTTTATCACTTGTTGCAGGCCAAATTTTCTTGAGGATCTTATTGATAACTAAAAGTATACACATGCAAAATTATTAATAACCAAATCATAAAATTATTTCTACTATAATATATATTCTAAATTCATTTAGATCTCTTACTGTGAAGAAGGTTGAATAATATATTAACTTGTTGTATGACCTACCATATGCAGATACTCCCCTAAATAGAATTTTACAATAGGCATCAATTAACTCGTCTTTTGTAAAAACCTCTCCATTTAGAACAGATAAGAATGAATGTATATTTAAACCAAAGGGTGCATCCTCCCAAATTAATTGAGTTGTAAACCTGCATAGTTAATCAATAAGATAATATATTAAAGAAAAAGATATATTAAATAAACTATGTGTCCTAACTTACTTTAAGTTCTCCAATTTATTTAGCAGGTTGGTCACATTTTTATCTTGATTTTTCTTCTTTGAAGTCATAAAATGTTTCTTCACAAACTACGTCCATAAATCTAAAAAAAATAATTAATGACCAAAATCAACTTATATTACCTATTTTTCATGCAAGTAAATCACATACAACAATGACTTGTTTCCTCATTTTATAGAGTTCGGCGA
This sequence comes from Boesenbergia rotunda, assembly GCA_024364735.1. Classification (NCBI taxonomy): domain Eukaryota; kingdom Viridiplantae; phylum Streptophyta; class Magnoliopsida; order Zingiberales; family Zingiberaceae; genus Boesenbergia; species Boesenbergia rotunda. The sequence goes on along the minus strand of JAGFNQ010004105.1, from coordinate 8,978 downwards.
TCCTATTTGTTTCCTCTATGTCTTTTTTAGACTTGACTTCCATTACAGTGATAGTTGGGGGGCAGTGCCGATCAGTGTGGACTTCCACACAAACCCTGACCCCTACTCTGAAGAGTATTGATCAGTGTGGACTTCCACGCAAACCCTTGAAGCTGCCTGAGGGACACACAAACAGACTTGCCTAGGGTTTTGGTTGGGGTGGGGTGGGGGGGGGGGGGGGGGAGGGATTAGGGGGATGAGCTCGCGACTATAACACAGTTAGGGCGCCCACACATGTATCACGTTTTGGCAATAAGAAGTAAGTTGCCTGCGCTGAGAGAGAAAGAAGAAAAAGGAGAATACCTGAGGCATCCAAACCACACTCATTTATTTTAAAATAAAAACTCTAAAAATGTGGTTTGGATGCCTCGGAAGGTAACTGAGAAAGAGAGTTGTTGGCGGGAGGACTATAAGAGGAAGAAGATAATTTTTGGTATGCCCTTTGGTAAAAACCAAACTTCAGGACGCTTTTTGATAATTACAATTTCTCACATGCATCGTTTGGTGAAATGTCCAAATTCTAATATTCTGATAACAGTAATTAAGTTATGGTTTAATAAAGGCTACAATCATAAAACATTAAAATATAATATGGATTAAGGTTAATGACATTACTGCTCTAAAAAATGCTTGACATAATTGATCAGGGTACATAATCCACATTATTAGGTACAAAATATCCACATTCAAGTATGTGTATAACCAAATTGAGTATACTTGTCCAAAATTTGAGTATTCAGGTACGAGACTCCCTCTTTAGTTCTCAATGGCTCAAAAAATCAAGCACAGTTGACTCAGATTCAAGTATATATAGTCATGAGTAAAGTACTAATTTCAAACTTTCAAGTACATTTGGATGCAAGTTATGTATTAATTAGTGTGGGTGAGTTTGTTTGGGATATATTTCCTTGTTTTATTGATAATATAATATGGATTAAGGTTAATGACACTATTGCTCGAATAAGTGTTTTACATAATTGATCATCACATAATTGATCAGGGTACATAATCCACATTATTAGGTACGAAATATCCAAATTCAAGTATGCATATGATCAAATTGAGCATATTTGTGCAAAATTTAAGTATTCAAGCACGAGACTCCCTCTTTAGTTCTCAATGACTCAAAAAATCAAGCACAATTGAGTCAGATTCAAGTGTATATTGCCACGAATGAGGTACTATTTTCAAACATTCAGGTACATTGGGATGCAAGTTATACATTAATTAGTGTGGGTGAGTTTGTTTTGGGACATTTGGCAGCTTGTTATTGTGGATATTATGGCACTAACACATGATACAAAGTCACATAAACTATAAACACAACCATAAGTTTCTACTTCAAAACCATAGTATATACTATAACAACTACATGTTGATGCAGACTAACCCTGATTGTTGTTTTGGTGTTTGACACAGATTTAAGTTTGATTCAAGTTTGGTTGAATTCGGATTAAGTCCAGGTGGATCGGGAGATCGCACGCTGGCATGTGAAAAGTCCTAGCTTGGAGGGATAGGTGTGAAAAGTCCTAACTTGGAGGGCTAGGTGTGAAAAGTCCTAAGTCCTAACTTGGAGGGTTAGGTGTGAAAAAGTCCTAGCTTGGAGGGCTAGGTGTGAAAAGTCCTAGCTTGGAGGGCTAGGTGTGAAAAGTCCTAACTTGGAGGGTTAGGTGAAAAAAAATCCTGGCTTGGAGGGCCAGGTCCTAGCTTGGAGGGCTAGGTTGGATGAGACCCTGGCTTGGAGGGCCAGGTCCTAGCTTGGAGGGCTAGGTTGGATGAAATCCTAGCTTGGAGGGCCAGGTCCTAACTTGGAAGGCTAAGTTGGATGAAATCCTGGCTTGGAGGGCCAGGTCCTAGCTTGGAGGGCTAGGTTGGATGAAATCCTGGCTTGGAGGGCCAAGTCCTAGATTGGAGGGCTAGGTTGGATGAAATCCTGGCTTAGGGCCAGGTCCTAGCTTGGAGGGCTAGGTTGGATGAAATCCTGGCTTGGAGGACCAGGTCCTAGCTTGGGAAGCTAGGTTGAAGTCCCGATGCGTGAAACTGGGTATGGAGTCTTGGTCCGGGGGACTAAGCACGAGTCAGAGAAGGCTGGGAGCCCGTTCTCTTGACTTAGAGTGGATTTGGCCTTGCCTGGATCAGTCTGGAGACCGATCAGGGAAGTTGGCACGGTGTTCCCTCGTGGATCGGTCTGGTGACCGATCCAGCTGTGTCTGATCGGTCTGGTGACCAATCAGGAAGCATACAATGACCTTGTTGGGCTACTGATCGACTCCTGATCGGTCTGGTGACCGATCAGGGAGACTATTCAGATCGTTCTGGTGAACGATCAATTGTCGCAAGGTTCTCACTATAACCAATCAGGCTGGAGCCTGATCGGTCAGGAGGTGTCCTGATCGGACCCCAGACCGATCAGGCCACACCCTGATCGGTCTGGTGACTGATCAGGAGGTTTGGACTGCGAAGCTGGAAAATCACTCCACGACTTGGGATCGGTCTGGTGATCGATCACGAAGAAGTTACGATTTCTGATTTCTCACTGGGGACCGATCAGGCTGGAGCCTGATCGGTCTGGACCCATCCTGATCGGTCTGGGCCTATCCTGATCGGTCTGGTGACCGATCAGGAGTCACTCTGATCGGTCTGTGGACCGATCAGTAGCTAACAGCTTTAATTCAAAAGCGTTGTCAGAGTTCTAATTGTGTTCTGTTTTCTCTGTCGATTCTCTGATATACTGCTGATATGTTTTGATATGCATTGCTAAGCGTTTGTTGGAGTGTGCAGGTAATAGCAGGTGATTCAAACACTCAAGGAGGGTCAATGGAAGACTTTCCTTTGAGCAGGTTTGGCTGTTTCTCCTTCTCAGGTTTCAACGGGCAACTGGCGCAGCTGGCGACTGACGGAGGCTCAGCTGGAGAGGAGGTCTTCAGTGGACTAAGTGCTCAGGGAGGTCAGTGGGTTCAAGCTGGCTCAATGGATGCTGATGAAGCTTGCGATGGTGAGCAGAGCTTAAGTTGAAGCTGATGCAGAGGAGCGGCAACAAGGATAAATAGAAAACGGGTGAAGTTTTTGCTATGGGTTTGAGCTCTCTGTGTGTTGCTTTGTGCTTGAGCGTTATTGTTACATCTTTGTGAGCGATCCTTCTTAGTCTCGTGAGCTTATCTTGTATCCTATTGAGACGCTTGTGGAGAGGTTTCTCCACCGAGAAGGAGGCGCTGTTTTATCCGGGTCACCGGGGCTTGATCTGCCGACGATCAAGGGATCGCCCACCTCACGGGCACGCCAAGGAGTAGGGGCAAGTTATCCCCGAACCTTGTATATCGCGGTGTTAGCGTTTGTTTGGTTTGTTCTTCCTTCTCTGTATTTATTTCTGCTATTTTGTTTCCGTTGCTAATCTGATCGCAGAAAGAAAAGCTCAAGAGGGGAGTAATTTCGAGTGGCTGGCTACATTCACCCCTCCCCCTCTATAGCCATCCAAGCACCAACAAGTGGTATCGGAGCTTGGGGCTCTACTTCAACGGCTTAACATCCGAGAGCTAACAAAGATGGCCATGTGAAGAGAAGGGTTTAGCACCAGCCGACCTCCACTCTTCGATGGCACTGATTTTCCATATTGGAGGTCGAAGATGGAGTTTTACCTCAAAACCAACATCAGCATGTAGTTTGCTGTCAAGGAAGGTTTTTCCACTCCTAAAGATGCTGAAGGAAAAGAGATGGACTTCTCAAGTTGGTCGGCAGATCAAATCCGGAAAGACGAAGCCGATGCGAAAGCGGTGGTAACTTTGCAATGCGGGTTGACCAAGGACCAACTAATCAAGGTTGGTCCTTTCACAAGTGCTAAAGACCTATGGAGCAAGATCATTGAGCTCCATGAAGGCACTCATGAAACCCGAACAACCAAAAAGGACCTTCTTCTCAGCCAACTTCAAAACCTTTTCATGGAAGAAAACGAAAAGGTAAGTGAACTCCATGGAAGATTCAAAGAGATTCTCAACGGCTTGCACTCCATCAATGAAAAGGTGGAAAACCGAGATCTTGTAAGGTATGTCCTTAAATCATTTCCTAGGAATGCCTTGTGGGCATCCATGGTGGATGCCTACAAGGTTTCCAAGGATCTTTCTTTTGTTAAGTTAGAAGATCTATTTTGTGAAATGGAACTACATGAGATCTCTAACCAAAGCCCAAAGGAGAAAGGGTTGGCTTTAGTGGCAGGTGACAGAAAGAAGAAAATGGAGGAGGAGAAGACCTACTGTCATGTGGCTCTAGTGGCCTTAGAAGAGTCATCCAAGGAGAGTGGAGACGAATCAAGCTCCTCAACCGCGCCTTCATCATCTTCGGATGATGAAGAGGTAATCTCTCCCGAGCTAGATAAGTGTTATAGAACAATAGCTTGCTTGACAAACATGCTCAAAAAGTCTAAGAACAAGATTAGGGGTGTCAATTCGGGTGGGTCGGGTCGGGTTCGGGTCGGGTTGGGAAAATTTTTTTTTTAACTCCCAACCCGAACCCGACCCGAACCCGATTTCAACCCGAAACCTCCAAACCCGAACCCGACCAACCCGACTAACCCGACCCGAATAACCCGAAAAAAACGATTCAAAACGTCTTTTTTCGCCATTTTCCCTATAATTCTTCACTTTTATCTCAATACTTCATCATGATCATACTATATTGATATTAATATACATAAAAATATCTTAATTTTCAAAATAAAATTTGATTTAACCCCAAAAAATCCACAAAATATTAAATTTCGGGTCAACCCGAACCCGACCCGACCCGACCCGAACCCAACCCGAAATTTTTTTCAACCCGAACCCCCCAACCCGAACCCGACCCGAACCCGAAAATTTTCAACCCGAACCCGATTTTTTTCGGGTCGATTCGGGTTGGGTCGTCGGGTCGTGTTGATTTTTGACACCCCTAAACAAGATCATCTTTGAAATTGGAAATAGAACATTTAAAAACCTCTAAGGATGAGGTAATTGATGACTTGCATGTTAAGATCCTTGAAAATGAAAATAAGGATTTAAAGAGCGAAGTTGAAAATCTCAAGAATGTTCTTGAGAAATTCTCAACTAGCTGCAAAACCTTAGACATGATACTAAACTCCCAAAGGGTGGTTTACAACAAGGCCGGTATAGGTTACCGACCTAAAGAACCTAGTATCATGTCACTAATGTCTAGAACACATTTTGGATCATCAAAAAATTCTAAGGTTCAAAAAGTCAAAAAGAAAATGACTAAGGCATGGGTGCCAAAGTCTTTCATTGAAAGTTCATTAGGTCCCAAAATTTGGGTACCTAGAACCTCTATCTTTAGAATTGTATAAGCATTGCTTAAGCGGGAGCATCTATCAACATGGGTTGTTGATAACCGGTGCTCCAAATCTATGGTCAGGGAAAATTATTATCCACATGATTAGCTTTGGAGAATTCAAATTAGATAATTTGATTTTCATTGCTTTAATTCTTATAATAATGTAATCCCTTGGCTAGTGATTTTTATGGAATTCATGTGCCAAAGTATTTAATCATGCTTAAGTATAATTTACTTTAGTATTAAAATTCTTCCATGATCAAGTTTGCTTTCAAAACAAAGAAGAAACTGTCTAGTTCAAATAGCAATACATGTTCATTACTTGTAGTATCCATGGTTGGAAAATTTCTGTTTGAAAATTTCTGGTTGAGATCATGAAGAGTATAGCTAAGGATTGGATGCATTTACATCAAGTGTATTTCCTATGCTATGTATGTCATGCTTAACTTTTAGTTTACTTGGAAAGAAAATAGTTATGATTTGTTTCTAGTAACTGGGAATGAGGATTATGGGGTTGAGTAGTTGGAGTGAGCATGTTATAAACATACATTAAACTGATCAGAATTTAGAAATTGATCATAGCTTGATACTAACTTGATGCAAGTGTTGATGCAGTCTGGCCCTGATTGTTGTTTTGGTGTTGACATCGATTTTAGTTTAGATTGATCATGTTGATTATGATTAAGTCCTGATCGGGGATCAGGCATGGTATGCAAAATCCTAGTCTGAAGGGCTAGGTGATGGAAAATCCTAACCTGGAGGGTTAGGTGTTGAAAATCCTAGTCTGGGAGACTAGGTGTTTGGAAAAGTCCTAGCTTGGAGGGCTAGGTGTTGGAAAAGTCCTAATTCGGAAAGGTTGGGTGAAAAGTCCTAGCTTGGAGGGCTAGGTGAAAAGTCCTAACTTGGAGGGTTAGGTGCAAATTCCCATCCTGGAGAATTAGGTGAAAAAGTCCTGGCTTGGAGGGTCAGGTGCCTAGCTTGGAGGGCTAGGTTGGATGATGTTCTAACTCGGAAGGGTTGGGTGAAAAGTCCTAGCTTGGAGGGCTAGGTGAAAAGTCCTAACTTGGAGGGTTAGGTGCAAATTCCCAACTTGGAGAGTTAGATGGAAAATCCTTAGCTTGGAGGGCTAAGGTGGATGGAAACTTAGCTTGGAGGGCTGAGTTTGAGTCTCTGGATCGGTCTGGTGATCGATCAGGGATTCTGGCACGCTGCTCCTTCGTGGATCGGTCTGGTGACCGATCCAGCGATGACTGATCGGTCGGGCGACCGATCAGGGAGCACACAGTGAGGTTGGGAACCTACTGTGTTGCTCCTGATCGATCTGGTGACCGATCAGGGAGTATGCGTTTCACCTATTGACTGGCTCCTGATCGGTCTGGTGACCGATCAGGGAGCAAGCAGTGAGGTTGAGTTCCCTTGCTGAACTGCTCCTGATCGATCTGGTGACCGATCAGGATCACTGTGCAGATCGTTTCGGAGAACGATCAAGTGTCGCAGGTTCCTCTCTATGATCGATCAGGACGGAGCCTGATCGGTCTGGTCAGTTTCTGATCGGTCTGGTGACCGATCAGGATGCTGCCTGATCGGTCCGGTGACCGATCAGAAGGCTTAGCCTGCGAAGCTCAGAAATCGCCCAATATAAGGGTGGATCGGTCTGGTGAACGATCCACGACCTGGGATCGGTCTGGTGATCGGTCCAGGAGAATCTCAAAGAAATCGCGATTTCTGATTGAGCGTTGGGGATCGATCAGGACGGAGCATGATCGGTCTGGAACCAACCTGATCGGTCTGGTGACCGATCAGGAGGCTCTCTGATCGGTCCGGTGACCGATCACTTTAATTCAAATTGCATTGTCAGACGCTCTGATCGCGTCTAAACACAACCGATTCGCTGCCACTTTCCTCTGATATTTGATATGCTGCTTGATTTGCTGCTCTAATGCTCTGAGTAAGTTTCAGGTGACAGGGGAGGATTCAAACACTCAAGGAGAAGTCAAAGAGAGCTTTCCTTGGAGCAGGTTTGTCCCTTTCTCCACACAGGTTGCAACGGCTGGATGCAGGACTGAAGCTGCTGACTGAATCTTGGCTGAGGGAGCTCAGGAAGTTCAGTTAGGGTTCAGTGTAGCTGGCGCGTTGGCAGTGAGGCAGCTGGAGGCTGCTGGAGATGAGATCATCTGTTGCTTAGCGGAGAAACAAAAGGAATGGGAGTTGTGGTGTTCAGTAACGATTTGATCCTTGTGCTCTTGAGTTCCTGCGTTGTGTTCCACATCAAGCTTGCTGTTCTTGAGTTCTTCAATCATTCTGAGCAAGCTATTGAGAAGCAATCATCATACTTGAGCACTTGAAGGAGAAGACAAGAGGCTTGGAGTCCGACAGTGGGAAGACACGGAGAAGGGTTCTTGCGTGAGATCGCCATTGGGTGGAGCTCAGGGAAGCTTGCTGTGTTTTTGTCCTTGCTAAGTGTTTGAGTAAGATCCTTCTTGTTGTTTCTTTGTGCTTAAACTATATCCTTATTTGAAACATACTGTGGAGAGGTTTCTCCACCGAGAAGGAGGTTGCTTCATATCCGGTGATTACCGGGGCTTGATCTGTCGACGATCAAGGGATCGCCCACCTTAAGGGCACGCCAAGGAGTAGGGGCAAGTGATCCCCGAACCTTGTAAAATCTCCTTGTTAGCGATCTTGCTAATCTTGCTAGTTAGGTTTTGGTTTAAGTTTCTGCAAGTTTTATTTTCATACTTCCGCTGTGCTATTAATAGCTTCAAGTGCAGAAATTTGATAACTATTCAAAGAAGAAGTGATTGGCTATATTCACCCCCCCCCCCTCTCTAGCCATCTCGTTCCCAACAAGTGGTATCAGAGCAAGGTGCTCTGTTTACGGCTTAACAACCGAGAGTTCTCAACAAGATGGCTTTGAGAGAAGGCTTCTCCACCACCCGACCTCCATTCTTTGATGGTGCCGACTTCCAATATTGGAGATCAAAGATGGAATACTATTTGAAGATGGATATCCATACGTGGTTCGCGGTGAAGGAGGGATTCATCCCTCCTAGGGATGATGAAGGCAAGGAACTCGAATCTTCGCGGTGGACTGCCGAACAAACAAGGAAGAGTGAAGCCGACGCGAAGGCGGTTGTCACTCTACAATGTGGCATGAACAAAGACCAACTCATCAAGGTTGGTCCCTTCACAAGTGCAAAAGACTTGTGGAACAAACTCATAGAGCTCCATGAAGGCACCCGAGACTCTAGAATTGCCAAGAGGGACTTGTTCCTCAATTAACTCCAAAATCTCTCCATGAAGGAGAATGAGTCGGTAAGTGAGCTCCATAGCCGGTTCAAGGAAGTCCTCAATGGACTTCATTCAATTGATGAAAAGGTCGAGAATCGCGATCTTGTGAGGTATGTCTTGAAAGCATTTCCAAGGAATGCTTTGTGGTCATCCATGGTGGATGCCTACAAAGTATCCAAGGATTTATCTATTGTAAAATTAGATGACTTATTTTGTGAGATGGAATTGCATGAAATGGCTAACAAAGGCCCCAAGGAGAAGGGGATTGCCTTAGTTGCAGGGGATCGAGTCACTAAGAAGAAGAAGGAGAAGGAGGTCTCATCATCCTCATC
>JAGFNQ010004104.1:92053-110754 GCA_024364735.1 Boesenbergia rotunda | reverse complement strand
TGTTGGTGCAGAATGCACTAAGTCAAACCTGTGTTTTGATAATGGCAACATAGGTCAAAAGTTAAGTCTTTCTTGTTTTCTAACAAGTCACTCTAGTGTGCAGGAAAAGCCCTAGCGAAGGACTGCTAGGCACTGGCGAAGGAATGCCAGGGTAAAAAGACCTAGCGAAGGACTGCTAGGCACTGGCGAAGGAAAGCCAGGGTCAAAAGACCTAGCGAAGGACTGCTAGGCGCCAGGCGAAGGACAGTCTGGGACTGAAGCCCTAGCGAAGGAATGCTAGGCACCGAGCGAAGGGCAGCTCGGCATCCAAGACGTGACAAAGGACCGTCAGGCAAAAGTCCAACCAGAGGAACGGTTGGCATCAGGTAAATTCTCCCGAGAGGAGTAGGTGAGGACGCGTTCCCCGTCGAGGGAACAGTAGGCGTCGGTTCGACCTAGGGCTCCATTTTGGAGACCAAAGTCAGAACCAAGACAGCTAAGGCTGTATAAACTAACCACTTAATGTTTTGTTGTGTTTTGGACTAACCCTGGATGCAGGACCGAAGGAACGAGTGTCTGCAGCTCAGAGTGCCTCAAAGGAGTGAGGTAACAGCTGACCAGGGCGTCCGGAGTGTCCCGGGCGCCCCCAAGGTGAACACAAAACACACAAACAAGAAGTGCGCTTCGACAGTACAAGCTGCGAGCGCCCCCGTGCTCCCGGGCGCCCCCTGCGCTGCGGGCGCCCCCATACGCAACCCTCAAACCATAACCCCTCGAAGCCAAGGAGATAGAACTTTGACCCGGTCAATCCAGGCGTCCCGAGCGCTCTGGGCGCCCCGGTCAAAGAGGATCCAGAGGATCAGACGCGACCGAGAGCTCTGCGGATCAAAGGCCACGTGGGGGGCGCCCCCAGGCCCTATATAAAGGGCCCTCGACCAAGGCTTCAAGGCATCAATTCTCCGAACGCCTCAAAGCTCTTCTGTTCTCGCGCCTTGCTCCGGAATCCTTCCAAGTCGAGCCGACGACGTCCTGCTGCTCCGAAAAAGTCGATCTACTCCGGACGTCGGTAAAAGAGATATTTAAAAGTTTACTGTACTTAATTTGTAATCCTTTTGTAAACTATTTTGCGCCTAATATAGAATTGCCCAAAGTAAACGGTCAACGACCGTGAGCCTTGGAGTAGGAGTCGACACAGGCTCCGAACCAAGTAAAAACGACTGTGTCTCTGTGTTATTGTTGTTTTCCGGTGTGCACTTGCTCTTAATTTTCCGAAGAAAAATGATTACCGATATTCACCCCCCCTCTATCGGTGTTCTCGATCCAACAAGTGGTATCAGAGCGGGGAAGTTCAAACCTGGTGCAACCACCAGTTTGAAATTTTTTTTTCGGATCTTTAATTTTTTATTTTTCTTACGAATTTTTCGTTCGATTGTTTTTTATTTTTTTATTATCTTCATCCAGCACTACTAATCCAAGACCTAATCTTGGAAAATTTTTTAGTTTTCTATTTCAGATTAAATGGTCATGCAAGAGGGATTTAGCACCGCCAGACCTCCACTCTTCAGTGGAGAAGACTTTTCCTATTGGAAAAGCCGTATGGAGGTCTACCTGAAAACTCAGGTGGACATGTGGATCATTATCCAGTCCGGTCTGGAGATCCCCAAAAACGCCGAAGGACTTCCTCAAAGCTACTCAGAATGGGACAATGCCCTAAAGCGCAAGATAGAAGCCGACGCAAAAGCAACTCAGACCCTCCAATGCGGATTGACAAAAGAGGAGCTGAACCGCGTGGGCCCCTTCAACAGTGCCAAGGAGCTTTGGGCAAAACTGATCGAGCTGCACGAAGGGACATCTGATACTCGGATCAGTAAGAGGGATCTGCTTCTGAACAAACTCTACACCATCAAGATGGCTGATAACGAAACAGCAGCCCAACTCCACGCACGAATCCAAGAGTTGATGAACGGTCTCCACACAATATGTCACAAGGTTGAAAACCGTGACTTAATAAGGTATGCCTTAAACGCTTTCCCTAGAAACACCTTGTGGGCATCTATGGTAGATGCATACAAGGTCTCTAGGGTTCTTTCAAAAATAAAATTAGACGAATTGTTTTCCGAACTAGAACTGCACGAACAAACTAACACCAATATGGTCGAGAAAGGTATTGCTTTTGTTGCAGGTAAGACTGGAAGGACAACAAAGAAGAAGCCTGAACCTGAACCCGAGTCTAACTCAGACTCAGATTCAGAAGAAGAAGAAGGAGATCAAACTAAGCTGGTCCGGCTCGCTCGAAGCTACTACAAGGAACTGAAGAACCGAACCAACAAACGGAAAATCAGCCGAAGAAAGGATGAACCAGCTGAACCCGCAAACAAGCCCAATGTGACCTGCTACGAGTGCAAGAAAAAGGGCCACTACAAGTCAGAGTGTCCTAACCTAAAGGAGACTAAAAAGACGAGAAGAAAGAAAGCACTGCAAGCAACCTGGGACGAATCCTCCTCCTCAGAAGAAGAAGAGGCACCCCAGTCCAACCTCCTAGCTCTGACCGCCTCAGAAGAAATCGGAACCGAATCAGAAACAGAACAGGACGACGATGAGCTGACCTTCACAGAAGACGGAGAAATTAAGGTAACTGGTTTTAATAGATCGCAATTATGTGAATTAATTTCATTTCTTTCTCAAGATTTGGCAAAAGCCAAGCTCCGAGTCGATTCCCTCCGACAGGAAGTAAAACTCCTGAAAGAGGGAGCTGACTCTAAACCCTTAACCGAGAAGGTTCAGGAAGGAACTCCTACTCAAGTTGAAAAACTTGAAAAGGAGAACTCCTCTCTGAAAACTCAGGTTAAGGATCTTAGATCAGCATTAGAACGATTTACATCTGGTTCCAAGGGCCTTGACATGATCCTTGGAAAACAGAAATCAGTTCTAAATCGATCCGGACTGGGCTATAGAACCAAATCCCGGCAAGGATCTTACTTTGCTGTACTTAATCAGTCCAGAGGTAAAATTCAGGCATGGGTACCTAAACTATACCTGAACAAACCGACTGGATCAAATCAGTATTGGATCCCCAAGGACAAGATTCACATCTTGCCTAACCATCACCGTGGCTTTAGTCCAGGGGGAGCCAAACTGAAAACTATATTCATTATTAGATAAAATTGTTATTCTTGATTGCAATATGATTGTTTGCTTGTTTATTTAATTTCTACAATTTAGCATGCTTAGACCTAGGCTAGTTTAAAGACTAAACAAACTTAGCTGAAACTTGACAACATAGTATTGGGTGGAGGTGAGATGATAGTACGTTAGGGAAGCCAATTTGGCGGAACTAGCCGAAGCTACCGATCCAAGACCCAAACTAGTTAGACCAGAAACTTTTCAAAGAATTTTTGAAAATGAAATTTCATTAAAAGGCTTTGTCAAGGAAAGGGTGGATGATCCCATAAGGCTACGGCCAAAGAAGGCCTAGTGCCTCGCCAAGACCTGGAAGCCAATTTTTGAAGTTCAAATTCAAATTTTCTTTGTTAAATTAGAATCTAACACAAAATTTCAGTTATTTGTAGATTTAAACATCTTTTCAAAAATTTCAAAATTAATTAAGTTTTCAAAATTTAATTGCTTTCAAAATTAATAAAAATTTTCAAAACAGTCTTAACTATCAAAATCTATCTCACGAAAACCATAAAGCTAACATGATTGAAAACCCTAGACTGGGTGAGACAGTAGAATTAAGACTCAATTGGAAATTCTTTTAATACCTATAGGATGAGATAATCAAACCATAGTCAAAGCAGTCAAACCATGGTCAACGTAGTCAAACCAAGGTATTACCATGGTCAAAGCAGTCAAACCATGGTCAACATAGTCAAACCAAGGTAAAACGTGGTCAAAGCATGATTAACACGGTCAAACCACAGTCAAACCAGTCAAATCAATTCAAACCATGGTCAAACCGATTAAACCATGGTTAAAAGTAGACAAGACAAAAATTTTTGTCTTTACCTACCCTATTCCGGGCGCCCGGAACCACGCGGGCGCCCTCATAACCTCCAATGTAGCAAAAGCTGCAAAAGCCCTCTGTTGAGGGCGCCCGGGCTGTTCCGGGCGCCCCCAACCAGTCCTTTACACTGCCTTTGGCAGCAACTCTGACCAGGGCGCCCGGAAGCTCCCGGGTGCCCCCGTTGAACTCCCTATAAAAGGCACCCGAACCTCCTTCACTTCCCACACCAAAATCAACCTCCTTCTCCACTTCTTTCTATTCAAGAAGATCTTGCAAGTCCTCATTCTCAACTATGCCTCCTCGAGCCGTCCGGTATGATTATTATTATTGTTATTGCATTTACATTTATTTTCTCATGCAATATCTTTATTCTTCCTTTAATTTCCTTAAACTTAGAAGACGCCGACCGAACCCGGCCAACCCCGGTGCCCAACCTAGTCCCGACCCTAGGTTCCCTACCCTAGAGCTATGTAATAAATTTGCACAAACCATCTACAAGCCTATTAAAATGAGTTATCTCAATAGGCACTTTTTTACCCAATCATGCCTTGTCGCCATGAACATCATCAACTTCTATCAATTGGACAATCTTGTCTTCTGCACGCATACCATTAATGAATCTTTATGTACAGAATTTTACAATAATATAATTCGACAAGATAATCTTATGTTTCACACTACTGTCTAAGGAATTCCTTTGACCATCACCCCCACTCTGTTGAACCGTTTCCTAGGACTGTGACCCTCTCCGTCCACATTCTGCTGCTATCCTCCTAGGAACCCCCCATTTGATCCTCCCTACTCAGACATTACCCTAGACACTATTCACTCCTATTTCTATAGGGCAGACCTCCCAGCAAATAGACGCTTCCAAGCTGTTGAACTTCAGGCTCAGAACTATGCCTTGTATAGAGTTCTGGTCCGCTGTATCCTACCACTCTCCACCAGAGACCTAGGGACTATGCGACCTTTTCATGCTTTCCTTCTTTATGCCCTAGTCCATCACCTTGACCTAGACATTGGACTCCATATGTTTCATACCCAGGGACGAGTGCGCACACCATATTGCCACATCATCACTTCCCTCCTTCATCACCACGGTCGTGACATTACCGTTGGTGAGATTACTGCTATGACTGACTTTGACGAAATAGGATTTAGGAACTTTTCGTTAGCGAGTCTAGAGGTGCCGGCCACCGGGGTTCTTAGTTGGAGACGACAGCAGGCCGGAGCACCAGTCGACTCAGACGAGGAGGTTGAAGTCGACGTTGGAGGCATAGCTGCAGCAGCCCGAGCACACATCGACGAGCCCGCTCCACCGACACTCTACCAGAGAGTGACACTTTTAGACACAAAGGTTCAGAGTCTCCGAGAGGAGGTCGATGCCTACCACCTAGAGCAGATGGAAGCTCGTCGAGCCGATCGAGAAGTGGCTGACGCACAATACATAGAGATGATGGCACGATTTGATGCATGGCAGCCTGGCCCGTCTGATCATCCCGGTCCTTCATCTTAGATTCACTTAGCATTGTACCTATTTGACTGCCCCTACTCAGTAGGGTTGACTTGTGCTTGACTGTTTGACTGTATTTGAACCTTGATTACCTGCTTTATTTTCTGTTGACCAGTTGATAAGTACTTGTTCTTTTTGCAGTTATCATTGTGCTCTGTAGAATAGATTAATTTTTTTTTGATACTTGATTTTAATTTTTTTTTTAAAACTATTTTACTTAATTTCAAAATCAGTTTTCATTTTCGACTTAGTCTTATTTTTATTTCAAAACTACCCCCTTTCAAAATTAAGGGCTTTTTCGAAAATGGACTTAGCCTAGGCCCTAACCCTAGAACTGCATGCACCTATAGACTTAGGAGCCAGCATCTCACAAGGACCATAGGGTACTTTTTGAGTGATAACCTAGAAAGGGTTGAGATGCTTAGGTCTTTGCCTTAATTCAAGATGCTTTAAGTCAGTGCATCTGCAGTAATTGGGGCACTAAATACAACTTACACAGCAATCATGTTAAGTGTCAAGCTTAGAAAATCTAACTTGAACAGAAACACTTAACTTGACTAACCCTAGCAAAAACTACTGTTTCTAACAGTTAGTGAGTAGCTAATTGGGTTAGACAGGTCCCTACAAAGAAAAATGACTGATTTAGTTTAAGTCTAATTATGAATTGGTTCAGTACAGTAAAATCTCATTTATTTTCTTTATGCAATCTTATTTCTGCTATATTTATCTTATTTTGATATATGGCAAAGGGGGAGAGATAGGAAAGGAAAGAGAAAAATTAATTTTACTTATTCAAAAAGGTTTCAAAAGTTTTTTTCCTTTATTCAAAAAGGTTTCAAAAAGTTACTTATCCTTTATTCAAAAGCTTAAACTTTTTAAAATTTACTAAAGTACTTAAAGTCTTAAAGCTTTCAAAATTTTCAAAATTTTTTTTCTCAAGCTTTCAAAATTTTGCTAAGTACTCTAGTTTCAAAATTTTTACTCAAACTTTCAAAATTTTGCTAAGTACTATAGCTTCAAAATTTTTACTCAAGCTTTCAAAATTTTGGTAAGTACTCTAGCTTCAAAATTTTTACTCAAGCTTTCAAAATTTTGCTAAGTACTCTAGCTTCAAAATTTTTACTCAAACTTTCAAAATTTTGCTAAGTACTCTAGCTTCAAAATTGTTTTTCATGCTTTCAAAATTTTGCTAAGAACTCTAGCCTTTCAAAATTTTCTTACTTAAGCTTGTCAAATTTTTTATAAGTACTTTAAAACTTAAGTTTTTCAAACTGTATTAAAACTTAAATTCTTACTTAAGCTAATATTTTCAAAACTCTTGAGTACCTTAAAACTTAAAACGATAAAACTTTTTAAGTACTCTAATTATGCTTCAAAAAAAATCTCCTATGTACTTTTAACTTAAGTTGTTGAAAGATTTCTAAGTACCTAAAACTTAAGTTTTTCAAAGTACAAGTAAAGTTTTCTTAACCCCACGAATTTTTGAAAAATCTAGGGGGAGATTCCTTCCAGGGGGAGGGAACAAAATTTAAACCTTTTTTTATGTTTGCTTAAACTTAACTTTTTGAACTAGGGTTGCCATAAATCAAAAAGGGGAAGATTGTTGGTGCAGAATGCACCTAAGTCAAACCTGTGTTTTGATAATGGCAACATAGGTCAAAAGTTAAGTCTTTCTTGTTTTCTAACAAGTCACTCTAGTGTGCAGGAAAAGCCCTAGCGAAGGACTGCTAGGCACTGGCGAAGGAATGCCAGGGTAAAAAGACCTAGCGAAGGACTGCTAGGCACTGGCGAAGGAAAGCCAGGGTCAAAAGACCTAGCGAAGGACTGCTAGGCGCCAGGCGAAGGACAGTCTGGGACTGAAGCCCTAGCGAAGGAATGCTAGGCACCGAGCGAAGGGCAGCTCGACATCCAAGACCTGACAAAGGACCGTCAGGCAAAAGTCCAACCAGAGGAACGGTTGGCATCAGGTAAATTCTGTAACGCCCCAAAATTCCCATTTTTAGTTCTTAAAGTCCTTAGAATTATTTAAAAATGGTTTAGAAATATTCTAGATATTTTTAGGAATTTTTAGAATATTTTTATGGAATTTTCCGAGTCCGTTTGGTATTTTAAAAAAAGGGAGAAAGAAAAAAAAAGGGAAAAACCACTTAAGGGCAGCCGGTGGTTCGAACCCGCGACCACCCCGGAACCAGAAACGAGCGCGACCAGCTGGGCTAGGGTATCAAGCACAGCAAAGGATGGAGAGAAATATATTTAAGGTGTAGTTAGGTTAATCCGCCCCCATAAGTATAAATAGGTAATTAAAGAGAGAAGTTTTATTTCTCTCCTCTCCAAACCCTCACGCCGACTTCTCCTCTCTTGGGCGAAACAACACCAAGCTCTAGGGGGCCGGCCAAGGCTCTTCTCCAAGAGATCTTCCAATATTCGGAATCCCCGCGACGAGGGGAACGCGTAGGCACGAAGAATTCTCCGAGATCTCAAGTTTCTCCCGAGCTCTAGACGTCAATCTTGGTTGTAAGTCCAAGATATCAAAGTAAGTACTGCTCACCTGCAGTAAGAGGCGGTTTTTCCGCGAGAATTTCCGTTAAAAGTTTTAAAAGAGATAGTTTTTTTAGTTTATGATTTTCGGCATGTGATATTAGTTCATTATATGTTTGTATAAGTTGATTAAGCACCCTATATGAGATTAGGGCTAAGAAAAGCTATGAGAAAAGAAAAGAGAAGATAAAGATAAGAAAAGAAAAGGCCAAGGCCTTAAGAAATCCCCAAAAGTCAAGACTTAGGGATTTTAGCACGCAAGGTACTCGAGAAAATGCCAAGGCATTTACAGATAAGAAAGAAAAGAAAGAAAAGCTATTTTATTTTCTAAGGCCAGTACCCGGCGTCCAAGGGCGTCGTTAAAGAAATCCAGGTGTCCAATTCCAAGGTCTTGGCCCTGGTAGACCAAGGTCTGCTCTATTAGGATTGGTGGCTCGCTACCCCAACCTTTTAGGGAACGCGCATATGAGATGGTACTTACGTCTTCAGTGGATCCAAGTGATTATTATTTTCAAGTATATGCTTTAGCAAAGTTTCGAAAGTTAAGAAAGTTTTCAAAAGTTAAAGAATAGCTAAAGTTTCAAGTTGAGCCAAGAAAAGTAAATTGAGATTTATTATTGCTTGAGTATGCATGTTTTGAGTTGTACATGTTCTTAGTTTTCTTTCAAGCATATTAGTATCTCATATGATTTTCAGTTTGATCTAGAAGCATGTTTGCACATTTCGAGATTTTGTGAGCTAGATAGTACTTACTAAGCATTTTGCTTACTAGTTGCATTTCCTCTTATTGCAGATAAAGGTAAAGGCAAGTAATTCTGAAGGAAGGCGACGAGGCGGTGCTGAGAAAAGTGTGTGTGGTGGCTGATTATGGAGAGATATTTGGCATAAGACAATTTAGTTATTTAATTCACAATGTTATAGTTCATTTGAATTTCAAGTTTTTGTTTTATGGAGTTTAGCGAACATTTAAGTTTTGGATAGTTTTACATACTCAATTTCTTAGAGTAATGATTCCATGTCATTTCTTTTAGCCTATATATTCTTATGATTGCACTGGATGAGTAGAATTGTGAGTAGTTAGAGATATTGATACTTAGTTAGAGAAATAGATGCATGTGCCAAGATAGTATCAATTTCTTCTTTGAATTAAGTTTCATTGCTTAAATATGTTTAGAAAAGTTGCATTCACATTTCATGATGCTTTAGCAAGGTCATAGAACATGTATTTGGTTATATGAATGTATAGAAGTCAAGATTGGTACAAACTTTAGTGTTAAAGTTCATATAACTTGTGTAGTTTATTTTCTTCCGCAAAAGTCCAAATTTCAAGTTTATGGATTCGTTTTGATTGGCTAAATTGTTTAGAAAACTGACATAGAGTATAGAAATGGTGTCATGATTCTATATGGCTCGAAAGTATAGGTTTGGTGGAGTTTTGAAGCAAGTGCCGAAACCTGTAAATTCAGAATTCAGGCCTATCAGTCGACTGATACAGTATCAGTCGACTGATACCCGAAGGTTGAGTTGGGTGAGGCAGGTTTCAATAAGTACCATTTTATGAGTTTTTGAGAAAGG
Organism: Boesenbergia rotunda; assembly: GCA_024364735.1. Classification (NCBI taxonomy): domain Eukaryota; kingdom Viridiplantae; phylum Streptophyta; class Magnoliopsida; order Zingiberales; family Zingiberaceae; genus Boesenbergia; species Boesenbergia rotunda. Next base: position 101,143 of record JAGFNQ010004104.1, on the reverse strand, counting down.
AAGTGTGACATGATAGCATGCATGACTACTTAAGTTAGAATATCATTCTTAGATGAATTTAAAAAGAAAAAAAAGATTTCCGCATTTCTATTAGTTGTGCATTAGAGTCGAGAAGCAGAGAAAAGTAACGATCCGTCTAAGACAGGAGAAGGCGGGTCGCTACAAATTCTCCCGAGAGGAGTAGGTGAGGACGCGTTCCCCATCGAGGGAACAGTAGGCGTCGGTTCGACCTAGGGCTCCATTTTGGAGACCAAAGTCAGAACCAAGACAGCTAAGGCTGTATAAACTAACCACTTAATGTTTTGTTGTGTTTTGGACTAACCCTGGATGCAGGACCGAAGGAACGAGTGTCTGCAACTCAGAGTGCCTCAAAGGAGTGAGGTAACAGCTGACCAGGGTGCCCGGAGTGTCCCGGGCGCCCCCAAGGTGAACACAAAACACACAAACAAGAAGTGCGCTTCGACAGTACTGTTAGTGAGAGCCCTAGAGCCAATCATGTGATGGTTGTTGTATGGACTCATTGTATTATATTTCATATATATAAAGGCATTTGATTATGGTTATTATACTTACTTGTATTGGTGCCAAATAACTAAGTGTAATAACGTCCTTGGTAGTAGGTTCATATCTATATCAATCGATTGGTTGAATCGATAGTGAGATGATATAGAGAACACTACTCTTAATTATTCCTAGTCAAGTATTAACATTCAGGGACAATGTTAATGCATAGAGACTAGCATGTAGGTCAACACGATGACTTGATCTCACAAGTCATGGATATGAGATATCAAGTTGACACATGAGTATGCATTAGAGAATGTATACTGAATGACCCACCATGAGAAAGTATCATGGATCGTTATATGAGTGTCATATACTTTCTCATGTGACTATTAGTATGACTATTAGTCCTTAGACCTGAAGTCACCATAGTTCCCTACATAAGGAGTTATGTACTTTGGTTTCGTCAAACGTCACCCGTAACTGGGTGGACTATAAAGGTGATTACTGGGTATGTAACAAATTATGCGGAGGGATGTGAGTGATGTAGATGGGATCTATCCCTCCTATATGACGGGAGAGATATCATAGTCTTGATAGAGTGAGATCACTAAGTGCATGGCCATGCCCAAATAAGGCAATATGAGATATTGAGATTATTTGATTATAGTGAGTCTACTTGGTGTTCAAGACACATAGATTGATTGGAGGATGACACGGTCTATGCTTCATAGAAGATCAATCTAGATATCGACGATAGAAGGACATTGTCACATATTATGAAAGTCATAATTAGTAGTCACATTGGTGATGTTGGATCTCAACATTCTTGTAACTTGAGTAGCAATGATGTGTTGCTAGATACCGCTCATTGCTTATGTTTCTAAGAGGTTAGAAGCATTGCCAACGTTACAAGAACCTATAGGGTCACACGCAAAGAACAAATAGATGGAGAAAAAATGAAGTCAAGTTTGGCTTGGCTAAATATGGAAAGTCCATAAAAGGAAAGTTTGACTTGACCCAAATCCAAATCAAGTTTGACTTGACTTGGTTCCACTTCAAGTTAGACTTGACATGGGAGAAGAAATGGAGTCAAGTTTGACTTGACTAAATATGGAAAGTCTATAAAAGGCAAGTTTGACTTGACCCAAATCCAAATCAAGTTTGACTTGACTTGGTTCCACTTCAAGTTAGACATGACATGGGAGAAGAAATGGAGTCAAGTTTGACTTGACTAAATATGGAAAGTCCATAAAAGGCATGTTTGACTTGACCAAAAGGCCACCTCACCTTGACTTGACCAAGTGATGACTTGGCTTGGTATTTGACCAATGATGATGCTCCACATCATCTCCAAAGGTTGTAACCCCCCATTTGAATTTGAATTCAAATTGAAAGGGGGTTATGGCAGGCCACTTAATGGCCATTAATGGCCATTATGGCCGGCCACTTAATGGCCATTAATGGCCATGATGTGGCCGGCCACAATGAGAGAACAAAACAAGGTTTTGTTCCATTTTTCTCATTGTGTGTGTCTTCTCTTCTTCCTCCTCCAAGAGTTGGTGCTCTTCTTCTTCTTCTCCTCTTGGCCGAACCTGTTGGGACCGGGTGCATGTCGACAAGGATACGAGTTCGTAAAATTTTAAATTTTTACGTGCAGCAGAAGAGTTTGCATAAAATAATTTCCTAAATTATTTTAACTTCGTATCTAGCATGCAACCTTATAGTGTATCGACATAATCATAAAATAAAAGTTTGCGGAAAAGTAAACTAATTTACTTTTATACCTCGCGTAACTTGAAGAAAGGGACGAGATCCAACCGTAGCGTCCCTTGGAAGCTTCGCCTCTATTCGCGTCCACGCCGAGTTCTCTTCGGGATGACTTCGCAAAGTCACGAGTTTTGTGCCGACGAGAACTACTAGATTCTCGGAAGGCACAACTAGAAGGTTAAGAGAAAAATTAGGAAAACTAACCAACAAGAAATAACGGAATCGAATTCCGAGAGGAGAGGAGTCGCTATCCGCTTCTTCTTCTTCTTGTTGTGGTTCTTCTTCTTCGTATAGCTCACGGCAACCCTAGGATGCGCCGGCCCTAGGGTGTGAGAGGGAGGCGCCGGCCCTAAGCAAGAGGAAGGGCGCCGGCCCTAATGGGAAGGAGAAGAGGAGGAGGAGAGAGAGAGGGAGAGAATAATTAATCTCTTAATTGTATGGAATAAGGGCTAGCCTTTGGTTCCTTTATATAGTAGCAACTCCTTTGCTAAGTCTCCCTCTAAACCGAATTAACGAAATTAGTTATAAGAAATTTATCTTATAAATTTTCTTATTGCTTATTCCTTTTAAGCCTAGTCTTATTATAAACAATTTATAATAAAACAAATTAGTTATCATAAGAGATTTATCCTATAAATTCTCTTATGAATTTTATTATAACTAACTTTATAATAAAACTAATTATTTATCATAAGAAATTTATCCTATAAATTCTTATGAATTAATTCCGTTTAAACCAAGTCTTTATTATAAACTAATTTATAATAAAAACTAATTCTTCTTCTCTTTAAATTATGGAATAAATTTTATAAGAAATTTATAAACTTTCTTATTATGGAAAAATCAATTCATAATTGATTTTATAAAATTAAAATAAACCCAATTCACGGATTATTTTAACTTCCATAAAAGGAATAAATTTCTACAAATTTATTTATATAAATTTCTTTATACAAATTTATTTATCCATAATTTATAAAATAAATCGCGCTGGATTTATCTTATTAATTAAACCAATTAAATTGGTTTATTCTCCTCTATTTGGCCGGCCACCAAAGAGGGTTTAACACCCTCTTTGGTCGACCAAAACCAACCCGAACCGCCACGAATTAAACTCATTTAATTCGCCCAAAAAGCCTTCAAAAGACTTAGCCATTTTTTAGCTTCCATTGCGCCTTTGACTAACTCAGATTCGACTTATTTCTCTTGATCGGAAAATCCAATTTTCAACTCGTTTTAAATCCCTCGGATTACTCGTAGTGCGTGTGACTAAATAGGCTTTCGATTTATGTTGGCCGTCTATAATTTAACTAATTATAGAACGATCATGAGTGACACCTAGTAGTACATCATGATCCCCAATTAATCGAAAGATCAACGGTTTGACCTCAGAAGAAATTGTTCTGAAACCCTTCAGCAGCTCTAATGAATCGTGCCCCATTCCCTTCACCACCTTATACCCACTTAGTTCAGGACACGGTCTATGGTGTCAGTCCCCACTAGGCTGACTACGTCACACCTAGCCCAAGTAATGTCTTACTCGTCCTTTGGATTTCTAATTACTCTCATGTATTTTAGAGACTCTCACTCTAAACATGATATGCTCTGGCCAGAGGCTTTGAGTAACAATCCGACGATAGGCCTGGGTATACATCTCCTCGCAAGGAGTGGTGAATCCTTTGTAGGCTGTTCAAACATCTTCGGGCACTTCGGCTTATACCCGATCATCCTGGGTCCACACCTCCTTGGAGATGCTTGCTTAAGATGTCAAAGTATAAGTCTCCATGACCAAGATGACTTGAACACCGCAAGTCAAAGGAACATCGCACTTAAGCCGCAGTAAGATCTTCATTGACATATCTACATGTAGATTCCCATATGAAGTCTTACAGCTAGTCACTCCAATGAACTAGTTCCCTTAACTAGCATCCATGTTTATCTCCGGACATCCCAATGTCACCAGCCAGTGAGAATCAGCTGATTAGAGAATAACCCATGCTAGTCTCAACAGAATTGATAATGTCCGTTTTTATCAATTCATCGACTAGGGATATTTTCAATACTTCACATTTGCGCATTTAGAGATAATCACTAGTTGTGATCTCATCACAAATTCTCTTATGCTGTGAGTTGTTTTGCGGACATTCAGTAGATGAGTTTAAGATCCCAATCAAATACACAAGCATGTATACTCAAATAGTGAATTATCATTTATTAATATAAATATTTTACAATCATAAGGCGATTGCCTTAGGACACTTCTCTCATATCACTAACAGAATCCTTGTAAGGTGCTAGCACACCTAAAGGGTTTCCTCCATCCACTTTGTTCGCGTGGATACTTCTAGAGGGACGACACTTGACGTCCTAGAGATCCGACATCCAAAAGGAGCGAGCGGGATTAAGCGGGGCACGCACCAAAGGTAAAATGGTTTATCCCTCATTAGATCTAGGAGTAGATCGAGTTTTGAGCATGAAATGAATACGTGAATTTTGTTTCGGAATTTTTCTTCGCACGAGATCCATGGCTTTGGGTTCTCGGGGTTTCCACGACGCGAAAAGGCGGTTTTCGCGGCCCGAAAAACCCAACAAGTACAAGCTGCGGGCGCCCCCGTGCTCCCGGGCGCCCCCGCTGCTCCCGGGCGCCCCCATGTGCAACCCTCAATCCAGAACCCCTCGAAGCCAAGGAGATAGAACTTTGACCCGGTCAATCCGGGCGCCCCGAGCGCTTTGGGCGCCCTGGTCAAAGCGGATCCAGAGGATCAGACGCGACCGAGAGCTCTGCGGATCAAAGGCCACGTGGGGGGCGCCCCCGACGTCCCGGGTGTAACACCCCAATTTTTACAATTTGAATACCTGGGGAATTGTTTAAAGTTCGGGACGAACTTCCTATAAGAGGGGGAGGATTGTAACACCCCAAAAATTTGTCAATGTAAAATCATGACAATGTATGAAAATAGTTATAATGAAATGATATGAATTTCATGCAATCACATGCCATGAAATGTTATGAATGCATGAAATATTATATTCATGAAATATTATTATCATGAAATATTAGCATGAAATATTATATTCATGAAATATTATATTCATGAATATGGAATATTAAAAATATTATGAAATGATATTTTTGGAATATTATGAAATATTCTGAATTCATAAAATATTATTCATATTATGAATTTCATGATGGGCTTGGTTTATTGGGCTTGGAAATGAATGGTGCTAAAAAGAAAGTGCAAAGTGGAGGAAGCAAGGATTGAACCTTGGACCTCCTAGTTGCACTCACCATGTCATAACCAATGAACCAAGCAATATTTCATGTAGAAGGAGAAAGGAACATGCTTGTTAAGTGGGTAAGAGTGAAGAGACATGTCTTTTCATGAGAAAAGTATAAATAGAGGAAGTTGGAACAACTTCCATTCCTTTTCTTCTTCTTCTTCACTTCACCCAACCGAAACCTCTCTTCTTCTCTTCTTTCCATTTTCGAAAACCCTAGGCAAGGGTTCTAACCCTAGGGCAAATTCAAGAGGGAAAATCCAAGTGATCTTGTCATCTACCAAGACCAAGGAATCTTAGAAAGAAGATTTGGAAGAAAAGATCTTTGCATACCCTCCAAGTGTAGGGTACCCTACAGTTTAAGAGAAGGTTAAATTCCAGCGCTAGGATGTAAGTATCCTCTCGCCTGCAGTATAATGGTTTATGCATGATTTCCTTGTGTTCTTGTTTGGAAAAATGGGAGTTCTCCCTTATGAGACTTTCGGCCACCCTAGGATTAGGGGTTCAAGAGAAAGGTTTGATCCAACTTTGATACATGGGATGACTTTGGGACTTAGGGTATACATGTAGATGGACTTTTCTTCATGGTGTCAAGAACAAAAACCTAGGGTTTTGCTTTGTAGAGGGTTTCGGCCACCCCTTGTAAGGGGTCCAAGAGAAGAGTTTTTTTGATCAAACTTGATGCATACTAGTAACCCTAGGGACTTTATACTCATATGTGTTGTTTCCCAATTTTTGAGGAGACAAAATTAGGGTTTGGTACCCTATATGACTTTCAGCCAAGGGAGGAAAAAGTTAGGGCTTTGAGTTGCTTTCTACCCTATTATGTTTCTATGATTAGTATTGTAGATAAGATAATTGTGTAAATGATTGTGTGAAGTTGGATGTCAAAAATCTAGCCTAGCCTACTTTACAAGGTTTCGGCCAACCCTAGGGGAACTAGGGTTTAAGGGCGTATGATTTTCTTTATGATATATCCATGCTTAATAAGTATAGGTGAGGTGTTTGTAAGAATGCCCGAATGAATGCTTGATTGGAAAACCAAACTCCCTTGCTTGTGTGTTTCGGCCAACCTTAATTCTAGGGTTGGGAAGTACCTAATGAGATCATGAAGCATGCTACTACATATGTGATGTGTGTATAATTTATGTGACCTATCTTGTTAGGTATAGAAGCATGACTTATAGCCCATGGGGCACTTTGATGATATGAACATGATGTGTTTGATAATATGCTTAAAAAGGGTTACTCTATTGAAACTGGGATCAAGAGCACCCGAATGCGTGGTGTGTCCCTAGGGGATCAAGAGCACCCGAATGCGTGGTGTGTCCCTTTGAGAAGTGATTAAGAGTACCTTTAGGCATATACATATATGAGTAATTGCATGATAAAATTACTTTACTTTGAAAAGTTGTCTACCCGACTCGGAAGGGGGTCGTTAAACAAATCCAATGAGCATGTTAAGGTCATGGCATTGGTAGGACGGAAGGGTCCTGCTCTAATTAGATTGGTGGCTCGCTACCTCAATTTATTAGGGAACGCGCATGATGATGTGGTACGACAACTGGGCCCTGGATGATAATATGATATTTTGAAGTACTTACCATTATGGAACTGTTTTGAAAAACATATTCATTCTTATTGTGATGAAATCTTGTTTCGTAAAGTACTTAGAGATAAATTGATGTGATGTTTATGATGCTTGATGAGATGCTTATGATGCTTAATCTTGTTCTATCTTGATTACTGTGTACATGATATGATGTATTGATATGGATTTTGCGAGTAGGCCCGGATTCTTACTAAGCATGTTTTGCTTACTAGTTCCTGTTATTTTTCTTATGCTGCAGATAGCGGTAAGAAATACTTGAACTAAAGGAAGAGGCAGAGGGAAGGTTGGAGGATGTGTGTGGTGATGGCTCGGGAAAGGATGAAAGATTCTATCTACCTTAGTTGTCTAGAATCTAACTGCTTCCTATGAAAGATTGAAAATTGTATTTGCTATACTCTGAATGTGTGATCGTGACTACTCTACTGTGATTAAGTTAGGGATATAGAACCTATGTCTAAACTTTGTAGTATGCATGCTAAGTAAAATGTTAGATAATTGCCATTTTCTGTTTCTTATGAATGCTTCTTTTGAATGTATCTACGACTAGATAACTCTTGCTATATTCCTATGTTGTATCTTGTTCAAACCATGTTTATTCCATGCTATAGTATGTTAAATGATCTTCATATTAGGTTGTGTATGCATGTAGATTTAAAAGAAATGAAGTAAACCTTGCTTGGTAAATTAGTCTTCAATAAGCATGCTTATTACTAGTTCATGTATGGTAATTGTTTTGTTTGGATATTCATGTTAACATGAATATGATATGAGTGTATGGACACGTAACCCCGCCTTTAGGGTAGATATAAGGTCGGGCGTTACACCGGGCGCCCCCAGACCCTATATAAAGGGCCCTCGACCAAGGCTTCAAGGCATCAATTCTCCGAACGCCTCAAAGCTCTTCTGCTCTCGCGCCTTGCTCAGGAATCCTTCCAACTCAAGCCGACGACGTCCTGCTGCTCCGAAAAAGTCGATCTACTCCGGACGTCGGTAAAAGAGCTATTTAAAAGTTTACTGTACTTAATTTATAATCCTTTTGTAAACTATTTTGCGCCTAATATAGAATTGCCCAAAGTAAATGGTCAACGATCGTGGACCTTGGAGTAGGAGTCGACACAGGCTCCGAACCAAGTAAAAACGACTGTGTCTCTGTGTTATTGTTGTTTTCCGCTGTGCACTTGCTCTTAATTTTCCAAAGAAAAACGATTACCGATATTCACCCCCCCTCTATCGGTGTTCTCGATCCAACAGAAGGTAACTCCCAAACCCCCTTCTTTATAACACATTAAGGAGGGTAAGTGAAGAGTCATGGTGTCCCTTCCTCTTCCCCTAAGCCTTAACCAAACTCCATTTCATTTCCTCATAGCACTCCCTTACTAGGTGAGTTGGTTAGAGCATGCATGGTTGTACATGAGGTCCAAGGTTCAATCCTTGGTCCATGTACCTTATTTTTATTTTATTTTTCCTTTTATTTTCTATTATTTTCCCCAAAATTCTGAAAATTCTCTAAAAATTCCCCCATAATTATGTTAATATTTCCCATTAAAACCCCTTTATATTTATATAAATTTTTACCTAAAATTCTCCAATAATTATGGTACTAAAAAGCCCATATAAGGCCCATTAGCACCTAGTTTTCTCAATTTAAATGAGAAAATATGGATTTCTAGGGCAAATTTTGTATTAATATTTCTAGTTCCCTCGAAAAATTATCTAGACATGCTCAATATTTTAAGAAAATATTAAGAGAATTTTTCGGGTCGTTACAATCTGTGGTCGGGAGTGACCAAGTATTATGATGTTTTGGCAAAGAGTTTAAGTTACGTTTACCGTTGTGTTCTTATATATGTGTATGTTGAGTGTGCAGGTTGTACAGGTACACATATTGACTTGACTGGACAGCCTCGGTACGGTGAAGGGTG
>JAGFNQ010004104.1:73789-89955 GCA_024364735.1 Boesenbergia rotunda | reverse complement strand
GGATTTTTTCTTTTCCAGGATTTTGAACCCTAGACCCAGGCTTAAGTACAAGTTCTTTATGAATCCTGGTAACCAATTGAGCTTCATAATGAACTAGTACTTAAGCCTGGGTCTAGGGTTCGAATCCTGGGAAAGGAAAAAATCCACACCCAGGGGTGGGAAGACCTAAGTAAGGTAACGACACGGTCGACGGTCGATGACCCATAAGAAAATAAGGGGGTCGCCGAATGGGCCGCCAAATGGGCCGGGTCGTTACAGACTTCTTGCCCAACTTCCGGTCAGGTCTTCAGTGCCCATCCCTTTGCCAGGACTTCTTGCCCAGTCCTCGACTAGGACTTCTTGCCCAGCCCTCGCCCAGGACCTCTTGCCCAACCCTTTGCCAGGACTTCTTACCTAGTGTACCTAGGACTTTCCTGCACACTTAGTAAGCTTGTTAGATCACACCAACACCTTAACTTCTGAACCCTTTACCATTATCAAAACACAGGTTTGACGATAGTGCTTCCGGCACCAACAATCTCCCCCTTTTTGATTTCTAGCAACACAGTTCAAAAAGATAAGTTAAAAAGATAACATATTTAACAAGCAAGGAATTCGTAACAAAAATTCAATTTTCTCCCCCTGAAACGAATATTCTCCCCCTGAGTTTTTGAGAGATATGTGGGTTTCTGTAAGCCTTCTAAGTGCTTTGGATTTTGACTAAGTGCTGATGTATTTATACTTAGATAAAAGGTTTTTGAAAAAGTTTAAACATTTTCCAAAAAGTTTTTCACACTTAGAAAATTTTCCAAAAAGTTTTTGCAATTTTTTCATACTTAGAACAATTTCAAAAAGTTTTTACAAGTTTTTCATACTTAGAAAAATTTTCCAAAATGTTTTTGCAAGTTTTTCATATTTAGAAAATTTTCCAAGAGTTTTTGCAAGTTTTTCATACTTAGAAAAATTTTTCAAAAGTTTTTACAAGTTTTTCATACTTAAAAAATTTCCTTAAAAATACTTAGAAATACTTAGTTTTGAAATGCTTAGATTTGAAAAACATTTTTAAGAAAAACCTTTTTAAGCACTTTAGTTTTTTTACTTTACTTTTTGAAAAAGGTGATAAAAATTTGGAAAATTGAAAAAAAAATTCTCCTTTCCTTTCTCTCCCCCTTTGCCATATATAAAAAATAAAATAAATTGATTCTAATTACAGCAGGTAAATTAGAGCTAGTAAAAACAATTGAAGTTCTATATTGAACCAACTCTAATGATTTTAAGCATAAACTGGACCAAACCAAATTAAACCGATCTTGTTCGGGTCCTGTCAAACCATGTTAGCTACTTACTAACTGTCATAAACAGTAGCTTTTACTAGGGTTAGTCAAGTTAAGTGATCTAATCAAGTTAGGTTTTCTAAGCTTGACACTTAACCTGATTGTTCTTCAACTTCTATTTATTGCCCCAATTACTGCAGATGCACTGACTGAAAGCATCTTGAATCAAGGCATAGACCTAAGCATCTCAACCCAGTCTACGTTATCAATCAAAAGTACCGGAAGGTGCTTGTGAGATGCTGGCTTCTAGATCTATAAGTGCATGTAGTTCTAGGGTTAGGGCCTAAGCTAAGTCTATTTGCAAAAAAGCCCTAGTTTTGAAGGGGGTAGTTTTTGAAATAAAAAAACTAAGTTAGAAAATCATTTTAAATTTCAAAAACTTGATAAAAGAAATGATTTTTTTAAAAAAATAAATAAAAAATAAGAAGTAAAACAATTTTTTGGAAAAATATAGAGCAGTCCTATTCTACTAAGCATAACCCTAACTGCCTTCTTAGTGAGCTAATCTCAGACTCAGGTAAGGGTTTGGTAAATATATCAGCTAAGTTGGACTTTGAGTCCACATGCTTAAGGACTATTTCACCCCTGGTTACATAATCCCTTACAAAATGATGATTAACTTCTATATGTTTTGTTCTAGAGTGTTGAATTGGGTTCTTGGTCAGGTTGATTGAGCTAATGTTATCAATATAGACTTGGATTTGGGAGTAGTCAAGATGGAAGTCCTTAAGAGTGTGCATCATTCACAAAAGTTGTTCGACACATTCTCCTAGGGCAACATATTCTGCTTCTGTTATAGACAGTGCTACGCAGTGTTGCTTTCTGCTACGTAGTGTTGCTTTCTGCTACGCAGTGTTGCTTTCTGCTACGCAGTGTTGCTTTCTGCTACGCAATGTTGCTTTCTGCTACATTAGCTGACTAGGCTATGTCCTAAAAGTTGACAGCTTCTACTTGTACTTTTTCTATTTAATTTGCACCCAGCATAGTCAGAGTCAAAATATCCTAACAATTCAAAGGTGGAAAGTTCTTGGATATCAAATCCCTACATTTAGGGTACCCTTAATGTACCTAAGTACTATTTTTAGGGTTGCTAAGTGGGATTCCTTAGCACAAGTTTGGTACCTAGCACACATTCCTACAGAGAATAGGATGTCAGGTCTGCTAGCTGTAAGGTAAAGTAGACTGCCAATCATACTTCGATATAGCTTAAGATCTACAGGCTTACCTTCAGGGTCACTATCAATTTTGACATTTGTGGTCATAGGGGTACTTATGCTTTTAGAGTTATCCATTTTAAATTTCTTTATTAACTCTTTAGCATACTTGGACTGGTGAACATAATTACCATCTCTAGTTTTCTTAATTTGCAATCCTAAGAAAAAGTTGAGCTCACCTACTAAGCTCATTTCGAATTCATTTTCCATTATTTTTACAAATTCTTTTAGAAAGTTTGAGTTAGTGGATCCGAAAATTATATCGTCAACATAAATTTGGGCAATAAAAATATCATTTTCTAGGGTTTTAACAAAAAGGGTGGAGTCAATCAGACCTTGGTTAAATTCCTTAGAAATAAGATAGGTTGATAAACGTTCATACCATGCCCTAGGTGCTTGTTTCAACCCATAAAGTGCTTTTCTAAGTTTAAAGACATACTCAGGTTTTTCTAGGTCCTCAAATCCTGGGGGTTGTCCTACATAGACTTCTTCTTTGATGAACTCATTCAAAAAGGCATACTTAACATCCATTTGATATAGCTTGAATCCTCTATGGGCTGCAAATGCTAACAACATTCTGATTGACTCATGTCTGGCTACTGGGGCATAGGTTTCATCATAGTCTAATCCTTCGACTTGATTAAACCCTTTAGCTACTATGCGGGCTTTATTTCTAACTATTTCCCCTTGGTCATTTAGTTTATTCCTAAACACCCACTTTGTATCAATAATAGACTTGCCCTCAAGTTTAGGTACTAGTTCCCAGACTTGATTTCTTTCAAATTAGGCTAACTCCTCCTGCATAGCTATGACCCAATCAGGATCAGGTAGGGCTTCCTCTATAGTCTTAGGCTCAATTTTTGAAATCAGTGCAATCTGACTAAGATTTCTATAGGAAGACCTAGTTCTGGTTCCTAAGGATGGATCACCCATAATTTGATCAAAAGGGTGATTGAGTCTGGGTTTCTTAGTTCTTCTAGAACTTGGTTCAGCCTCAAGTCCGACTGGAAGGTTCGGTTCAGTGTTTTGTTCAACTACTAGGGTCGGTTCTGTTATAGGTTCAGTTGAGACCGTAGTTGGTTCAAGAGTTAGTTCATTTAGAGGTTTAATTAATGGTTCAATTGATGGTTCAATTATTTGTTCATTGTCTTCCTGATCAATATTTGATTGGTTCAAGTTTTGATTACCAGTTTTTGGTTCAATTTCCTCATCAAAAATTAGTTATTAGTGTCTTCAATTTTGTGGGTCTGTTTATTGTAAACCCTATAGGCCCTACTAGTTGTTGAATATCCTAAGAAGACCCCTAGGGTTGACTTGGATTGAAACTTATCTAGGTAGTCCTTGGTGTTCAAGATATGGACTTTGCACCCAAAGACCCTTAGGTAGTGTAGGTTAGGCAGTCTATGATAATATAATTCATATGGTGTTTTATTATGTCTTTTATTAATTAGGACCCTATTTTGGATATAGCAAGCCGTATTTATTGCTTCTGCCCAAAATTGGTTAGCTAGGTTAAATTTATTAAGCATGGTCCTAGTGGCTTCCTGAAGGGTTCTATTTTTTCTTTCTACTATTCCATTTTGTTGGGGGGTTCTAGGATAGGAAAATTCATGAATATATCCATTTATTTTGCAGAATTTCTCAAACCTTTAATTCTCAAATTCTCCCCCGTGATCACTCCTAAGTCTTCTGATTTTGGTATTATTTTGATTTTCAATTATTTTTCATAAGTCAATAAATAGGTTTAGGGTTTCATCTTTAGTTTTTAGGAACCAACCCCAGGTAAACCTAGAGTAATCATCGATAATAACTAAGCAGTACCGGTTCCCGCTTAGTGACTTGGCTCCATGTGAATCAAATAGGTCAAGGTGCAGGAGCTCAAGTGTGGTTTGGGTTAAGTCTGATTGAATTGGCTTGTCATTAGACTTAGTTTGTTTGCCTTGGTTACATGAGTTACAGATTGTATTTTCAAAGTTCTTAATTTTTGCTACCACTTTAATTAGACCAAGTTGGGTAATTTTAGAAATTAGTCTAACATTAGTGTGACCTAATCTCCTATGCCAGAGGTTGGATTCTTCTAATTGAGTCAAGAAGCATTTTGGTACTAAAAGTAGATTGATAGTATAAACATTGTTTTAACTAGTACCCTTAAGCATAATTTCTGAGTCTTGGAGGTTTCTAATCAGGCAGTCAGAGTTGGTGAATGTAACTACATAGATAGTATCACATAATTGACTTATACTAAGCAAATTGAACTTGAACTTTTCAACCAAGAGTACCTTTTTAATCACAAAATCAGATTTGAGTTCAATGTTACTTAACCCAATGACTTTGAGTGTAGCATTGTTGCCAAATGCTATTGAGCCTAGGTTCTTGAACTTGATTTTGGTGAATTTCAATTTGTCTCCAGCCATATGTCTGGAGCATCCACTATCCAACATCCATTAGTCCAAATCTTTATGTTCCTACACATAAAGTATTTATTGATTTGGATCCAATTAGAGTCAAGGATAGCTTTAAAATTCATTTTCATAGCCTAGTTTGTCTCAACCAGTCTAGTGTTATCAATCACGTTAACCTTATGGGTTTTGTGAGATAGGTTTTAACAAAAATAAAGGTTTTAATTTGTAAAGCATGGTTATAATTTTTTTTATAAAGTTTAAGTTTATTTGAAAAATTGTGTTGAATCTAAGATTAATTAAAATTTGTGTTAGATTCAAATTTAACCAGTAGTAAAGTGAATTTGATTTTAAATAATTGGCTTCCAGGACTTGGCGAGGCACTAGGCTTTCTTTGGCCGTAGCCTTATTGGAGCATCAACCCTTTCCTTGACAAAGCCTTTTATTGAAAATTCATCTTCAGGTTACTTCTTGAGAAATTTTGGTCTAACTAATTTGGGTCTTGGATCGGTAGCTTCGGCTAGTTCAACCAGACTAAACAGACCAAGTAGAGTATACTTGACTTTATTAGAAGGGCTTCCCTAATGTACTATCATCTCACCTCCACCCAATACTAGGTTGTTCAAATTTTAACTAAATCATTTTGTCCTTAAACTAACCAGTCCTAAATCTAAGCATGATAAAAAAAATAAACAATCAAGCATGCAATTAAACAAAATCGTAATTAAAAAAAATTATCTAATTATGAATATGGTTTTTATATTGGCTCCCCCTGGACTATAGCCTTGATAATGGTTAGGCAAGATGTGAATCTTGTCCTTGGGGATCCAATACTGGTTTGGTCTAGCTTGTTTGTTCAAACAGAGCTTGGGAACCCATGCTTGGACTTGGGTTTTAGGTTGGTTCAATACAGCATAATAAGAACGTTGCCTAGACTTAGTTCGATACACTAATCCAGATTGGTTAAGAATGGACTTCTGCTTTCCAAGGATCATGTCAAGACCCTTGAACCTGAAGTGAATCATTCTAAGGCCACTCTGAGCTCCTTGAGTTGAGTTTTCAAGAAGGAATTCTCTTCGCCAAGCTTTTGAACTTGAGTGGAGTTTCCTTCTTGAATTTGCTTGGTCAAGGACCTCAAGTCGGCTTCCTCTTTCAGGCGTTTTACTTCTTGTCGAAGGGACTCAACACAGATTTTGGATTTTTCTAGGTTGCGAGACAAGTAAGAGATTAATTTAGCTAGTTCATATTCAGAATAACCTTTTACCGTGATTTGCCCGTTCTCCGAGATTGTGAGCCTTACGTCGTCTGGTTCTGATTCCGATCTGGTGTCGACGTCTTTTGAAGCGGTTAGAGCGAGTAAATTTGCATGCGGGACTTCTTCTTCTTCTTCGAAAGAGGATTCATCCCAAGTGGCTTGGAGAGCCTTCTTTCTTCGCACCTTCTTTGCTTCCTTTAGATTGGGGCACTCTGACTTGTAATGCCCCTTTTTATTGCACTAGTAGTAGGTAACGTTTGTCTTGCTCTTTGAAGTTGTTGAAGGTTCTGCTAGATCATCCTTTCTTCGACTTGCTTTCTTCTTGATTGTTTGGTACTTGAGTTCCTGGTAATAATCTCGAGCTAGCCGAACCAGCTTGGGTCGATCCCCTTCGCTATCTTCTGAATCTGAGTCTGAGTCAGACTGGGGTGCTAGGAGAGTGTTTTTCTTGGGGGCTTTTACTTGAGGATTTCCTGCAATGAAAGCAATACTCTTCTCAACCAATGTGGCGTTAGTCTGTTCATGCAGTTCTAATTCAAAGAAAAGTTCATCTAATTTAATTTTAGAAAGGTCTCTGGAAACCTTGTAGGCATCTACCATGGATGCCCACAGTGTGTTCCTTGGGAACGCGTTTAGTGTATACCAAATTAGGTCACGGTTCTCGACCTTGTGACCTATCGTATGCAGCCCATTCATTAGCTCCTGGATTCTGGCGTGGAGCTGTGCTGCTGATTCTCCTTCGTTCATCTTGATTGTGTAGAGTCTGTTCAGCAACAGATCTCTTTTGCTGATCCTGGTGTTGGAAGTGCCTTCGTGCAGCTCGATCAACTTGTTCCAAAGTTCTTTGGCGCTGTTGAAGGGTCCCACCCGGTTCAGTACCTCCTTGGTCAAACCGCATTGCAAAGTCTGGGTTGCCATTGCATCAACCTCGATTTTCTTCTTCAGCGAGGTGTCCCATTCAGTATAATGTTGTGCCACTCCTTCTGTGTTCTTGGGAATTTCCATCTCAGATTGGATGATTATCCACATGCCCACCTGAGTTTTTAGGTGGACTTCCATACTGCTTTGCCAGTAGGAGAAATCTTCTCCACTGAAAAGAGGAGGTCTGGCAGTGCCGAATCCCTCTTGCATGGCCATTTGAATTTTAACTGTAAAATTAAAAACAAAAACTTGTTCCAAGACTGAGTCTTGGATTAGTAGTGCGGGAGAAATTAATAGCAACGAAAAAGATCTAGTAGTGTTGCACCAACCTCGATTAACGAGAAAGATTCGAAAAAAATTTAAAAATTTCGTAAATCTGAAAAAAAAAACACTCAAACTGGTGGTTGCACCATGTTTGAGCCACCCGCTCTGAGACCACTTGTTGGATCGGAGAAAATCGATAGAGGGGGGGTGAATATCGATCTTAAAATTTTCGGAAAGTAGAGCGATTACACAGCGGAAAACAAGAAAACAATGTTGGGGCAATCGGCCCTAAGATGATCTGGAGGATCATGGGGTTTTGATGTGTGTGGTCAATTTGGTTAAGTTAGGGTTTGTGTTGGACTGATATGTGTACATGAGTGTGCAGGTGTACAGGTACACATGGACTTGGTTGATGTCTTCAGGTGAAGGATGGCATGGAGGCAAGCTGGAGGCTTGCGTGCGCATATGAGGGACTAAGTGAAAGAGAATCCACCTCATCCGAAGAAGAAGAAGAAGTATCAACATCAAGGGTTGAGGGGGAGGAGAGACCCTCATCCACACAAGAGCAAGAGAAAGCTCCAACCTCCGCCAAAGCAAAGTCAAAGGAGCATATCATATGCTTTGGTTGCAACAAAAAGGGGCACTACAAGGATAAGTGCCCACTAGGTAAAAAGGAGGTAATTCCTATGCCCAAGTCCATTCAATTAAATTCTAATATGGATTGTAGGAATGAGGAAGCTCAAAATAAAAGAAGGAAAATTCGATGCATCACATGCGGGGAGCTAGGGAATTATCATACAAAATGTCCAAGAAGTAAAGAGCTTAAGAAGATGGAGCACCATAGGAGATGGGAAAAAGAAGAAAGGAAGAGGAGCTCACATCAAGGGGGAGCCCCAAGGGTAAGGGAGGTAATCCCTAACTCTACTTATGCTTCAAATTCTTCCATGAATACTAGAAATGTAAATGATTGCTTGCCTAGATGTAATTTTGGCTTTAAATATGATGATAGAACCAAGAACACTATTGCGTGCCAAAACATCAAAAATTCTATGTTTCATGACAAATCTAGGAATGCTAGGACTAAGGACCAAGGCATAAACCCTAAGAAAGGGAGACATATGCCTTGAAAAATGGGTAGACCTAGGAATAATCAAGGTAGATTTAATGATCCTAAGGTTTGGAAGTTGGAAAAGGAAAATCAAGTTTTGAAGGCAAAACTTGATAAATTGGAGAAAAACTTAGATAGACTCATTAGGGGGTCCGAGAGGTCAAGCATGATGCAAAAAGATCAACCTCCTAGGAATGGTAGACCGGGTTTAGGATACCACCCTAGTAAAATGGTATATTCTAGGGTGCCCTATAACTATGGTAGAGAAATGATAAAAAATGGCAATGAAAAGCCATTCAAAGGAAAAGAAAAGGAATTGACCAAGGAAAAGGTCTATAGGGTGAAGAGAGTAGTAGTGGAAGGTCAAGAAACACCGAAAGAGCACCGGTGTGGTCTTGTATTTGTAGATGAGTTACCTAGGGAGGTAACTAGGGCTAGGAGCTCAAGGGAGAGCTCTAGAAGCTAAGAAGGGATCCATGGTCAATGGATCTCAGGTGGTTTTCTTATAGGAGACTAGATGGGCTATGAAGTGTGCCCAATGGTTCAAAAGGCTAAGGTTAACCTTAATACTAGAGAATTGGCACACTAAAGAGAGATTTATGGAGAAAAGATTGAAAATGGGGTTATAATTGAATGAAATTGGTGTTAATGTGAAAATACCATATAACATGATGCTATCAGTGTAATATGGATAAGTATGGCAGGAAGCATCGAGAAGAGATCCAAATTAGAACTTCTAGTTGGGTTTAAATGACTCAATTTGGATAGTTTTGAAATTCGTATCAATCTTGGGATTCATAATAGTTTTGTATGAAATTATATTTTTCCCAAATAGATATAGGATCCACAAATCTCTTCACAAAATTTTAGATTTTTTGGAGGTTTGTGAAATTAGATATGCATTTCTGAAAGTAGACTGAAAAACTAGGATTTCAGGTATCAGTCGACTGGCTCAGAGCCAGTCGACTGGTCCATAACACAGAACCTTCTATATGTTTTATCAGTCGACTGTCCCAGGGGCAGTCGACTGATCCCGTCTGGAAAAAACTTCTGTGAACATTACTATTATGCTCCTTTCTTATCTTTCTTTTAGCATCATGTATGATACTTTTCTATTTATGCTATGTTATGGATTATTGTTGCTTTTATGAGTTGAAATTCATAGAGTGTTTTTAAATGATATGCCAATTTTTTTTAAGTTAAAATCTTTATCTATGCTTTCATGTTGTGTTTTGAAATTTTATATTGATTGTCTTACCTAAAGTTATTGATTGTATTGAATGAACAAGAATTCTATAGATAAGGGCATAAGGAAGGATTTGTCATGATCATCTAGGGTTAAGAGATAAGGTGGGGGGTTTCTGTCAAAATGAAAAATCTAAATGAAAAAGGGGAGCATTGGGTGTCATTCTGTGTGTGGAATGTAGCGACCCGCCTTCTTACTGCCTTAGACGGATCGTTACTTCTGTCTACTTCTCGACTCTAATGCACAACTAATAGAAATGCAGAAATCTTTTTTTTTAAACTTTTAAATTCATCTAACAATGATATTCTAACTTAAGTAGTCATGCACGATACCATATCACACTTTCCTTCTCAAAACTCGTAGTTGATACTTATTGAAACAAGCCTCACCCAACTCAAACTGCCCGTACCAGTCGACTGGTGACGTAGCAGTTGACTGGTACGCCTGTAATCAGAATTACAGGTTTTCGACTCTTGCTTCTTAAGTCCACCATTCATTCAGTTTCGAGCCATATCAAACTACGACACCATTTCTATACTCTATGTCAGTTTCCTAAACAATTTAACCAATCAAACGATTCCATAAACTTGAATTTAGGACTTTTATGGAAGAAAATAAACTAAACAAGTTTATATAAACTCTAACAATAGAGTTTGTACCAATCTTGACTCCTAAACATTCATAACGCCAAATACATGTTCTACAACCTTGCTAATGCATTATGAAATGTGATTGCAACTTTTCTAAACATTTTTAAGCAATAAAAACTTGATTCAAAGGGAAATTGATACTATCTTGGCACAAATACCTTTTTCTCTAACAAAGTATCAATATCTCTAACTACTTACACTTCAACTCACCCAATGCGATCATAAGGATATGTATGCTAAATGAAATGACATGGAATCTTTACTCTAAGAAATTGAGCATGTAAAACTATCCAAAACTCAAATACTCTATAATCTCCATAAGCAAGAACTTGAAATTTGAATAAACTTAAACAATGCAATTCAAATAACTAAATTGTCTCGTCTCAAAGATCTCTCCATAATCAGCCACCACACACACTCTACTCAGCACCGCCTCGTCATCTTCCTTCAGAATTGCTTGCCTTTACCTTTATCTGCAATAAGAGGAAATGCATCTATAAGCACAAAGCTTAGTAAGTACTATCTAGCTCACAAAATCTCGAAATGTGCAAACATGCTTCTTGAACAATATGAAAATCACATGAGATACTTATATGCTTGAAAGAAAACTGATCTAAACATGTATAACTCAAAACATGCATACTCAAGCATTAATAAATCTCAACTTGCTTTTCTTGGCTCAACTTGTAACATTAGCTATTCTTTAACTTTTTGAAAACTTTCTTAAACTTTAGAAAACTTTGCTAAAGCATATACTTGAAAATAATAATCACTTGGATCCACTGAAGACGTAAGTACCATCTGATGCGCGTTCCCTAAAAGGTTGGGGTAGCGAGCCACCAATCCTAATAGAGCAGACCTTGGTCTACCAGGGCCAAGACCTTGGAATTGGACACCTGGATTTCTTTAACGACGCCCTTGGACGCCGGGTACTGGCCTTATAAAATAAAATAGCTTTTCTTTCTTTTCTTTCTTATCTGTAAATGCCTTGGCATTTTCTGGAGCACCTTGCGTGCTGAAATCCCTAAGTCTTGACTTTTGGGGATTTCTTAAGGCCTTGGCCTTTTCTTTTCTTATCTTTATCTTCTCTTTTCTTTTCTCATAGCTTTTCTTGGTCCCTAATCTCATATAGGGTGCTTATCAAACATATACAAGCATATAAGAAACTAAGATTACATGCAAAAACTGAAACAAAAAGGAAACATCTCTTTTAAAAACTTTTAAAGGAAATTCTCGCGGAAAAACCGCCTCTTACTGCAGGTGAGCAGTACTTACATTGATATCTTGGACTTACAACCAAGAACGGCGTCGGAGGTTCGAGAGAAACTTGAGATCTCGGAGAATTCATCACACCTACGCGTTCCTCTCGTCGCGGGGATCCCGAATATAGGAAAATCTTTTGGAGAAGAGCTTTGGTCGGCCCTCTTAGCCTTGGTGTGGGTGTCGCCCAAGAGAGGAGAGGGAGAGAAGGGGTCGGCGCAACTTGGGAGAGGGAGAGGGTTTGAGAGAAAATAAAACTTCTCTCTTTATTAACCTATTTATACTCATGGGCGGATTAACTTAACTACAGCTTAAATATAGGTCTCTCCATATTTTGCTGTGCTTGATACCTAGCCCAGCTGGTCGCGCGCTCCCTTGGTCTCGTGGTGGTCGCGGGTTCGAGCTCCGGCTGCCCCTTAGTGGTTTTTCCTTTTTTTGGCTTTCTTTCCTTTTTTTCTTTTTCTTTTTCCAAAAATACCAAACGGACTCGGAAAATTCCATAAAAATACTCTAAAAATTCCTAAAAATATCTAGAACATTTCTAAACCATTTCTAAATAATTCTAAGGACTTTAAAAACTAAAAATGGAAGTTTTGGGACGTTACAATCCCCCATACCTTATAAAAAGTTCGTCCTCGAACTTAGAATAATTCTGGATATCTCTCTCTCATGCTGTCCTCACGTTCCCAAGTAGCCTCTTCATGATTTTGATTCTGCCAGATGACCTTCACTAGTGGCACCTCTTTGTTTCTTAATCTTTTAACTGCTTTGTCCACTATCTGTGTCAGCCTGCTCTCATAACTAAGATCTTCTTGGATCTGTACTGACTGAGGCTGAATCACTTGGCTAGGGTCGTGAATACACTTCTTTAGCATGGAGACATGAAATGTACTGTGGATAGCTGACATATCCTCTGGTAAGTCCAGCTCATAGGCTACCTTCCCAACTCTCTTTATAATCTTGTAGGGTCCTATGTAGCGAGGACTTAGCATACCCTTTTTACCAAATCTCATCACTCCCTTCATAGGAGCGACCTTGAGAAATACTGAATCTCCAACTTCGAATTCAAGTGGTCTACGGCGTGTGTCAGCATAACTCTTCTGTCTACTCCGGGCAGTCTCAATCCTCTGGCGGATCGTCTGGATAGCCTGAATGGTCTCATCTATAAGCTCAGTCTGGCCGTCTAGTCCTGACTCCATCTCTTTCTTCTCACCAGCTTCTTGCCAACATATGGGTGATCTACACTTCCTGCCATATAATGCCTCATAAGGTGCCATCCTGATGGTGGCCTGATAGCTATTGTTGTAGGCAAACTCAGCTAAGCACAGATATTTGCACCAACTGCCTTTAAAGTCCAACGCACAAGCCCTGAGCATGTCTTCTAAAATCTGATTTACTCTCTCTGTTTGTCCATCTGTCTGGGGATGGAAAGCTGTGCTGAACTGAAGTTTGGTACCTAGGGCGTCCTGAACACACCTCCAAAAATGGGAGATGAACCGCCCATCTCTGTCAGAAACGATCGACTTCGGAACTCCGTGAAGCCTGATTACTTCTTTCACGTACAACTGTACTAATTGCTCTACCGAATGTGACAACTTGATGGCTAGGAAGTGGGCAGACTTGGTCAATCTGTCCACTATCACCCAAATTGCATCGTGTCCATGGGTGGTTCTTGGAAGACCTGTGATAAAGTCCATGGATATTTCTTCCCACTTCCACTCTGGAATGGGAAGTGGCTGTAGAACTCCTCCTGGTCTCTGGTGTTCTGCTTTGACCCTCTAGCAGGTCAAGCAGGTACTGATATATCTGGCCACGTCTCGCTTGAGTCCAGACCACCAGAATCTTTTCTTTAAATCTTGATACATCTTGGTAGAACCAGGATGCATAGAGTACGGGGTACTGTGGGCTTCTTCTAAAATATTCTTTCTTAGTTCCTCATCATTGGGGACGCAAAGGCGGTCTCCAAAATAGAGTATGCCACTATCTGATACTCGAAACTCTGAATTTTCTGCCTCTTGGATCCCCTGCTTGATCTTCTGGATTTCTGGGTCTTGATCTTTCTTTCCTTGTATATCTATAAGCAGGGTTGACTCTAGAGTCAATGCAGAAAGTTGCCCAATTATTACCTCGACTCCAAAATTCTTTATTTCTTTCTGAAGTGGTAGAGACAGTGATGATAAGGACATCAGTGCCGCACAGGATTTTCTGCTCAGTGCATCTGCCACTTTATTAGCTTTACCTGGGTGGTAGAGGATTTCACAGTCATAATCTTTGACCAACTCTAGCCACCTGCGCTGCCTCATATTCAGATCTTTCTGAGTGAAGAAGTACTTCAAACTCTGATGGTCTGTGAAGATCCTGCACTGCACTCCATACAGGTAGTGTCTCCAGAGCTTCAGTGCAAAAACCACAGCTGCTAGCTCAAGGTCGTGGGTAGGATAATTCTTCTCATAGTCCTTGAGCTGTCTGGAGGCATATGCTATCACTTTACCGTCTTGCATGAGGACAGCTCCAAGGCCCATCTTGGATGCATCACTATAGATGTCAAAGGCCTTGTCACTCTCTGGAACAGTCAGGATGGGAGCACTAGTCAATCTCTTCTTCAGCTCTAGAAAACTGTGCTCGCATTTATCTGACCATTCAAACTTCTTGTTCTTTCTGGTTAAGGCTGTGAGTGGAGAGGCTATCCTGGAAAAGTCCTCCACAAATTTTCTGTAATATCCTGCCAGGCCAAAGAAGCTTCTGACCTCAGTGGCACTCTTGGGTCTACACCAGTTGCTGACTGCTTCTATCTTGGCTGGATCAACTTGAATGCCTTCTTTGGATACAATGTGACCTAGGAATGTCACCTGATCTAACCAAAACTCGCACTTTGAGAATTTTGCATAGAGCTTCTCCTGCTGAAGGATCTGCAGCACTATCCTCAAGTGTGTAGCATGGTCCTCTGGAGTCTGTGAATATATGAGGATATCATCAATAAACACAATGATGAATTTATCGAGATACCCCCTAAAGATGTGGTTCATCAGCTCCATGAAGACTGCTGGAGCATTGGTTACTCCAAAAGGCATTACTACAAATTCATAGTGGCCGCATCTTGTCCTGAAAGCCGTCCTGGGAATATCACTTTCTTTAACCTTCAGCTGATGATACCCAGAACGTAGATCTATCTTCGAGAACACTGTAGCCCCTTTGAGTTGATCAAATAAATCATCTATTCTAGGAAGGGGGTACTTGTTCTTGATGGTCACCTTGTTCAGAGCTCTGTAGTCTATGCACAGACGCATAGACCCATCCTTCTTCTTGACGAAAAGTACAGGAGCTCCCCAGGGCGAATGACTTGGGCGAATGAAGCCCTTGTCTAGTAGCTCCTGGAGTTGCTCTTGTAATTCCTTCAACTCTGCTGGAGACATACGATATGGGGCCTTCGAGACCGGACCGGTACCGGGCACTAGCTCGATCTCGAATTCCACTTCTCGGTTGGGAGGTAGTCCAAGTAGTTCTTCTGGGAACACTTCTGGATATTCGCAAACTACCCGTACATCCTCCTGCTTGAGTTCTTTCTTTGCTTCTGAGTCCACTATGTGTGCAAGAAAACCAGCACACCCTTGCTCTAGCATCTGGTGGGCTGCCAAGGCTGAGAGAAATTTCTGAGTCTTCCTCCTTAAGGCTCCTTAGAACTCGAATGGTGGTTCTCCTTCTGGGCTGAAAACCACCTTCCTTCTACGGCAGTCCACTGAAGCGCTGTACTTACTGAGGAAATCCATGCCCAGTATGATGTCGAAGTCCTGCATCGCAAGGACTATCAGATCGACATATAGCTCTCGGTCTGAAATCTTGATTGGCACAGCCCGGAGCCTCTGGGTGGACTCCATGATTTCCCCTGAAGGGAGAGTTGTCAGGAATCTGGACTCCCAACTCTCTGTAGGCACCTGTAACTTACTAGCAAAAGATACTGATACGAAAGAATGGGTCGCCCCAGTGTCAAACAGTGTAGTAGCTAAATGCTGAAAAATAACTATTTGACCTGTAACGACCGTGGAGGCGCTGGCAGCTTCTTCCTTCGTGAGGGCAAAGACTCTGGCATTGGTTGGAACTGGTGCTGCTTCCAACCCTCCTTGACTAATCTGAGGTCCCTCTAGTATAGTAGGCATGTAATGTAACTGAGGCTGGCCTCCATACTGTACGGACTGCTGAGGAAGTACCTTGAACTTGTTTGGGCATTCTTTGGATCTGTGTCCCTCTTGTCCACATGAATAGCATCCAGTTACACCCAAAAGGCATGCTCCTGGATGGTTCCTCCCACACTTAGGACAAGGTGGATACTTAGCTTGCTTATTCTCTGGTTTTCCTTTCTGGCTGCCAGGCCACTGCTTCCTTTTGTGGTTCTTGTTCTTCCAGTTCTGGCTATTTGGCTAAGGCTTCTGGCCTCCTATTTTCCTGTTCTCAATCAGGACTGGCTTCTGCTTGCTTGCTGTGCCTTGATGCTATTCAGGTAGTGCTCTGAGATTAGAGCACTACTGACAACTCCTCGCT
>JAGFNQ010004104.1:0-63008 GCA_024364735.1 Boesenbergia rotunda | reverse complement strand
TTCCGCCTTGACTCTTGGCAGGTCAAGCAGGTACTGATAATATCTGGCCCGTTCGCTTGAGTCCAGACCACAGAACCTTTTCTTAAATCTTGTACATCTTGGTAGAACCAGGATGCATAGAGTACGGGGTACTGTGGGCTTCTTCTAAAATATTCTTTCTTAGTTCCTCATCATTGGGGACGCAAAGGCGGTCTCCAAATAGAGTATGCCACTATCTGATACTCGAAACTCTGAATTTTCTGCCTCTTGGATCCCCTGCTTGATCTTCTGGATTTCTGGGTCTTGACTTTGCTTTCTTTGTATATCCACAAGCAGGGTTGACTCTAGAGTCAATGCAGAAAGTTGCCCAATTATTACCTCGACTCCAAAATCCTTTATTTCTTTCTGAAGTGGTAGAGACAGTGATGATAGGGACATCAGTGCTGCACAGGATTTCTGCTCAGTGCATCTGCCACTTTATTAGCTTTACCTGGGTGGTAGAGGATTTCACAGTCATAATCTTTGACCAACTCTAGCCACCTGCGCTGCCTCATATTCAGATCTTCTGAGTGAAGAAGTACTTCAAACTCTGATGGTCTGTGAAGATTCTGCACTGCACTCCATACAGGTAGTGTCTCCAAGCTTCAGTGCAAAACCACAGCTGCTAGCTCAAGGTCATGCGTAGGGTAATTCTTCTCATAGTCCTTGAGCTGTCTGGAGGCATACGCTATTACTTTACCATCTTGCATGAGGACAGCTCCAAGGCCCATCTTGGATGCATCACTGTAGATGTCAAAGGCCTTGTCACTCTCTGGAACAGTCAGGATGGGAGCACTAGTCAATCTCTTCTTCAGCTCTAGAAAACTGTGCTCGCATTTATCTGACCATTCAAACTTCTTGTTCTTTCTGGTCAAGGCTGTGAGTGGAGAGGCTATCCTGGAAAAGTCCTCCACAAATTTTCTGTAATATCCTGCCAGGCCTAAGAAGCTTCTGATTTCACTGGCATTCTTGGGTCTACACCAGTTGCTGACTGCTTCTATCTTGGCTGGATCAACTTGAATGCCTTCTTTGGATACAATGTGACCTAGGAAGGTCACCTGATCTAGCCAAAACTCACACTTTGAGAATTTTGCATAGAGCTTCTCCTGCTGAAGGATCTGCAGCACTATCCTCAAGTGTGTAGCATGGTCCTCTGGAGTCTGTGAGTATATGAGAATATCATCAATAAATACAATGACGAATTTTCGAGATACTCCCTGAAGATGTGGTTCATCAGCTCCATGAAGACTGCTGGAGCATTGGTTACTCCAAAAGGCATTACTACAAATTCGTAGTGGCCGTATCTTGTCCTGAAGGCCGTCCTGGGATGTCACTTTCTTTAACCTTTAGCTGATGATACCCAGAACGCAGGTCTATCTTCGAGAACACTATAGCCCCTTTGAGTTGATCAAATAAATCATCTATTCTAGGAAGGGGGTACTTGTTCTTGATGGTCACCTTGTTCAGAGCTCTGTAGTCTATGCACAGACGCATAGATC
Organism: Boesenbergia rotunda; assembly: GCA_024364735.1. NCBI lineage: Eukaryota > Viridiplantae > Streptophyta > Magnoliopsida > Zingiberales > Zingiberaceae > Boesenbergia > Boesenbergia rotunda. The sequence goes on along the minus strand of JAGFNQ010004104.1, from coordinate 61,491 downwards.
CATCCTTCTTCTTGACGAAAAGTACAGGAGCTCCCCAGGGTGAATGACTCGGGCGAATGAAGCCCTTGTCTAGTAGCTCCTGGAGTTGCTCTTGCAATTCCTTCAACTCTGCTGGAGACATACGATATGGGGCCTTCGAGACCGGACCGGTACCGGGCACTAGCTCGATCTCGAATTCCACTTCTCGGTTGGGAGGTAGTCCAGGCAATTCTTCTGGGAACACTTCTGGATATTCGCAGACTACCCGTACATTCTCCTGCTTGAGTTCTTCCTTTGCTTCTGATTCCACTATGTGTGCTAGAAAACCAGCACACCCTTGCTCTAGCATCTGGTGGGCTGCCAAGGCTGAGAGAAATTTCTGAGTCTTCCTCCTTGGGGCTCCTTGAAACTCGAATGGTGGTTCTCCTTCTGGGCTGAAAACCACCTTCCTTCTATGGCAGTCCACTGAAGCGCTGTACTTACTGAAGAAATCCATCCCTAAAATGACATCATAATCCTTCATCTTAAGGACTATCAAGTCACTATAGAGCCCTCGGTTGGAAATCCAGATTGGTACTGCCCTTAGCCTCTGAGTAGAGGCCATTACTTCCCTGACGGTAAGGTTGTTAAGAACTTCATCGTTCAACCTTTCTGGTGGCCTTTATACTGTTTAAGTAGTGCTCAGTGGTCAAAGCACCACTTATTAGTTCTTCGGAGGTTTGTGGCCTCTTAACACTGCTAGCCCTCTTTAACGCTATCTCAGGCCTTAACATCTTGAGCATTAGCATAACCATCTCTTTTCCTGTGCTAACTAGCTCTGGCACAGATGAGCTAACCGCTTAAACATCTTCACTGCTTCATCCACGGATAGTTCTCCTTGTCTGAACTCCGTGAATTCATCATAATGCTTGTTGGTTACTTGCATGTGAAAGTATTCTTCGGAGAACTCAGTCCGAAGTCGGCCCATGCCATCTGGCTGACATTTCTCTTGGCCTTGACTCTCTCCCACTATATTCTAGCATCTCCCGTAAGGCAGAAAGATGCACACTTATCTTCTCTACCTCATGCCCTCTAGGAACTTGCTCCTCGTTTTGGGCTTCTAGGCGTCCTCAAATGTATAACTTAACACTTAACGGTAATGTTCTCAAACTTGCTTTAGGATACAACAATACCTTGGTCTTGTTTCTTATCTCATTTCTTAGTCCTATAGCTCGTTCTTGGGCTTAGTAAGACCTTGGTCTTACTCAGAACTTTTATCGGATACCTTACATACCGAAATCCTCAAACCTTGTGTTTGGGCAAATCAAGACCTTGGTCTTGCTATACTAAGATCACAACATGAAGGACGTTCTCCACTCCTGCTGTGGGTGGTGTAGGGGGCACTGGGTGCTGATTTGCCATCAGTGTGGCGATGGTCTTCTGTTGTTCTGAAATCTGAGCTTGCATTTGAGCAATGACTGCCATCAGGTTTGGCTGTTCTGTGCAGGCTCATTGTTATCTTGAACTGGGGTTCTGTTTTGCATTAGGAGCTCGGCCTCTTCTTGCCATCTAATAATGCATAAGGGAACAAGAAATCACTACTACTCTCTAGGTATAAACTTATCTTCTTACTTAGTATCTATATCCATTCTAGGGATTAAACATGATTCCGTGATACTAAGGGATTAAACATGCTTCCTTGTTCTATGCACATGTGAGTAGTACTTAAGCATTTCTCTATACTGCAATTAAATAAAGGAGCAATAGAAAAACTGAAACTTAAAGCTTTCTTACTTGAAGACGGCAAGGTTGATGCTGATGTGTGTGTGATGCTGGAGAATGGGAACTGCTCTGATACCAACTGTAGCGACCCGCCTTCTTACTGTCTTTAGACGGATCGTTACTTTTCTCTACTTCTCAACTTTATACATGACTAAAGAAAATTGCGGAAATCTTTTTTTTTTTCTTTTAAATTCTGCTAACAATATATTCTAACTTAAGCAATCATGTATAAAATACCATTCATACTTTCTTCTCAAATCCCATAGCTAATACCTGTTGAAAACAGCCTTACCCTTCTTAAACTGCCTGTACCAGTCGACTGTGACGTGCAGTCGACTGATACGCCTGTAATCAGTTTTACAGGTTTCGGCCCTTGCTTCCAAGTCCACCATTCCTTCAATTTCGAGCCATATCAAACTACGACATCATTTCTATACTCTATATCAGTTTCCTAAACAATTTAGCCAATCAAACGAATCCATAAACTTGAATTTAGGACTTTTATGGAAGAAAATAAACTAAACAAGTTTATATAAACTTTAACAATAGAGTTTGTACCAATCTTGACTTCTATGAATTTATAACACCAAATACATGTTCTACGACCTTGCTAAAGCATTATGAAATGTGATTGCAACTTTTCTAAACATTTTTAAGCAATAAAACTCGATTCAAAAGGAAAATTGATACTATCTTGGCACAAACACCTTTTTCTCTAACAAAGTATCAATATTCTAACTACTCACACTTTTACTCATCCAATGCAATCATGGGATATATATGCTAAAGGAAATGACATGGAATCTTTACTCTAAGAAATTTAGCATATAAAACTATCCAAAACTCAAATACTCCATAATCTCCATAAAGCAAGAACTTGAAATTGAATAAACTTAAACATTGCAATTCAAATAACTAAATGTCTCGTCTCAAGGATCTCTCCATAATCAGCCACCACACACACTCTACTCAGCACCGCCTCGTCGTCTTCCTTCAGAATTGCTTGCCTTTACCTTTATCTGCAATAAGAGGAAATGCATCTATAAGCAAAAGCTTAGTAAGTACTATCTAGCTCACAAAATCTCGAAATGTGCAAACATGCTTCTAGAACAATATGAAATCATATGAGATACTAATATGCTTGAAAGAAAACTAAGAACATGTATAGCTCAAAACATGCATACTCAAGCAATAATAAATCTCAATTTACTTTTCTTGGCTCAACTTGAAACTTTAGCTATTCTTTAACTTTTGAAAACTTTCTTAAACTTTAGAAAACTTTGCTAAAGCATATACTTGAAAATAATAATCACTTGGATCCACTGAAGACGTAAGTACCATCTGATATGCGCGTTCCCTAAAAGGTTGGGGTAGCGAGCCACCAATCCTAATAGAGCAGACCTTGGTCTACCAGGGCCAAGACCTTGGAATTGGACACCTGGATTTCTTTAACGACGCCCTTGGACGCCGGGTACTGGCCTTATAAAATAAAATAGCTTTTCTTTCTTTTCTTTCTTATCTGTAAATGCCTTGGCATTTTCTGGAGCACCTTGCGTGCTAAAATCCCTAAGTCTTGACTTTTGGGGATTTCTTAAGGCCTTGGCCTTTTCTTTTCTTATCTTTATCTTTTCTTTTCTTTTCTCATAGCTTTTCTTGGACCCTAAACTCACATAGGGTATTAATCAACATATATAAGCATATAATGAACTAAGATCACATGCAAAACTCAAACAAAAAGGAAATATCTCTTTTAAAAACTTTTAAAGGAAATTCTCGCGGAAAAACCGCCTCTTACTGCAGGTGAGCAGTACTTACATTGATATCTTGGACTTACAACCAAGATTGATGTCTAGAGCTCGGAGAAACTTGAGATCTCGGAGAATTCTTCACGTCTACGCGTTCCTCTCGTCGCGGGGATCCCGAATATAGGATTATCTCTTGGAGAAGGGTCTCGGACGGCCCTCTTGGCTTGGTGTTGGTGTCGCCCAAGAGAGGAGAGGGAGAGAGGGTCGGCGCAACTTGGGAGAGGGAGAGGGTTTGAGAGAAAATAAAACTTCTCTCTTTAATTAGCTATTTATACTTAAGGGGCGGATTAACTAACTACAGCTTAAATATGTCTTTCTTCCTTTTCTGTGCTTGATACCTAGCCCAGCTGGCGCGCGCTCCCTTGGTCTCGTGGTGGTCGCGGTTCGAGCCCCGGCTGCCCTTAATGATTTTTCTTTTTTGGCTTTCTTTTTCCTTTTTCTTTTTCTTTTTCCAAAAATACCAAACGGACTCGGAAAATTCCATAAAAATACTCTAAAAATTCCTAAAAATATCTAGAATATTTCTAAACCATTTCTAAATAATTCTAAGGACTTTAAGAACTAAAAATGGAAATTTTGGGGCGTTACAATCCCCCATACCTTATAAAAAGTTCGTCCTCGAACTTAGAATAATTCTGGATATCTCTCTCTCATGCTGTCCTCACGTTCCCAAGTAGCCTCTTCATGCTTTTGATTCTGCCAGATGACCTTCACTAGTGCACTTCTTTGTTTCTTAATCTTTTAACTGCTTTGTCCACTATTGTGTCGGTCTGCTCTCATAGCTAAGATCTTCTTGGATCTGTACTGACTGAGGCTGAATCACTTGGCTAGGGTCGTGAATACACTTCTTTAGCATAGAGACATGAAATGTACTGTGGATAGCTGACATATCCTCTGGTAAGTCCAGCTCATAGGCTACCTTCCCAACTCTCTTTATAATCTTATAGGGTCCTATGTAGCGAGGACTTAGCTTGCCCTTCTTGCCAAATCTCACCACTCCCTTCATGGGAGCGACCTTGAGAAATACTGAATCTCCAACTTGGAATTCAAGTGGCCTACGGCGTGTGTCAGCATAACTTTTCTGTCTACTCTGGCAGTCTCAATCCTCTGGCGGATCGTCTGGATAGCCTGAGTGGTCTCATCTATAAGCTCAGTCTGGCTGCCTAGTCTGACTCCATCTCTTTCTTCTCACCAGCTTCTTGCCAACATATGGGTGATCTACATTTCCTGCCATATAATGCCTCATAAGGTGCCATCCTGATGGTGGCCTGATAGCTATTGTTGTAGGCAAACTCAGCTAAGCACAGAAATTTGCACCAACTACCTTTAAAGTCCAATGCACAAGCCCTGAGCATGTCTTCTAAAATCTGATTTACTCTCTCTGTTTGTCCATCTGTCTGGGGATGGAAGCTGTGCTGAACTGAAGTTTGGTGCCTAGGGCGTCCTGAACACACCTCCAAAAATGGGAGATGAATCGCCCATCTCTGTCAGAAACGATCGACTTCGGAACTCCGTGAAGCCTGATTACTTCTTCACGTACAGCTGTGCTAACTGCTCTACGAATGCGATAACTTGATGGCTAGGAAGTGGGCAGACTTGGTCAATCTGTCCACTATCACCCATATTGCATCGTGTCCATGGGTGGTCTTGGGAAACCTGTGATAAAGTCCATGGATATTTCTTCCCACTTCCACTCTGGAATGGGAAGTGGCTGTAGAACTCCTCCTGGTCTCTGGTGTTCGCTTGACTCTCTGGCAGGTCAAGCAGGTACTGATATATCTGGCCACGTCTCGCTTGAGTCCAGACCACCAGAACCTTTCTTTAAATCTTAGTACATCTTGGTAGAACCAGGATGCATAGAGTACGGGGTACTGTGGGCTTCTTCTAAAATATTCTTTCTTAGTTCCTCATCATTGGGGACGCAAAGGCGGTCTCCAAGATAGAGGATGCCACTATCTGATACTCGAAACTCTGAATTTTCTGCCTCTTGGATCCCCTGCTTGATCTTCTGGATCTCTGGGTCTTGACTTTGCTTTCTTTGTATATCCACAAGCAGGGTTGACTCTAGAGTCAATGCAGAAAGTTGCCCAATTATTACCTCGACTCCAAAATCCTTTATTTCTTTCTGAAGTGGTAGAGACAGTGATGATAGGGACATCAGTGCTGCACAGGATTTTCTGCTCAGTGCATCTGCCACTTTATTAGCTTTACCTGGGTGGTAGAGGATTTCACAGTCATAATCTTTGACCAACTCTAGCCACCTGCGCTGCCTCATATTCAGATCTTTCTGAGTGAAGAAGTACTTCAAACTCTGATGGTCTGTGAAGATTCTGCACTGCACTCCATACAGGTAATGTCTCCAAAGCTTCAGTGCAAAAACCACAGCTGCTAGCTCAAGGTCGTGGTAGGATAATTCTTCTCATAGTCCTTGAGCTGTCTGGAGGCATAGCTATTACTTTACCATCTTGCATGAGGACAGCTCCAAGGCCCATCTTGGATGCATCACTGTAGATGTCAAAGGCCTTGTCACTCTCTGGAACAGTCAGGATGGGAGCACTAGCCAATCTCTTCTTCAGCTCTAGAAAACTGTGCTCGCATTTATCTGACCATTCAAACTTCTTGTTCTTTCTGGTCAAGGCTGTGAGTGGAGAGGCTATTCTGGAAAAGTCCTCCACAAATTTTCTGTAATATCCTGCCAGCCTAAGAACTTCTGATTCACTGGCATTCTTGGGTCTACACCAGTTGCTGACTGCTTCTATCTTGGCTGGATCAACTTGAATGCCTTCTTTGGATACAATGTGACCTAGGAAGGTCACCTGATCTAGCCAAAACTCACACTTTGAGAATTTTGCATAGAGCTTCTCCTGCTGAAGGATCTGCAGCACTATCCTCAAGTGTGTAGCATGGTCCTCTGGAGTCTGTGAGTATATGAGGATATCATCAATAAATACAATGATGAATTTCTCGAGATACTCCCTGAAGATGTGGTTCATCAGCTCCATGAAGACTGCTGGAGCATTGGTTACTCCAAAAGGCATCACTACAAACTCGTAGTGGCCGTATCTTGTCCTGAAGGCCGTCCTGGGGATGTCACTTTCTTTAACCTTTAGCTGATGATACCCAGAACGCAGGTCTATCTTCGAGAACACTGTAGCCCCTTTGAGTTGATCAAATAAATCATCTATTCTAGGAAGGGGGTACTTGTTCTTGATGGTCACCTTGTTCAGAGCTCTGTAGTCTATGCACAGACGCATAGATCCATCCTTCTTCTTGACGAAAAGTACAGGAGCTCCCCAGGGTGAATGACTCGGGCGAATGAAGCCCTTGTCTAGTAGCTCCTGGAGTTGCTCTTGCAATTCCTTTAACTCTGCTGGAGACATACGATATGGGGCTTTCGAGACCGGACCGGTACCGGGCACTAGCTCGATCTCGAATTCCACTTCTCGGTTGGGAGGTAGTCCAGGCAATTCTTCTGGGAACACTTCTGGATATTCATAGACTACCCGTACATTCTCCTGCTTGAGTTCTTCCTTTGCTTCTGATTCCACTATGTGTGCTAGAAAACCAGCACACCCTTGCTCTAGCATCTGGTGGGCTGCCAAGGCTGAGAGAAATTTCTGAGTCTTCCTCCTTGGGGCTCCTTGAAACTCGAATGGTGGTTCTCCTTCTGGGCTGAAAACCACCTTCCTTCTACGGCAGTCCACTGAAGCGCTGCACTTACTGAGGAAATCCATCCCTAAAATGACTCCCTAATCCTTCATCTCAAGGACTGTCAAGTCACTATAGAGCTCTCGGTTGGAAATCCAGATTGGTACTGCCCTTAGCCTCTGAGTAGAGGCCATTACTTCTCCTGACGGTAAGGTTGTTAAGAACTTCATCGTTCAACCTTTCTGGTGGCCTTTATACTGTTTAAGTAGTGCTCAGTGGTCAAAGCACCACTTATTAGTTCTTCGGAGGTTTGTGGCCTCTTAACACTGCTAGCCCTCTTTAACGCTATCTCAGGCCTTAACATCGTGAGCATTAGCATAACCATCTCTTTTCCTGTGCTAACTAGCTCTGAGCACAGATGAGCTAACCGCTTAAACATCTTCACTGCTTCATCCACGGATAGTTCTCCTTGTCTGAACTCCGTGAATTCATCATAATGCTTGTTGGTTACTTGCATGTGAAAGTATTCTTCGGAGAACTCAGTCCTGAAGTCGGCCCATGCCATCTGGCTGACATTTCTCTTGGCCTTGACTCTCTCCCACTATATTCTAGCATCTCCCGTAAGGCAGAAAGATGCACACCTTATCTTCTCTACCTCATGCCCTCTAGGAACTTGCTCCTCGTTTTGGGCCTTTCTAGGCGTCCTCAAATGTATAACTTAACACTTAACGGTAATGTTCTCAAACTTGCTTTAGGATACAACAATACCTTGGTCTTGTTTCTTATCTCATTTCTTAGTCCTATAGCTCGTTCTTGGGCTTAGTAAGACCTTGGTCTTACTCAGAACTTTTATCGGATACCTTACATACCGAAATCCTCAAACCTTGTGTTTGGGCAAATCAAGACCTTGGTCTTGCTATACTAAGATCACAACATGAAGGACGTTCTCCACTCCTGCTGTGGGTGGTGTAGGGGGCACTGGGTGCTGATTTGCCATCAATGTGGCGATGGTCTTCTGTTGTTCTGAAATCTGAGCTTGCATTTGAGCAATGACTGCCATCAGGTTTGGCTGTTCTATGCCAGGCTCATTGTTATCTTGAACTGGAGTTCTGTTATTTACATTAGGAGCTCGGCCTCTTCTTGCCATCTAACAATGCATAAGGAAACAAGAAATCACTACTTCTCTAAGTATAACTTATCTTCTTACTTAGTATCCTATTGTCCATTCTAGGGATTACACATGATTCCGTGATACTAAGGGATTAAACATGCTTCCTTGTTCTATGCACATGTGAGTAGTACTTAAGCATTTCTCTATACTGCAATTAAATAAAGGAGCAATAGAAAAAAACTGAAACTTAAAGCTTTCTTACTTGAAGACGGCAAGGCTGATGCTGATGTGTGTGTGATGCTGGAAAATGGGAACTGCTCTGATACCAACTGTAGCGACCCGCCTTCTTACTGTCTTTAGACGGACCGTTACTTTTCTCTACTTCTCAACTCTTATACATGACTAAAGAAAATTGCGGAAATCTTGTTTTTTTTTAAACTTTTAAATTCTGCTAACAATATATTCTAACTTAAGCAATCATGTATAAGAATACCATATCATACTTTCTTCTCAAATCCCATAGCTAAGACCTGTTGAAAACAGCCTTACCCTTCTTAAACTGCCTGTACCAGTCGACTGATGACGTAACAGTCGACTGATACGGCTGTAATCTGTTTTACAGATTTCGGCCCTTGCTGTCCAAGTCCACCATTCCTTCAATTTCAAGCCATATCAAACTACGACATCATTTCTATACTCTATATCAGTTTCCTAAACAATTTAGCCAATCAAACGAATCCATAAACTTGAATTTAGGACTTTTATGGAAGAAAATAAACTAAACAAGTTTATATAAACTTTAACAATAGAGTTTGTACCAATCTTGACTTCCATGAATTTATAACACCAAATACATGTTCTACGACCTTGCTAAAGCATTATGAAATGTGATTGCAACTTTTCTAAACATTTTTAAGCAATAAAACTCGATCCAAAAGCAAAATTGATACTATCTTGGCACAAACACCTTTTTCTCTAACAAAGTATCCATATTCCTAACTACTCACACTTTTACTCATCCAATGCAATCATGGGAATATATATGCTAAAGGAAATGACATGGAATCTTTACTCTAAGAAATTTAGCATATAAAACTATCCAAAACTCAAATACTCCATAATCTCCATAAAACAAGAACTTGAAAATTGAATAAACTTAAACATTGCAATTCAAATAACTCAAATGTCTCGTCTCAAGGATCTCTCCATAATCAGCCACCACACACACTCTACTCAGCACCGCCTTGTCGTCTCCCTTCAGAATTGCTTGCCTTTACCTTTATCTGCAATAAGAGGAAATGCATCTATAAGCAAAAAGCTTAGTAAGTACTATCTAGCTCACAAAATCTCGAAATGTGCAAACATAGATCAATATGAAATCACATGAGATACTAAGATGCTTGAAAGAAAACTAAGAACATGTATAGCTCAAAACATGCATACTCAAGCAATAAATAATCTCAATTCACTTTTCTTGGCTCAACTTGAAACTTTAGCTATTCTTTAACTTTTGAAAACTTTCTTAAAACTTTAGAAAACTTTGCTAAAGCATATACTTGAAAATAATAATCACTTGGATCCACTGAAGACGTAAGTACCATCTGATATGCGCGTTCCCTAAAAGGTTGGGGTAGCGAGCCACCAATCCTAATAGAGCAGACCTTGGTCTACCAGGGCCAAGACCTTGGAATTGGACACCTGGATTTCTTTAACGACGCCCTTGGACGCCGGGTACTGGCCTTATAAAATAAAATAGTTTTTCTTTCTTTTCTTTCTTATCTGTAAATGCCTTGGCATTTTCTGGAGCACCTTGCGTGCTAAAAATCCCTAAGTCTTGACTTTTGGGGATTTCTTAAGGCCTTGGCCTTTTCTTTTCTTATCTTTATCTTTTCTTTTCTTTTCTCATAGCTTTTCTTGGACCCTAAACTCACATAGGGTATTAATCAACATATATAAGCATATAATGAACTAAGATCACATGCAAAACTCAAACAAAAAGGAAATATCTCTTCTAAAAACTTTTAAAGGAAATTCTCGCGGAAAAACCGCCTCTTACTGCAGGTGAGCAGTACTTACATTGATATCTTGGACTTACAACCAAGATTGATGTCTAGAGCTCGGAAGAAACTTGAGATCTCGGAGAATTTTTCACGTCTACGCGTTCCTTTCGTCGCGGGGATCCCGAATATAGGATTATCTCTTGGAGAAGGGTCTCGGACGGCTCTCTTGGCTTGGTGTTGGTGTCGCCCAAGAGAGGAGAGGGAGAGAGAGAGTCGGCGCAACTTGGGAGAGGGAGAGGGTTTGAGAGAAAATAAAACTTCTCTCTTTAATTAGCTATTTATACTTAAGGGGCGGATTAACTTAACCACAGCTTAAATATTTGTCTTTCTTTCCTTTTCTGTGCTTGATACCTAGCCCAGCTGGCCGCGCGCTCCCTTGGTCTCGTGGTGGTCGCAGGTTCGAGCGCCGGCTGCCCCTTTATGAATTTTGCTTTTTTGGCTTTCTTTTTCCTTTTTCTTTTTCTTTTTCCAAAAATACCAAACGGACTCGGAAAATTCCATAAAAATACTCTAAAAATTCCTAAAAATATCTAGAATATTTCTAAACCATTTCTAAATAATTCTAAGGACTTTAAGAACTAAAAATGGAAATTTTGGGGCGTTACAGGTTGCTCGCGATGCGTGGTCACACGGAGACTTCCTGTGCCGCAATTACGTTCTTAATGCGCTGGACAATGCGCTATATAACGTATATTGCATAATGGAGACAGCTAAGTCACTGTGGGAATCGCTGGAGAAGAAATACAAAATCGAAAACGCCGGACTAAAGAAATTCATCGTCGGCCGATTTTTGGATTTCAAAATGGTGGATTCCAAGAGCGTCACGTCTCAGGTCCAAGACATGCAACTAATAATGCATAATTTGGACGCCGAAGGAATGACGCTGAACGAGTCATTCAAAATTGCTGCGGTAATCGAGAAACTTGCTCCGTCATGGAAGGATTTCAAAAATTACCTAAAGCACAAGCAGAAGGAGATGGGACTTGAAGACCTTATCCTGTGGCTGCGAATAGAGGAGGATAATCGAAAATTATCCGACTCTAGAGGAACAAAGAGGACAGTCGACGAGATGTCCAACCTGACGGAACCAAAAGCGAAGAAGCCGAAGCAACCGAACCAGAAGGCTCAAGGCAAAAAGTTCTGTTGGTGCCCCGGTTAGTTTTGATGTGATCCACCAAGTTAGTTAGGTCCTGGTATGTTTAATCTCTCTGCTAAGTGTGCAGGAGCTTAGGTACGGAGGAAGTCGAGCGTAAGACGTAGCAGATGAGAAGGATTGCGCGGGAAAGCGAGCCGACGGGCTCGGTGCAATCCGAGGGACGCGGAAGCTGCGGAAGAGTACGCCGGTGGATCGAGAAGGACGTGCGCGGTGTCCGAGGGATGAGAAACTGGGAGGAAGGACGCTCGAGGGGCGAAAGGCTGGAGTCGGGTTCGGGTGAGCCTAATTCTAGTTGGTCAGAAATCACCTAGAAGATCTACTTACGTATTAATTTAAAAAGGCGATTATAGCTTTTATTAAAGCTTTTAATTAAAAGCTATAATGGCCAATTAAAAGATTTTAATTAAAAGCCGATAAACAGCTTTTATTAAAGCTTTTTAAAAGCTTTTAATTAAAGCAACGTTAAAAGTCAAACAGCATTTATTAAAGCTTTTTAAAAGCTTTTAATTAAAGCAACGTTAAAAGTCACACGTGGAAGCTTTTAATTTGAACGTTGCTTTAATTGAACGTTGGAGCCGAACGTTGCTTTAATTGAACGTTGGAGCCGAACATTGCTTTAATTGAACGTTGGAGCCGATTAAAAGAGAAAAAAAAGAATTTTATCTCTTTTAATTAGAGTTCAAAATTTGGTTGAGATAATCTTAGATCTACGATCAAGATCCAACTCAATCTTGTATCAACGATCAAGATCATATCACTCAACCTATAAATAGGCTTAGAGACTTAGATTTAAATTCATTGAGTTGTAAACTCTCTTTCTCTCTAAGCTTTCTCTGTGCTACAACTGTAAAGGCTTCTCCGCCTTAAGGAGTTTCTGATTGAGCATCAACTGCCTTGGAAGCAACGACTCTGTTGCAACCAAGTTTATTTCTTTTTAAAGAGAGTGTTAGTGCTTATTTTTCATAAACCGTCTATTCACCCCCTCTAGCCGGTCGACCCGATCCTACAAGTGGTATCAGAGCGGGTTCGCTTTTGAAGGACTAATCGCCTGAGAAAGCAACAAGACGATAGCCGGCGCGCACATTCATCCACCTAAATTCGAAGGGGATTTCACCGTCTGGAAGAAAAAAATGGAGGTATTTTTTCGTACAGATTTTGATACTTTTATCAATAAAATATGGTTTTGCAGTTCCTAAAGATGCGAACGGGGATGAAAAAAAAGAAAGCTTGTGGAATAAGAAGGAGCAGTCGGAATCTGTTGCCAATGGTAAGGACGAGTTCCACCTCCTAACAGTCTTGCCTACTCAAGAGGTAAACCGGATCGGCAACTACCACTCCGCAAAAGAATTATGGGAGAAGTTCCTAGAACTTCATGAGGGTACCTCTGAAGCCAAATCAGCAAGAAAGGATCTCCTCCGGAACCAGCTGATAAACCTGCAAATGAAGGAAGGAGAAACGGTGGCTGAACTTCATGCCAAAATAAAGGAGCTAATCTCCGGACTCACCCAACTCGGCGAATCGGTAAGTAATCGCGACTCCATTCGATACGCCCTCAACGCCTTCCCAAGGACCCAGGAGTGGAGCTCAATCGTCGACGCTTATTACATTTCCAAAGATTTAGAGGTAAGTACATTAGATGAAATGTTTTCCATTTTCGAATTACACGAATCTCGGTGGGCAGGATCTAGAAAGACGAAGAATCTGGCCCTAAACACAAGGAGAACGGAGAAGGAGTCAGAATCCTCGACGGACGATGAGACAACGCAAATAGTAAGTTCGTTTAAAATTTTTTTTAAAGCTAATAACTTTTCGAGAATGCAGAAGAAAAGGCGGTCTCCGAAGAAACGAACTGTCCGATGCTACAACTGCAACGAGGAGGGACACCTAAAAGATCAGTGTCCCAAAATCAAAAATCAGCCAAAGAAAAAGAAGGCATTGAAGGCCACCTGGGACGAGACCTCGTCGGACGAATCAGAAGTTCAAGAGTACGCGGGACTTGCGCTGATGGCAAGTCATCAAGAGGGGAGCAGTGTTGAAGGGGGAACGACATCAGAAAGCGACAACGAAGAAGGAACCTCGCTTTTCGAAAGCAATCCGGTAAGTGAGGTTTGTTTTCTTCCTCATGATCAATTGTATGCTGGTGTTAAAGCCTTGCTCAAATCTAATTGCAGATTAGAAAAAGAAAATTCTAAATTAAAAAATGAAAATATTGATCTGAAAAATTTAGTTGAGAAATTAGAATGTGATATTGTCTGTTTGCGACACAAGAAAAATAGTTATCCTGAAAAGTTGAATTGGTATTTTAAAAACCATAAAGGCCAATTTAAAAAGGTGCCAAAGAATTACATTCCATCCAAACTTTTAGTTAATCCTGTCGATAAAAATCTATTTTGGATATCAAAATCAATTTTGAATTAGTTTTCTATTACTGCATAATTTTTCTTGCAAAATTAGAAATAGATTAACACATTTTATGATTAAGTTTCTTTTGAAAAATTTTTTTCGCCTAGACTTTCTTACAAAATAGATTTTAATTTGGAAATTTTTGTAAAAAGCAATAATTTTATCTTCCACTTGTACAAAATTTTTAAAATTTTCCAATGGACGAATTAATTTCTATAAATTTTTAATTGAAATTCGTATTTTTTAATTTTAAAAAATATTTGAAAATTTTTTATTCAAAAATTAAATTTTGGTGATATGCACTTAATCTATTCACGGCTAAAAAAAAAAAATGTTTCACATTTTTCTAGGTTCTAATCATATTTTTTTCCTTTCTCTATTTTTTGTGCCCCATTTTTGCTGTGATCAAAGGGGAGAGTAACTTAAGTTTAGGGGGAGGTTGTGCTTATTAATTGCAATATTTTTTTTTCTATGCATTAACTGCTTAATTTAGTTTTACTAAATTCCTTATTTTTTGGTTTAACCCTAATTGAACTTGGATTGATACACATCAAAAAGGGGGAGATTGTTGGTGCCCCGGTTAGTTTTGATGTGATCCACCAAGTTAGTTAGGTCCTGGTATGTTTAATCCCTCTGCTAAGTGTGCAGGAGCTTAGGTACGGAGGAAGTCGAGCGTAAGACGTAGCAGACGAGAAGGATTGCGCGGGAAAGCGAGCCGACGGGCTCGGTGCAATCCGAGGGACGCGGAAGCTGCGGAAGAGTACGCCGGTGGATCGAGAAGGACGTGCGCGGTGTCCGAGGTACGAGAAACTGGGAGGAAGGACGCTCGAGGGGCGAAAGGCTGGAGTCGGGTTCGGGTGAGCCTAATTCTAGTTGGTCAGAAATCACTTAGAAGATCTACTTACGTATTAATTTAAAAAGCCGATTATAGCTTTTATTAAAGCTTTTAATTAAAAGCTATAATGGCCAATTAAAAGCTTTTAATTAAAAGCCGATAAACAGCTTTTATTAAAGCTTTTTAAAAGCTTTTAATTAAAGCAACGTTAAAAGTCAAACAACGTTTATTAAAGCTTTTTAAAAGCTTTTAATTAAAGCAACGTTAAAAGTCACACGTGGAAGCTTTTAATTTGAACGTTGCTTTAATTGAACATTGGAGCCGAACGTTGCTTTAATTGAACGTTGGAGCCGATTAAAAGAGAAAAAAAAGAATTTTATCTCTTTTAATTAGAGTTCAAAATTTGGTTGAGATAATCTTAGATCTACGATCAAGATCCAACTCAATCTTGTATCAACGATCAAGATCATATCACTCAACCTATAAATAGGCTTAGAGATTTAGATTTAAATTCATTGAGTTGTCAACTCTCTTTCTCTTTAAGCTTTCTCTGAGCTACAACTGTAAAGGCTTCTCCGCCTTAAGGAGTTTCTGATTGAGCATCAACTGCCTTGGAAGCAACGACTCTGTTGCAACCAAGTTTATTTCTTTTTAAAGAGAGTGTTAGTGCTTATTTTTCATAAACCGTCTATTCACCCCCCTTTAGCCGGTCTGTTGGGACCGGGTGCATGTCGACAAGGATACGAGTTCGTAAAATTCAAAATTTTTACGTGCAGCGGAAGAATTTGTATAAAATAATTTCCTAAATTATTTTAACTTCGTATCTAGCATGCAATCTTATGGTGTGTTGACATAATCATAAAATAAAACTTTGCGGAAAAGTAAACTAATTTACTTTGTACCTTTCGTAACTCGAAGAAAAGGGACGAGATCCAACCGTAGCGTCCCTTGGAAGCTTCGCCTCTATTCGCGTCCACGCCGAGTTCTCTTCGGGATGACTTCGCAAAGTCACGAGTTTTTTGCCGACGAGAACTACTAGATTCTCGGAAGGCACAACTAGAAGAACAAGAGAGAAATTAGGAAACTAACCAATGAAGTAACGGAATCGAATTCCGAGAAGAGAGGAGTCCCTATCCGCTTCTTCTTCTTCTTGTTCGGGTTCTCCTTCTTCTTGATTGCTCACGCCAACTTCAAAGGGGGAAGTTGTTTGGTGCGCCGGCCCTAAACCACTAGGGTGGGCGCCGGCCCTAGGCAAGAAAGGGAGAGGGAGAGGAGAAGAATTAAGAGAGAGAGAGGGAGAGAATAATTAATCTCTTAATTAGGAATAAGGGCTAGCCTTTGGTTCCTTTATATAGTAGCAACTCATTTGCTAAGTCTCCCTCTAAACCGAATTAACGGAATTAGTTATAAGAAATTTATCTTATAAATTTTCTTATTGCTTATTCCGTTTAAGCCTAGTCTTATTATAACTAATTTATAATAAAACAAATTAATTATCATAAGAAAATTTATCCTATAAATTCTCTTATGAATTTTATTATAACTAACTTTATAATAAAACTAATTAATTATCATAAGAAATTTATCCTATAAATTCTTATGAATTATTCCGTTTAAACCAAGTTTTATTATAACTAATTTATAATAAAACAAATTCCTCTTCTCTTTAAATTATAGAATAAATTTTATAAGAAATTTATAAACTTTCTTATTATGGAAAAATCAATTCATAATTGATTTTATAAAATTAAAATAAACCAATTCATGGATTATTTTAATCTTCCATAAAAGAATAAATTTCTATAAATTTTATTTATATAAATTTCTTTATACAAATTTATTTATCCATAATTTATAAAATAAATCGCGCTGGATTTATCTTATTAATTATACCAAAATTAATTGGTTTTCTCCTCTTATTGTGGCCGGCCACCAAAGGGGTTTTGGCACCCTCTTTGGCCGGCCAAAACCAACCCGAACCGCCGCGAATCAAACTCATTTAATTCGCCCGAAAAGCCTTCAAAAGACTTAGCCATTTTTAGCTTCCATTGCGCCTCTGACTAACTCAGATTCGACCTATTTCTCTTGATCGGAAAATCCAGTTTTCAACTCGTTTTAAATCCCTCGGATTACTCGTAGTGCGTGTGACTAAATAGGCTTTCGATTTATGTTGGCCGTCTATAATTAACTAATTATAGAACGATCATGAGTGACACCTAGTAGTACATCATGATCCCCAATTAATCGAAAGATCAACGGTTTGACCTCAGAAGAAATTATTCTGAAACCCTTCAGCAGCTCTAATGAATCGTGCCCCATTCCCTTCACCACCTTATACCCACTTGGTTCAGGACACGGTCAATGGTGTCAGTCCCCACTAGGCTGACTACGTCACGCCTAGCCCAAGTAATGTCTTACTCGTCCTTTGGATTTCTAATTACTCTCATGTATTTTAGAGACTCTCACTCTAAACATGATATGCTCTGGCCAGAGGCTTTGAGTAACAATCCGACGATAGGCCTGGGTATACATCTCCTCGCAAGGAGTGGTGAATCCTTTGTAGGCTGTTCAAACATCTTCGGGCACTTCGGCTTATACCCGATCATCCTGGGTCCACACCTCCTTGGAGATGCTTGCTTAAGATGTCAAAGTATAAGTCTCTATGACCAAGATGACTTGAACACCCCAAGTCAAAGGAACATCGCACTTAAGCCGCAGTAAGATCTTCATTGACATATCTACATGTAGATTCCCATATGAAGTCTTACAGCTAGTCACTCCAATGAACTAGTTCCCTTAACTAGCATCCATGTTTATCTCTGGACATCCCAATGTCACCAGCCAGTGAGAATCAACTGAATAGAGAATAACCCATGCTAGTCTCAACAGAACTGATAATGTCCGTATTTATCAATTCATCGACTAGGGATATTTCCAACACTTCACATTTGCACATTTAGAGATAATCACTAGTTGTGATCCCATCACAAATTCTCTTATGCTGTGAACTGTATGGCGGACATTCAGTAGATGAGTTTAAGATCCCAATCAAATACACAAACATGTATACTCAAATAGTGAATTATCATTTATTGAAATAAATGTTTACAATCATAAGGCGATTGCCTTAGGACACTTCTCTCATATCACTAACAAACTCCCACTTGGCCTAATGCCAATCGCTACGGTATCCAATACCACAGGCTCTAACATGACCCTCAAACTTGCTTTGAGGCAAGACCTTAGTTAAAGGATCCGCTATATTCCTTTCAGTGAGAACTCTCTCAATTTGTATGTCATTCCTACTTATAATCTCTCTGATCAGATGATAGCGGCGAAGCACGTGTTTGGATCGCTGATGAGACCTTGGTTCCTTTGCTTGTGCAATAGCTCCATTGTTGTCGCAGTAAACCGGCACTGCTTCATCAATGGTTGGAACCACGCCAAGTTCAGAGACGAACTTCTTGATCCAGACTGCTTCCTTTGCTGCTTCCGAAGCTGCGATATATTCCGCTTCCGTGGTGGAATCCGCTACAGTGTCTTGTTTGGAACTTTTCCAACTTACTGCGCCTCCATTCAAAGTAAATACGTATCCAGACTGCGATTTGGAGTCATCCTTATCTGTCTGGAAATTAACATCTGTATACCCACGTATTACCATATCTCCTTCTCCATATATTAGGAACACATCCTTAGTTCTTCTTAAGTACTTAAGGATTGTTTTAACAGCCGCCCAGTGATCCATTCCTGGATCCGACTGATATCTGCTTGTGACGCTCAAAGCATACGATACATCAGGCCTAGTATATAACATAGCATACATGATAGATCCTATCGCGGATGCATAGGGAATCTTATTCATGCAAATCCTCTCGTCTTCTGTGCGCGGACACATAGACTTTGAAAGGTTGATCCCATGCCTAATGGGAAGGTAACCTTTCTTGGATTCCGACACGCTAAACCTTTTTAGCACTCGGTCTATATATGTAGACTGCGAAAGACCAAGCAACCGTTTTGATCTATCTCTATAGATTCTAATCCCAAGGATATAGGTTGCTTCTCCCAGGTCTTTCATGGAGAAAGTTTTGGATAACCAAATTTTAACTGTCTGTAAGACTGAAATATCATTTCCTATAAGTAAGATGTCGTCGACATATAATACTAGGAATACGACTGCACTCCCACTAACCTTCTTGTACACACAGGGTTCGTCAGGATTTTGTGAGAAATCAAACTTTTTGATTGTCTCATCAAAACGGATGTTCCAGCTCCTAGATGCTTGCTTCAGTCCATATATGGATCGTCGAAGCTTGCATACCTTGGTTTTATCAACCGATGTGAAACCTTCAGGCTGTATCATGTATACGTCCTCAAGCAGGTTTCCGTTAAGGAAAGCTGTTTTCACATCCATTTGCCATATCTCATAATCATAATGAGCTGCTATGGCTAGGAGCATCTAAATGGATTTAAGCATAGCTACTGGCGAATAGGTTTCGTCATAATCAATTCCTTGTTTCTGACGATATCCTTTTGCCACTAATCTAGCCTTAAAGGTAACAACATTACCTTCCATGTCGGTTTTCTTCTTGAAAACCCACTTGCACCCTATGGGCTTAATCCCTTCAGGTGGGTTAACCAAGTCCCATACTTGATTTTCGTACATGGAATCCATTTCCGACTTCATGGCTTCAAGCCATTTGTCCCTTTCTGAACTTTTTAGAACATCTTCATAACTGATAGGTTCGTCATCGCCAATGAGCAACACGTCGTTCGATTCACTTACGAGAAATCCGTATCTCTCTGGAATGTTGCGTGTCCTATCAGACCTACGAAGAGGTGGTGTAGTTTTAGGTTCAACTGATAGCTCATCATTATGAATTATCGGTTGTGGGCCTAGACTCGTGTCTCTGTAATGTCTATTGGAGTTTCTTGAACTTCATCAAGTTCAATGCCACTCCCACTATTTTCTTGTAAAAGAAATTCTTTTTCTAGAAATACAACATGCCTTGAAACAAACACCTTTTGTTCCAAGGGATGATAGAATTGGTAACCCTTCGTTTCCTTAGGGTATCCAATAAATAGACATTTATCAGACTTAGCATCCAATTTGTCTGATACAACCCGCTTCACGTAAGCAGGACAACCCCATATCTTAAGGTGAGTTAACTGAGGTTTCTTACTATTCCAAATCTCATATGGAGTAGTAGAGACTACCTTGGTCGGGACTCTGTTTAATAAATAAACAGCTGTCTTAAGTGCATAACCCCAAAAGGATTTTGGAAGAGTTACATGATTCATCATCGTCCTAACCATGTCCATCAAGGTTCAGTTTCGCCTCTCAGATACACCATTATGTTGTGGTGTATATGGCGGAGTCCATTGGGATAATATCCCATTGTCCCTTAGATAATCTTGAAACTCTTGACTTAAGTATTCATCACCCCGATCGGATCGAAGTATTTTAATACTTTTGCCAAGCTGTTTCTCTACTTCATTTCTGAACTCTTTGAATTTCTCAAAGGCTTCAGATTTGTGTTTCATCAAGAACACGTACCCGAATCGTGAGTGATCATCGATAAAGGTGATGAAGTAGCTATAGCCTCCTTGTGCAAGAGTTGACATTGGTCCACATACATCAGTATGTATTAGACCAAGCAATTCTCCCACTGGATTACCTTTTCCGATAAAGGGTAATTTGGTCATCTTGCCTTTTAAGCACGATTCGCATGTATCAAATGAATCGGGTTCAAATGATTCTAAAATTCCACATCGGTGCAATTCGGTCATGCGTTTCTTACTTACATGGCCAAGACGGCAATGCCAAGTGTAGGAGTCTATTCGATTATCTATTCGAGCACGTTTGTTGCTAACTTTGATATTGAAAACGTCACTGGATAAATCTAACGTGTAGATGCCATTGCACAAAGTTCCATTCCCATAAAGAACGCCATTTAAAGTTATGTAACAACAATTGTTACTAAAAGTCAAATGATAACCTTTTTCATTCAAACATGAAATAGATACAATGTTCTTTATCAACGAAGGAACGAAATAACAATTATCCAGTTCTAAGATACGTCCAGTCGGGAGCTTTAGCAAATATGTTCCGATGGNCCGTGTACTAACTGGAAGGGTGCGCACCCTGACCCTTCTTTAGGAGTGGTCCAAAGAGACCATAGAACGTCGGGTAACTCATCCACCCAGGACCCCCCGACCTGGTCCAGCTTGGCTCTGAGTCCCTTTAGAATCTCTCTGTTAGCTACCTCGGTCTGACCATTACTTTGGGGGTATGCCACTGAGGTGAAGGCCTGTTTAATTCCGTACTCCTTGCACCACTCTCTTATTATCCGACCTTGAAATTGCCGATCATTATTCGACACTAGCTTGTGCGGAATGCCATATCGTCATAAGATATTCTGCCACAGGAACTTCTTCACTGCTTGTTCAGTAATCCGGGCTAAGGCCTCTGCCTCAATCCACTTAGAGAAATAATCCACTACCACTAGCAAGAACTTCTTCTGACCGGCTGCCCTGGGGAATGATCCTACTATGTCCATGCCCCACTAGTCGAAGGGACAGGACACAGTGGAAGCTCTCAGCATCTCGACAGGTCGGTGCGATAGATTCTGGTACTTCTGACAAGAAAGGCAGGAAAAGGCCAATCTCTCAGCATCCTTCTGGAGGGTCGGCCAGAAGTAACCTGCTAGTAAAACCTTCCGAGCCATGGACCGACCTCCTGAGTGGTTTCCGCAGGACCCCAGGTGTACTTCTCGTAGCACATAATCCGCATCTTCTTCTCCCAGACATCTAAGCAGTGGTCGGGAGAAGGCTCGCTTGTACAGCGCGTCTCCTATCAGAGTAAACTTGGTCGCCCTTATCTTGAATATCCTGGCTTGCTCCGAGCTGATCGGAAGAGTCCCTTCCTTCAGATAGGTTATGAATGGGGCTCGCCAGTCTCCTTGTATTTCCATTTCTGCTTCTCTCTCCACCTGGGCTACCAACATGACTTGAGGTGACGGTCTGCGGAAGACCCAGGGATGAACCGAACTGGCTAACCTAGCCAGTTCGTCAGCCTTGGCATTATCCCCCCGAGGGATCTGTAAAATTTGGACTTCTTGGAACTCTGCTTGTAATTGCTTGTAAGCCTCCACATAAGCTTGTAACTTTTCATCGTTGACCTCGAACTGTCCGACCACCTGCCGAGTCACCAACTGGGAGTCCGAGTGCAGGATGATTCGAGTAGCCCCCACATGCTTGGCTGCTTGCAAGCCTGCCAGGAGAGCTTCATACTCTGCTTGGTTGTTGGTAGCCTGGTATTCTAGGCGTACAGCTAAGTGTAGTGAGCTTCCGTCAGGGGAGACCAATAAGACTCCCACGCCACTCCCTGCTCGAGTGGCTGACCCGTCTACATAGATCTTCCATATTCCTTCTTCTTCCTTTGCATGGAGCTCACTTAAGAAATCAGCCAAGGCCTGAGCTTTGATCGCAGTTCTGGGCTGGTACTGAATATCATATTCGCTCAGTTCAGTTGTCCATTTGACCATCCGACATGAGACTTCAGGGTTGATCAAGACCTTCCCGAGTGTGCTATTGGTCAGTACTCGGATAGGATGAGCCAGAAAATATGGTCGCAGTCGCCGAGCTATCAACACAAGGACATAAGCTAATTTCTCGAGTGTAATATACCTACACTCGGCCTCTTTAAGTAAGTGCCCAAAGAAATAGACCGGTTGCTGCTCGGTCTCCTTCTGGGTTACAAGCACAGCACTCACAGCTCCCTCCATAGCAGATAAATAAACATACAATGGTTCCCCTTCCTCAGGTTTAGCTAATACTGGCAGACTGATCAAGTAGGCCTTCAATTCTTCGAAGGCCTGGTCACATTCAGCATCCCATTGGAACTTGGTGGCCTTATGCAGAATCTTGAAGAACGGCAGACTTCTATCGGCCGACCTGGAGATGAATCGGGACAAGGCAGTAATTCTTCCCGTCAGGCGCTGGACCTCTTTTAGGTTTCTGGGAGGAGGCATGTCCAGCAGAGCTTTCACTTTGCCTGGATTAGCCTCTATTCCCCGTTCGGTCAGGATGTACCCGAGGAATGTACCACTCTTAGCTCCGAACAGGCATTTGGCCGGGTTAAGCTTGAGGTCATACCTCCTGAGAGTGCAGCAGGTCTCTTGCACATCTGCTATCAGGTCGGCGGCTCAGAGGGACTTGATGAGGATGTGATCCACATACACTTCCACGTTTTTCCCGAGCTGCTCCTTGAAGACCTTGTTCATCAGCCTCTGATAGGTCGCCCCAGCATTCTTGAGCCTGAAGGGCATGACAGTGTAGTAATAAGTACCCTCCGCTGTGACAAAGTTGACCTTCTCTTGGTCATCCAGGCATAACGGGACTTGGTGGTACCCCTGATAGGCATCCAGCATGCAGATAAGCTCGCTCCCCACGATGGAGTCCACCGTCTGATCTATTCGGGGAATCGGGTAGCAATCCTTTGGGAAAGTTTTGTTGAGATCCCTGAAATCAATGCAGACTCTCCACTTGTCGCCCGGCTTGGAGACCAGCACCACATTGGCCAGCCAGGCAGGAAATTACACTTCTCGGATGTGTCCTGCTTTCAACAACCTTTCCACTTCGGCCTGGATGATCTTATTTTGCTCAGGACTGAAGTCTCTCTTTCTTTGTTTCACGGGTCAGGCGTTCGGGTAGACATGCAGCTTGTGCTCTATGACCTCGGGTCTGACCCCTTTCAGATCTTGCTGAGACCAGACAAATACATCTTGGTTCTGAGTCAGACATTCTATCAGTTGTTGCCGGAGGTCGGGCGGTAGCCCTGGAGCTATTCTCGCCTTGGTCTCTTCTTGGTCAGGCAAGAGCTGGCCCTCTTCCTTTTCTTCTATCATCTCAGCCCAGGGAGAGGGCTGAGAGGACTGTACCATGTTACAGTCAACCGGCGCAGCTCGGAAGGACTTACTAACTTCCACTCGGACGTCGTCCACATAGCATCGACGTGCTACCTTTTGGTCTCCTTTAGCCTCTCCAATTTGATCTCCCACTGGGAATTTGACCTTCAAGTAGAAAGTGGACACCACGACCCGGAACTCGTTCAACACCGGTCGGCCCAGGATAGCATTGTAGGCTGAGGGGGCGTCCACTACCAGGAAAGTAGACCACCTGGTCCTTCTCAAGGGTTCCTCGCCGAGTGATATGGCCAGCTTGATCTGGCCTAGCGGTTGGACCTCATTTCCCGTGAATCCAAATAAGGGTGTGGCCACGGGCTGCAGCTCAGTCATCTCAATCTGCAGTTGTTCAAATGCTCTCAAGTATAAGATATTCACCGAGCTCCCTGAATCCACAATGGTCCGGTGGACCTGATAGTTGGCTATGATCGCTGTGATGACCAAAGCATCTTCATGAGGCGCTTCCACTCCTTGTAAATCCGAGGGGCCGAAACTGATCTGTGGTCTCTGAGCTTGGGCGGAACTACAACCCACTTGATAGATATCAAGGCGTCGGACTTGAGATTTCCGTGCCCGATTGGAATCTCCATAGGTGGGTCCACCTGAAATGACGTTGATGGGCCCGTGCACAGAGTTCTGTTGATTAGCCTGCTCCTCGCTGGCGTTCCCCCGTCCGGGGGAGCCATGGGTCGGGAATAACTGTCTGGCTGCCTGGGCAGCCGGTCGGGTAGGGGATCTGGATTGACTCGGCGATGTCCTTCCCCGACCGCGACCTCCTCCATGGTGGGCTCCTCTTGGGCTTCCTCGGCCAGTGCGGCCTCGACCTCTGCCAGCTTGCTAGCAGTCCTGTAGATCGTTTGTATGGCTATTGTGAAAGGAACAATAGGGTTGCCATCTGGAAGGAAGGCAACCCTGGGCCACTTGTTGAACTATTCCCCTCTCGGCTCCTGGTCGGTGTCCCATAGCTCTGGGACTTCTGAGAGGTCCTCCAGGAGATGCGCTTCTATGTTGATGTTGAGGGGTCTCGGGTGCAGGTCGGACCTCCGACTGCCTGGCAACTTGCGCTTCTTCTACGTCCACATACTTACTGGCTTTACCCAGAAGGCTTTCAAAATCCTTGGGAGGTTTTCGGATCAAGGATCTAAAGAACTCGCCTTCCTGTAGACCTTGAGCGAAGGCGCTGACTAGCACCTCGGACGTAGCGGTAGGTACGTCTAATGCAACTTGGTTGAATCCTTTGATGTAGGCTTTCCGAGACTCGTTGGAGCCCTGCTTCATGGTGAATAAGTTCAAGCTGGTCTTGTAATGTCTCTTACTACTTGCAAAGTGTTGTAGAAACAATCTTTTGAAATCGGCGAATTCTGTTATCGATCCTTCGGGGAGTCTATCGAACCACCGCTGGGCTGGCCCGACCAAGGTGGTCAGGAAGACCCTGCACTTGACACCATCCGAGTACTGATGTAGCATCGAAGCGTTCTCAAATTTCTTTAAATGTCTTCTGGGTCCGTAGCTCCTCCATACTCGGGAATAGACAGGAGTCGAAAGCGTTTAGGAAGCGGTTCCTGTAGAATCTGGCTAGAAAAGGGGAACCCCGTGTGTTCCCCCGGGGTCGACACAAGGGGAATTTTTCCTTTATCAGCTCTGGCTTGACTGGAAGAGGCTTCATGGGGGTCAAACCGTCCCGCCCCTTCCGCTGGGCCAAACAAAGCTCGGTGGAAATGGGGACTGTCCCCCTGACGAACTCCTCCTTCGTTGCCCCCTTGAGTCGTGGGCTCGGTCGGTCCCGCCCGGGTGGGTTGGCCGGCTGTTTGTTGCGCGGCTGCCAGCTTTCTAGCTCTGGCTTCTATCAGCAGATCCAAGTCTTCTTGTGAAAGAGTAACGGTCACTCGATTGGAGTCACTCATCTTCGTCTTTCGATCAGGCGAGATTCCCACAGACGGCGCCAAATTTGATCCTGTCGACAAGCGAAGATCGGTTCTCACTCAGATGACTCGGTCTAACCAAGATGACCCGGTCTGTGATAGCTCGGGAACCCGACCCGGGGTCAAGTAGTGGTCCGACTCAAGTCACTCGGCTCGGACCAAAAAGAGGCTCGCAATATGGTGGCGTGGTTGCAATATGGCAGCGATCCTCTCTACAGAACCAGATGGGGGGTTTATATAGGGGAGAGGTAACTCTCTGCTGTGTCATGGCTGGCAAATCTCATTAAGGGAGGATCAGTGACAGATTGTGATAGTGACAGCCATTAATGCTGTGAGACTGCCACAGCCGCCTGACACCCTGCCTAATCTGTCTCTTCTGTCCCCCATTGACTCTTGGCGGCTCTGTCAAGCAATGATTATGCCGGGAGAGTTGCCCTCTGATTATTTGATAGGAACGACCTTTAATTGTTTGACCATCCTAGCGTGATCGCGAGTGCCTGACTCCGAGGACCGATCCCGAGTGCCCGACCTCGGGTGACTGACCTTGAATGTCCCGACCTCGAGTGTCCGACCCCGAGTGTCCCAACCTCGGCGGACCGACTCCGAGTGTCCCGACCTCGAGTATCCGACCCCGAGTGTCCTGACCTCGGGGGACCGACCCCGAGTGTCCCAACCTCGAGTATCCGACCCCGAGTGTCCTTTGGCCCGTCCTATTTACTACAGGTCCAGAGTGCTAATCGAACCCGACCGAGCCCCTAATCCTTCTAATAAATTATTCACCCGGATCATTAGCATTTCCAGAGTTGCATGTTGTTGATGGACGTCATAAAGATGTGGTCTCACTACTTGAGAGAGATATGTTAAAGAGGCTTCTGGGTGTTGGATACGATTTTGCAATGTAAAATTTTGATACCATCGATCGTTGAAAGTCAAGTTTGACTTCAAAATCGAAATCTATGTTTTGCGTAGATAAATCCGGACTATTTATTTGCTCAAAACCGATTAAGGATGAATGAGAAATTAATTATACAAAGATACGCTCAAATGAACATTAAGATAAAAAAAGATGGGGCTTTTAGTCCCACATTACTAACCGGCGAGAGCCAGTGTTTCCTTATATGTGTTCTTGTGCTAATGTTGTTAATACAAAAGTACAAGAGGTCTCTACCCTTGGGCGAAGCTCGCCACGCGCGCACGCGCGCAATGGACGCTTTGTTGGCACACTTTGCACTTCGCATCGTCGCGAGGAGCTTTAATTTATGCTCCATGTGGCGATAACGTGTCGTGATCAGGTGGCGCCATGTGGCATGTCGGTGATGAGGCAATGCCTATGTGGCACGTGACTGTGTAGAGAACAATAACTGGATTGGGCGAACAGATGGTGGTCGTCGGATCAAAGATCTGGATAGATCGCAGGAAGATGCGATCTGGAGCGTTGGATCAAAGATCTGGACAGATCGTAGGCAGGTGCGATCTGGAGCGTCGGATTCAAATCTGACTGTGAAGAGGGAGGATAGATATGAGGCGTCGGATTACCTGTTCTAATCTCACGGTCGAGATCAAGATGGGATCTGGGGACGAGATTAAAAGACCTTTAAAGGGTTATACCCTTTCGTTATAAACGATTCAGATCTGTCTGAACCAAAGGGTACTTACCTCTTCACTCAATATAAATAGATCCCTCTACTAGATCATTTCATTCATTCAAGCATTGCAATCTAAAGCATTTGCACTCATCCATCTTCTGCATCGAGAGTCCAGAAAGCCTGCGAAAAGGTTCCTCGGTCTCGGAATTTGAAGTGCTACTATTCCGAGACGACATCGTTGTATCTTGGAAACGAATTGCTGCTATCCGTGAGCACAAGTAGCGAAGCAATATCGTTTTACGGAGATAGTGTCAAACACTAGCCTCTACATAAACCAATCAGTTTGCTTCTTTCGAAAGCAACCTCCCGGAAGATCCGACGGTCGTATATCGACTAAGTCAAATACCGAGGAGATACAAGTGGTCATCAAATTTTCCATCAATCGTAAAACGATATTCGGCAAACTGATATGGCCGGAGTCAACGATGTGCCAACTGCCGTCCCTCACGCCGAGAAGCCGAACGGAGCCGACTTCAAAATCAACGATATACCAACCGCCGTCCCTCATGCCGAGAAGCCGGAGAAATTCAACGGAGCCGACTTCAAAAGATGGCAGCAGAAGATGCTGTTCTACCTAACCACGTTGAACCTTGTACGGTTCCTGCGTGAAGACCCGCCAGCCGCTACGGAAAATAATTCCGGGAGCCAGGCTGCTCGCGATGCGTGGTCACACGGAGACTTCCTGTGGCGCAATTACATTCTTAATGTGCTGGACAATGCGCTATATAACGTATATTGCATAATGGAGACGGCTAAGTCACTGTGGGAATCGCTAAAGAAGAAATACAAAATCGAAAAACGCCGGACTGAAGAAATTCATCGTCGGCCGGTTTCAGGATTTCAAAATTATGGATTCCAAGAGCGTCACGTCTCAGGTCCAAGACATGCAACTGATAATGCATGATCTGGACGACGAAGGAATGGCGCTGAACGAGTCATTCAAAGTTGCTACGGTAATCGAGAAACTTCCTCCTTCATGGAAGGATTTCTAAAAATTACCTAAAAAGTAAAATTAGGAGGACTTGATCCTCCGACCTTGTGCATAATAGACACACGCTCTAACCAACTGAGCTATTCCTGCTTACCCTAAAACTTGTGGGGGGAAGCCATATTATCAGCAAACCACATTCTCAAAGGCTGCGAGTCATCATACAAATACTTGAAAGTGTGGGGGTGCTTAGCAAAGGTCGAAGTACCTAAACCAAAGCAAGTTAAGATCGCACCTAAAACATTCGATGCAATATTTGTCTGATATGCCCAAAACAGTAGTGCATATCGCTTCATAGTTCATAAATCAGACATTCTTGATATTCATGTGAGTACAACCATAGAATCTCGGAATGCAATATTTTTTGAAAACGTGTTCCTAAATAAGAAGGGAAACGTTCAAAATAATGACAACGAAAATTCTAACAAAGATAATGTTCCAGAACTTAGTTGTCATTAAAGGGATATTGACGATCAAAGCGAAGAGTCACGTCGGAGCAAACGGGCTAGAATTGAAAAATCGTTCGGGCCGGATTTCATGACATTCTTATCAGAAATGGACCCAAGAACACTAAGCGAAGCTCTCTCTGGTCCCGACGGCCCATTGTGAAAAGAAGCTGTCAATAGTGAAATCGAGTCCATCATGAATAATCATACTTGGGAATTAGTAGACCTTCCTTCTGGTACTAAACCATAAGGTTGTAAGTGGATATTTAAACGCAAGTATAATGCTGATGAATCGATTGACAAGTATAAGGCCAGACTTGTAGCTAAAGGGTACAAGCAACAGGAAGACCTTGATTACTTCGATACCTACTCACCCGTGACAAGGATTATGTCCATACGAGTGCTGATAGCCATTGCAGCATTGTATGACCTTGAAATACACCAAATGGATGTTAAGATTGTGTTCTTAAATGGTGAGTTGGAAGAAGAAATCTACATGGAGTAACCCGAGGGGTTCATAGCTCCTGGAACTGAGGGAAAGGTGTGTCGACTTGTTAAGTCGTTGTACGGACTTGAACAAGCACCAAAGCAATGACACGAAAAATTTGACAAAATAATGCTGTCAAACGAATTCAGAATAAATGAATGTGACCAATGCATTTATGTCAAAAGCACACCTGAGAGTTATGTAATCATCTATCTATACGTAGACGACATGCTCATAATGGGAAGTAATCATGATATCATCATGAGTACTAAGAAAATGTTGACCAATAGTTTTGACATGAAAGATATGGGTCTAGCAGATGTCATATTGGGAATTAAAATTCTCAGAATGTCTGATGGGATAGTTTTAACACAATCTCATTATGTAGAGTCAGTATTGAAAAGATTCAATGCATACGATCTTTCTACTGTAAAAACACCTATGGATCTAAGTCAACACTTAGCGAAAAACCATGGTGAACCCATATCACAATTGGAATATTCTCGGATAATTGGCAGTTTGATGTATCTCACAAACTGTACTCGTCCGAATATTGCCTGTGTGGTCAATAAATCGAGTCATTTTACGAGCAATCCGAACGACACCCATTGGAAATCACTAATGCGAGTTCTTAGATATTTAAAATATACTATGAACTACGGATTACATTACGGAAAGTATACCGCAGTCTTGGAGGGATATTGTGATGCTAATTGGATCTCCGATACAAAAGATTCCAAATCCACTAGTGGATATGTATTCGCAATCGGTGGAGGAGCAGTATATTGGAAATCCACTAAGCAAACATGCATAGCTCGGTCAACAATGGAATCCGAGTTTATAATACTTGATAAAGCAGCTGAAGAAGCTGAATGGCTGCGGAATTTCTTGAAAAATATTCCGAGCTGGACAAAATCTATGCCCGCCATACTTATCCACTGTGATTGTCAATCGACAATTGGAAGGGCACAGGGTAGTATATATAATGGTAAGTCACGATATATACATCGTCGACATAATACCATTAGGCAGTTGATCTCGAACTGAGTGATTGTAATAGATTATGTCAAATCTAAGGATAATTTGGCAGATCCCTAATGAAGGGGCTAAATCGAGATCAAGTATACTACTCATCAAGAGAAATGAGATTGAAAATCTATAACTAAAAATGACTATAGCGGTAACCCAACCTCGTTGACTGAAGATCACAAGATCTTGGTTCAATGGGACAACGAAGTTACAGAAGTTCTGTAACAGCACAAGAGAAATAATTATCTCTACTATCCCAATCCTAGGATGATTTGGTGTTGTCCTACCACATGTAGTGAGGATAAGCTTATGCTTTTAATGACTTCTATACCTTTAGGATGCGTTTGGTTGAGGGTTATCCTTGATAACCTTGGTTATCCATCCAAGGTTATCAACAAAAACCTTGTTTGGTTTAGATAATCAGCGATTCCTAAGTAATGATCGATGCCCGACACGTCAACAAAAGGGTCATGCAACCCGGAATCGGAAAACCTCAGGGAAGTAAGGTTTTTCTTGATTCCCAGGTTATGAAACTGATCTTTCAAAATTATCCTCCAATAATTACATTTAAGACGAAAATAACCATTACAATTTATTAACTTCCGAAAGAATTATTCGCGACCGACGACTGACAACGGCGGCCGACGACAACCGCCGGCAGCAGGCGACGACCGCCGGCGGCCGGCGACGACCGCCGACGGCCGGCGACGACCGCCGGCGGCCGGCGACGACCGCCGACGGCCGGCGACGACCGCCGACGGCCGGCGACGACCGCCGACGGCAGGCGACGACCGCCGACGGCCGGCGACGACCGCCGACGGCCGGCGACGACCGCCGACGGCCGACGATTGGACTCGATAGCATTTCACTACGGAAGGTTCAAAGCCACAAGCTACCTTTCCCGATGTATTGATTTATCGATTGGACTCTTGTAAAGTGTCAGCATGCATACATGTAATACATGTATTAATTTCTATTCACGTGGAGGATTGTTAGATACGATTTTGCAAAGCAAAATTTTGATGTCATCGATCGTTGAAAGTCAAGTTTGACTTCAAAATCGAAATTTACGTTTCGCGTAGATAAATCTGGACTATTTATTTGCTCAAACCTGATTAAGGGTGAATGAGAAATTAATTGTTCAAAGGTACGCTGAAATGAACATTAAGGAAAAATGAAAGATGATGCTTTTAGTCCCACATTGTTAACCGGCGAGAGCCAGTATTTCCTTATATGTGTTCTTGTGCTAATGTTGTTAATACAAAAGCATAAGAGATCTCTACCCTTGGGCTAGCAGGTGCTCGCACGCGTGCAATGGGCACTTTGTTAGCGCACTTTGCACTCATCGTCGCGAGAAGCTTTAATTTATGCTTCACGTGGCGATGACGTGTCGTGATCAGCTGACGCCACGTGGCATGTCAGTGTGACGTGTCATGATCAGGTGGCGCCACGTGACATGTCGGTGACGAGGCAGTGCCTATGTGGCAAGTGATTGTGTAGAGAACGATGACTGGATTGAGCGAACAGATGGTGGCCGTCGGATCAAAGACCTGGACAGATCGCAGGAAGATGTGATCTAGAGCGTCGGATCAAAGATCTGGACAGATCGCAGGTAGGTGCGATCTGGAACGTCGGATCAAAGATCTGGACAGATCGCAGGTAGGTGCGATCTGGAGCGTCGGATTCAAATCTGACTGTGAAGAGGGAGGATGGATCTGAGACGTCGGATTAACTGTTCTAATCTGACGGCCGAGATCAAGATGGGATCTGAAGAGTTATAACTCTTCAGATCAAAGGACGAGATTAAAAGACCTTTAAAGGGTTATACTCTTTCGTTATGAACGATCCAGATCTGTCCGAACCAAAGAATACTTACCTCTTCACTCAATATAAATAGATCCCTCCACTAGATCATTTCATTCATTCAAGCATTACAATCTAAAGCATTTGCACTCATCCATCTTCTACATCGAGAGTCCAAAACGCTTGTGAAAAGGTTTGTCGGTCTCGGAATTTGAAGTGCTACTATTCCGAGACGACGTCGTTGTATCTTGGAAGCGAATTGCTGCTATCCGTGAGCACCAGTAGCGGAGCAATATCATTTTACGGAGATAGTGTCAAACACTAGCTTCGACGTAAACCAATCAGTTCGCTTCCTCCGAAAGCAACCTCCCGGAAGATCCGACGATCGTATATCAACTAAGTCAAATACCGAGAATATATAAGTGATCATCAAAATTTCCAACGCTAGGCTCATTGGAAAGATGCCACTTGAGCCAAACTGCAAGGCGTGGGGTGCGCTGCTCAATCGAGCAATGGTACATTGCGATGTTGAGCTCGGGCGGCTTGCCTTTGAACATCTGCCGGACAGTGAGCTTGAGTGCACAGGAAACTACCATCTCATGGTGAATTTGTACTCCAAAGTTGGGAGATGCCAAGAAGTGAGGGAGACGGCGGAGAAGTACTTGAGGGACACGAAGATGGACAAGAATAGTGCTCATGATGTCATGTTCGTCGGTAGATCAATAAAGATTCTCAAAGTTCAATAGCTGCCAATAGTAAATTTTACCAAGTTGATGTCAGATGATTTTTCTCCTGCACTAACACCTGATGTTATTTTAAATTCGAGGGTGAATTTTCTCCACCATAAGAATAAGAAGAATGATGCAAGAGCAGTAGAGTAATTTTAGTAATTTTATATTATTTTAATATTATTATTATTATTGTGATAAGTTTTGAGGGTATTTTAGTCTTTTGAATATTTAGAATTAGAGTCTATATATTCGTCATATTTAATTGTTTTGAGGTGAATTATTTTATCAGGAAGACTAGGCGACATTATTTTATAAGACATTTATAGTTGATGTCATCACAACTTTATTTCACTAAAAGTATAATATTTGAACATTTATGCAAACCCTTAATCATGATTAATGAGGTTAGATAATGTCGAACCTCGGACGATCAGTCCAGCCCCATAAAAATTTTTCACCAACTACCATGTAAGTTATGTAAACCCTTAATGAGCTCTATTTTGTAGTGTTACATGTTAATTAAAGCACCCAAAGAAACACCTAAGAAGGTCAGGATTTAAATTTCATTAGAGATGAATACGGAACATTAGCTCTTGGTTTTTGAGTGTGCATAGGTAGTACTTCGGATATTTACTCGGCAAGAGAACGCGAGGAAAATCATCTAACTCCATCAACTTACTCAACTAGCTAGCCACAAATCTGTCTAGCACGTTCAATTAATTAGGTCAAGTAATGTCGAATTTAAAATGATCGATTCGATCTCACGAAAATTTTTAATCGATCGTCAAAATAAATCAAGAAAATGCACATGAATACTCATCTTGACCACCAGCATTCTCAGATCCGTTATCCATTAAAAGGAAAAATGTTCGATAATATACTGTATCTGAGTTTTGAACTCTAAATCCCTGACTTATGAAGGATCTAATCGTGGCATCCTACCTCGGGTTCAATCTACTTAAACTTGCTTAATTGTCCAATGGACGACCAGTTTGAATCCCTAGCTTGTTGATTCTAAGACTACACTAGGATTGAATTCGCGTCCAAAATGCTAACGAATTAAATTTCTATGAATATCTAAAATCTGAGTTACAATTTCACTCTACTTTCTCCATCAATGTTATCACTCATCAGGTCCAGTTCACTATCCCAAGGCATTTTAGTTGTGAAAGTCTCACGAGAAGCTCGTGGAAAAGAAAATATACACACAAAACATCCCAAAGACATAATTAATCAATATAAACTCCATGATAATTCATCATCATCATTCACATTTCTTCTAAATCAAAAATATTATATCAAACATGTCCCCAAATCTGTTAAGCCAGAGGAGAGCACAATCCCACACACTTTCCTCACCTTCCTCCGATCTTATATATAAAACTGCACAGCTTCCAGTGCATCACAGTAGCGATGGGGAGGCCACCTTGCTGCGATAAGTCGACGGTGAAGAGAGGCCTATGGACGCCGGAGGAAGACGCAAAGCTGCTGGCGTACACCGCCACCCATGGAAGTGGCAATTGGACCTCTGTTCCTAAGAAAGCAGGGTTGAAGAGATGTGGGAAGAGTTGTAGATTGAGATGGACTAATTATCTGAGGCCTAATCTGAAGCACGACGGATTCACTCCTGAAGAAGACGAGAAGATCGTTGCGCTCCATGCGACGATAGGCAGCAGGTTCCTAATTTGTGTGAGTTAATTCGATCTCTTGTATAGATTTCTTAATGAATATTGCTCTGCAGATGGTCGGTGATAGCGAAGAAGCTCCCCGGCCGGACGGACAACGACGTCAAGAATTACTGGAACACGAAGCTGAGCAAGAAGCTTTACCAGAGCGGCATCGACCCCATCACCCACCGCCCGGTCTCCCACGTCATGGAGACCATCCGCGGCCTCCAGAACGCCGACGTCGCGATCGGCAACTCGATCTCGCCCATCTTCCCACAGCCGCAAGTTGCCCACGGGGAAGCCTCTTGCTCCTCGACGGAGTTCAAATGGACCGACTTCCTCATGGAGAGCCTGCTGTCTTCCGACGGCGATGCGATCGCTGGTGGAAGCGACGACAATGTCGCGGTAGACTTGCAGCGCCGTGGATTGGATGCGGCCGCCGTGGGAGTGCCTTGCGGTAACTCGTCGTCCAGTCCATTCGTCGACGCCATTTTGGAACAGGAGAGGGAGTTGGTGTCCAAGTTCTACCAGTTCCTCGGCGATCACAGCGACCTTCTTACCTAAATCAATGTTACTTGAAGAACTTAGACAATAATCTTAGCTTAAGCACTCTGTTCCGAGTTTGATCGCCTTGATCTTCGCAGTCATGATCTTCTTGTTATAGCACACATGCATGCATGCAATTGTTGTTTAGCCATGGCGAGGGGCATCGAGCTGATGGTCTCAAGTGGCGTGACTGGTTGCTGCCTCATGCATGAGCGAGTGAGGACTGAGGAGGAAGGAAGTGTGCCGCCGCTTTTTGCTTGATTTTGGCTGCTCGTTTTGTGAGGCTGGAGATGTAAATTAAAAGAAGGGGACTTGGGATACAAGTTTTTTTTTTAAAGTCATACACTTGAATATGAAATTTATAATATATAATTCTTATATAAATTTTATTTTATTTTTGATTATTATCAATTATTAAATTATTAATATTATTTATATATTCATTTTCTTACCTGACTTTAAATTCCATTTCATTGGATCATATTAATAATAACTTTTAATTTGAATATTAAAATAAAATAATTTATTATGGAAATCGAAGTTCATTAGAGATAGATAAAATTCATAATTGGCTAAGCTTTGAATCTAAAAAAATATCGTTTAGGACTTTGTTTAGGATTTTGTGGGAGGTTCCAAATATTATTATTATTATTATCATTATTGATAATTTTTTAATTATAATATTTTTGATAATTTTTTTCAGGATTTTGGAGTATATAAATATCTATTTAATTAAAAAAATGATTAAAGTGACCAACCCGACTTTACAGAAATTTCTCATCGACCGTTAAAATAAATTAGAAAAGTACACGTGGAGACTCATCTGGCATTCTCAGGTCCGCTATCCATTAAAGAAAAAATTTCAATATCATCGAACTCTAATTCATTGATATATCACTGAAGAGTCTAACTATGATACGTTATCCTGAAATCAAGTATCTATTTAATTGATATTCTTTTGTTATTAAATTAAAGTCTTTTTTCTATAAAACCAAAAGACAATTGTTTCTTTCGTTTGCCAAATTTTTTGTATCTTGCTTTGCTCCATAATTCTTCTATAACTCTAGCTAAGAAATAATCACTACTCTATTCGGCGTTGCTTGAATAACTATTAATGCATCATCGTCAATCACTTGGGATCATGGTCAACGACGGACCTAGGGAGCCACTGTAACGACTCGGCCCCTTGGCCCCATGGGCGGCCCAACTGGCGGCCCACTTGGCGGCCCAACTGGCGATCCCTTGGGCGGCCCAACTGGCGGCCCACTTGGCGACCCCTTATGTCGTCAACCGACGACCATTGACCGTGCCGTTACTCACAAGTACTTCCCACCCCTGGCCAGTGGATTTTTGCCTTTCTCAGGATTCGAACTCTAGACCTCCAAGATAAGTACTAGAGTTTATGAATCCTGATACCAATTGGTATCAGGATTCATAAACTCTAGTACTTATCCTGGAGGTCTAGAGTTCGAATCCTGAGAAAGGCAAAAATCCACTGGCCAGGGGTGGGAAGTACTTGTGAGTAACGGCACGGCCAATGGTCGTCGGTTGACGACATAAGGGGTCGCCAAGTGGGCCGCCAGTTGGGCCGCCCAAGGGACCGCCAGTTGGGCCGCCAAGTGGGCCGCCAGTTGGGCCGCCCAAGGGGCCGGGTCGTTACAATAAAAAGGCGCCTTTTATGTAGCAGCACGACCCCTCTAGCCCCATCAAGCGGCTCTCTAAGTCGTGCCCTACGGTCTTCCCACACCCGGCGGTGGATTTTTGCCTTCCCCAGATTCGAACCCTTGACCTCCGGGACAAGTACAAAGGTTCCTTGAATCTAGTAACCAAGTGAGCAAAAATAAATTGTCACGACCCAGGAGCCACCTGATCCAATATAAAATCGGACAGCACCTCCCCTGTCCGGCGGACAATTTACACATACACAGAACACGACCACGTAGTTTAATTGGCCTCAGGCCTCAAAATATAGATAGACACAATATAGAAACACATGACAACTAAGTAAATCATACCTGACTGCGGACCGATCCGACTTACGACGAAACAACCAGTACACAAAAACCCATTAGGGCACACGACACATATGACATATACAAATCACTAAAAAGAATATAAAACAATCCACTACACAGGATAAGACAAAATCCTGCGGTCGCGATGGGTAGGGACTGGCTGCTGGTCTCTTCTGGCGATTCCAAATATCTCAACCTGAAATAAAATATATGGCAACGGGGTGAGTCCATAACTTAGCGAATACCCAGCAGATATGCATAGTATGTTATAATAACAATAAGCATCTACGTTAATACAGTCTCATATCAACAATATGGAAAAACTAGTACTGGAAATACTGAGGTAGATACATACCAGAATCCAGCTAACCTGAAAAGAGGATAAAAAGTACCAAGGAAATATCATTAGACATATAATCTCAAATAACAAGTCTCCAATATATGCGATGTCAAACAAGTGCAGCAAATAAGTGCAGCAACCAATGCACGATGCATAGTATGCACATGGTGCAATGACATGTGTCACCCCTGACACCAGACAGATCATCGTACACCTGTCATAGGGACGTCTGAACGGGTAGGGCTATGACAACTGTACGCACCCTGCCATCACTGCTCCTGAGTGACCGGGTGGACAAGATGCTGGCGGGGTACCACCCCCCTACCCCAAGCAATGGGGGAGCTCCGCTCTCATCTCCTCGTGGCTCAGTACGAGAAGGGATCCCTGGCTACTACCACGCCCGCGCTCACCCTCCTCATAGTGGCCGAACGGAGCAATACAGGGCAAATACACACATCTACGGTATCCACTAACCCATGAGTGGCCGTGCGTGCATATCATGTACCGGAAGACGATTAGGCTCAACCACAAGGGAGTCGCTGATCGCCGGCATGCAACAGTGCAAGGATGTTGTATGATAGATACACATACATAATAACTCAGGGATAACTAACATGTATCCAGAACATGCATAATAACTCAGGGATAACTAACAAGTATCCAGAATATGCATAATAACTCAGGGATAACTAACATGTATCCAGAACATGCATAATAACTCAGGGATAACTAACATGTATCCAGAACATAACATGTATCCAGAACAGGTATAATAACTCAGGGATAACTAACATGTATCCAGAACAGGTATAATAACTCAGGCTAGCGTATAATCTTACTGCTATCTATAACCAGCCATGCATAGCAATATGACAATATCTAAAAGATAAGTCAAAGGGTACCCGCCTCCAAATGAAGAAGTCTGTGTCAGAAAGAGCTCCCCCGTCCAATAATCATCAACACTACCGGAAGGCGTATCCCCGGGAAATGTATGTCGGCGCCACTCACCGTACCAGGTCTGCTGCAGCATGCGAACATCGGAGATAGTCGACTCTAGTGAGGTAAGTCGGCGGTCGAATGATCAGATCTCTGAGCGGACTTCCTCGCGATGGAGCTCTGAAACATGGAAAACATGCTGCATGGTCTGATCGAGCTCTGAAATATGCCATCGTAGATCCGGCTCGAGCTCGTAGTCGTAATCAACAGCAGGAGCCTCCTGAGGAACAGCAGCATCGGCCGGTGCCTGAAAATGTGGTCCTCCCCCAGGTAGCTCACCGAGACCTCTCCCATCCTTCCAAAACAAGACCCGATCGTGCGCTCGAATAATGATGCCGGACTTGACAAATGCCCGCTGACCAAGCCGACAATCCTGTCGGATCATAGGCACTGTCCTGCCTTTGGTGACATCAACACCTACTGACATAAGCCAATCGGTGATGACATGACCAAATGACATGTAGACTGTGCGGCGGCTCGGCTCTCTATAAGATAGAATGGACTGAAAAATACTTTCCATGATATCAAAGTCCATTCGGCGGTGCATGCCGTAGAGCATAAGGCAATGATAGGGATGGATCTCGATCAAAGGCTTTGAAGTGATAGGCAAGATGCAATTTGTGATTATCTTGAAAAAGATGTAGTCAATAAGAACAAGTCGTAGAGCTGCAAACGTCGAAAAATCGGGACCCAACTCATCAAGCCCGACTAGGCGGGGATGGCCAAAGAAATGCTGATATATTGAGTCGGGGGTGATGTCCGCAAATGGAGGCAATAGAGGATCAGGGAGCTCGGGATAGATCGAATAGAGGTTAGGTGATCGTCGACCACCTAAGGACTCCGCTAGAATCTCATAAGAGAAATCAAGATTCTTCTTGGCGACTCGAGTAGTGAACTCGAAGCCCCCCTGAGGTCCCTGCTGAAGGTTGTTGTAAAACTCGGAGACCAGATCGTAATTGATAGTCCTCTCCAGAGAGAGGAGAAAGCCAAGGTTATAAAAGGTGACTATCTCCATGATCGAGGGACCCACTATCAAATGAAACATTACCTCTACTTTTCTTTTGAAGTGTGGTAAACAGTGATCTATACCCGGTCATGTGTTTGGAGCACCCACTATCAACG
This sequence comes from Boesenbergia rotunda, assembly GCA_024364735.1. Lineage (NCBI taxonomy): Eukaryota > Viridiplantae > Streptophyta > Magnoliopsida > Zingiberales > Zingiberaceae > Boesenbergia > Boesenbergia rotunda. Next base: position 22,032 of record JAGFNQ010004104.1, on the reverse strand, counting down.
AACTAAGTTGATAGATGCTTCCCCTCAATCATAACCTACACAATTCGAAAAATAGAAGTTTTAGGCACCCAAACCTTGGGACCTAAAGCACCTACTAAACAAGACTTAGACACCCATGCCTTGATAACTTTCTTTTGAACCTTGGGTGCCCTAGATTATCTCATATCAGTCCTAGACATCAAAGACACGAATGAAGGTTCTTTGGGTCGGTAACCAATACCGGCCCTATTGTAGACTGCCCTTTGGGCATTCAAGATCATGTCTAGGGTCTTAGAACTAGTTGAGAACTTCTCAAGAATATTCTTGAGTCTCTCAACTTCACTCTTCAATGATTTGTTTTCTTCTTCTAGCAATTCATCATGAAAATCATCTATATCCTCTAGGGTCAACCTCAAGTTTCAATGATTTAATCTCATCCTCTAACATTTCAACATGCAAACCATCAATGGTATCATCCCTAGACGATTTCAATTGTTCAATTTCTAATTGCAATGACTTAACCTTATTCTTTGACTTCTTCAACATATTGGTTAAACATGCAATAGCTCTATAACATTTCTTTAGTTCGGGAGAGGTTACCTCTTCATCATCCGAGGATGATGAAGCCGCGTTTGAGGAGTTGGAAGATTCATCAGTGCTCTCTTCTCCAAGAGTCATGAGTGCCACATGCCTTGTGCTCTTCTCCTCCTCTTCATCTGATGAGCTCGAGGATGACTCATCCCAAGTGGCCTTCAAGGTCTTCTTTTTTTCTTTGATTTCTCCTCTTTCTTTTTGGATTTCTCCTCCTTTTTCTTTAACTTTGGGCATTCACTCTTGAAGTACCCTTTCCTATCACACTCATAACAAGAAACGCTAGTCTTATCAACTTTAGCTTCACTAGGGTTACCTTTACCCTTGAAGCGTCGACCCCTTCTCATCATTTTTCTCACAAAATTTGTCATCTCGGAGGAAGAAGACATGCTGCCATCTTCCTCGGAATCGGACTCGGATTCGGAAGAGGATGAAGATGAAGAGACTTCCTTCTCCTTCTTCTTCTCCTTCTTCTTCTTGTTGGATCAGTCCCCTAAGGCAATCTCCTTCTCCTTGGGGCCTTTGTTAGCCATTTCATGCAATTCCATTTCACAAAACAAATCATCTAACTTAACAATGGATAAATCCTTGGAGACTTTGTAGGCATCCACCATGGATGACCACAAAGCATTCCTTGGAAATGCTTTTAGCACATACCTCACAAGGTCGCGATTCTCGACCTTTTCATCAGTTGAGTGGAGATCATTCAATACCTCTTTGAATCTGCTGTGGAGCACACTTACAGTCTCATTCTCCTTCATGGAGAGGTTTTGGAGTTGGTTGAGGAATAAATCTCTCTTGGCAATTCATGAGTCTCGGGTTCCCTTATGGAGCTCGATGAGCTTGTTCCACAAGTCTTTAGCACTTGTGAATGGACCAACCTTAATGAGTTGGTCTTTGTTCATGTCGTATTGTAAAGTGACAACCGCCTTTGCGTCAGCTTCACTCTTTCGAGTTTGTTCAGCTGTCCACCGCCACGACTCAAGTTCTTTGCCTTCATCATCCTTAGGAGGGGTGAAACCCTCCTTCATAACGAACCAAGTGTTGATGTCCATCTTAAGATAGTACTCCATCTTGGATCTCCAATATTGAAAGTCAGTGTCATCAAAGAAAGGAGGTCGGGTGGTGGAGAAACCTTCTCTCAAAGCTATGGATGATAGCTCTCGGTTGTTAATCCGCAAAAACAGAGCCCCAAGCTCTGATACTACTTGTTGGAACTCGGATGGCTAGAGGGGGGGTGAATATAGCCAAACACTTGCACTTCAAGGTTTTATCAAAATTCTGCACTTCAATCGTCAGTAGCACAGCGGAAAGAATAGAAACAGAATATGCAGAAAATCAAAACCCTAAACTATGAGCAAATACAAGAACGCTAACAAGAGGATTTACAAAATTCGGGGATAACTTGCCCCTATTCCTTGGCGTGCCCTTGAGGTGGGTGATCCCTTGATCGTCGGCAGATCAAGCCCCGATGAACACCGGATAGAAAGCAACCTCCTTCTCGGTGGAGTAACCTCCCCACAGCGTTTCAATCAAGGATATAGTTTAAGCACAATGAAACACAAGAAAGATCTTACTTAGCACTTAGCACAGACAAGAACACAACAAGCTTCTCCCGAGCTCCACCCAGCGACGATCTCACGTAAGAATCCTTTCTTCGTGTCTTCTCGCTGTTAGACTCAAAGCTTCTTATTCCTTCCTCTAAGCACTCAAGTAAGAGTCGGTTGCTTCACTGATTGCAGATGCTTGCTCAAGATGATGAAACTTCAGAACACACAAGCAAAGTGTGGAGAACACAAATGCGCAGCAAGAACTCAAGCCAGAAGTCGATTCAGCGAACTCTATTCTGCTCTTCTCCTCTACACCCTTTTGTTTCTCCACTGAGCACAGGTGACACAATCTCACAGCAGCCTCCAGCTGCTTACCTGCCAACGCCAGCTACCACTGAGCTCTCCCTGGACTCCCTGAGCTTCCCTCAGCCAAGCTCCAGTTTGCAGCTCCAGCCGTTGCAACCTGAGATGGAAAACGGACAAACCTGCTCCAAGGAAAGGTCACTATTGACTCTCCTTGAGTGTTTGAATCCTTCTCTGTCACCTGCAGCTTAATCAGATCATTAGAGCAGTATATCAAACAGAAAATCAAGCATCAGAGATTAAGCGCAGAGAATCAAATACGTTCAGACGCGATCAGAACGTTTGACAGTGCATTTTAAATTAAAGTGATCGGTCACCGGACCGATCAGAGGGTCTCCTGATCGGTCACCAGACCGATCAGGCTGGGTTCAGACCGATCAGGCTCCGTCCTGATCGGTCCCCAACGCTCAATCAGAAATCGTAATTTCTTTAGGACTCTCCTGGACCGATCACCAGACCGATCCCAGGTTGTGGATCGATCACCAGATCGATCCACCCCTTTGCCGGACGATTTCTGAGCTTCGCAGTCCAAACCTCCTGATCGGTCACCCGACCGATCAGGGAGCCTCCTGATTGGTCACAAGACCGATCAGGTCATGACCAGACCGATCAGGCTCCGTCCTGATCGATCATAGTGAGGAACACGCGAAGCTGGATCGTTCTCCAGAACGATCTGCACAGTGATCCAGATCGGTCAGCAGACCGATCAGGAGCAGATCAGCAGGGGAACTCAACCTCACTGTATGCTCCCTGATCGGTCACTAGACCGATCAGGAGCCAAGCAGTGGGTGAAACGCATACTCCCTGATCGGTCACCAGACCGATCAGTCATCGCTGGATCGGTCACCAGACCGATCCACGAAGGAGCACCGTGCCAACTCCCTGATCGGTCACCAGACCGATCCAGGGGCTCCAACCTAGCCCTTCAAGCTAGGGTTTCATCCAACCTAGCCCTCCAAGCTAGGACTTTTTCACCTAACCCTCCATGTTGGGAATTTTCACCTAACCCTCCAAGTTAGGTCTTTTCACCTAGCCCTCCAAGCTAGGACTTTTCACCCAACTCTTCCGAATTAGGACTTTCCAAACCTAGCCCTCCAAGCTAGGACTTTTCACCCAACTCTTCCGAATTAGGACTTTCCAAACCTAGCCCTCCAAGCTAGGACCTGACCCTCCAAGCCAGGACTTTTTCACCTAACCCTCCAAGTTGGGACTTTTCACCTAGCCCTCCAAGCTAGAAATTTTCACCCAACCCTTCCGAATTAGGACTTTTCAACACCTAGCCCTCCAAGCTAGGATTTTTCACACCTAACCCTCCAGGGTTAGGATTTTCCAACACCTAGCCCTCCAAGCTATGATTTTCCATAACATGCCTAATCTCCGATCAGGACTTAACCATAATCATAATCATCAACCTAAACTAAAATCGGTGTCAACACCAAAACAACAATCAGGGTCAGACTGCATCAACACCAACGCCTCCAACACGGGGCACGGCCAGGTCATGCCCTTGAGCACGCTTGTGTCACGCCGCCTTTTCCTAAGAATTGTACATAGCTAGGTCGTCTTCAGTTGCACTGTCGTGTCCGTGCATACCGTAGCTGTCACGGCTAGGCTGTGTCCGATGGCACGGTCATTCTCGCGCCCACCGCTACTAGGGAGTATTTGAGAGAACTTCGACTAGCTGCTTTTTAGATTGTAGCTATACAGAAGCACTCTTGAGTGTTTGTGAATGTCAAATTCTGCTTTAACTTCTGCAACTTTTATTCAAAAGCTGAAAGCAAGAATTTAATCCGTTTTTCTGCTTCTATTTTTTTTGCTTATGGTTTAGAATTAAAAGTTGACATTTATACCTTTAATAAATTTATCATTTTACATAATTGTCACAACACTTTTAAATAAAATTTTATATTTTTATATAATTTATATTTTCAAAAAATTTTAAACATATTTTTATAAATTTATATAAATTTTGTCATTTTTTTTTATATTTTTATTTTTATAAATTTTATATCTTTTTTAACATATATATTATTTAAAAAAATTAATTTTGATATAATTTTCAAAATATAATAATAAATATATAAAATATTATCGATGGCATATCAAAATTATATTTAGATAATTTTAAAAAATAATTTATATAATTTAAAAATATTATTATCATTTAACTAAAAATTAACATATAAATCTATCGTATTGTTGCAATACAATGTCAATTCAATTAAAAAAAAACCCTACAATGGTGCAGTTTAGGGAATGCCCAGATCATCACTCGGACAAGTATGACAATGAGGGCTAATCCTTAGACAAGATGTTTTTGGTAAGTTGGGGTTAAGTAAACAATTAAGAACAACTAAACGAATACATTTGAATGAAACCTAACAATTGATCATGATGCATGAAATGAATCAAACTAAGTTGCAACAAGATTATCTAATTAACGAACATAACTAACCTACAATTCAACACAAATGAGATTGCAAACAATTAAACTAAGATATCACAAATCTAAAACAAAACTAACGCAACAAACATTTCATCAAACACTTAATATGCAGGAAACTAATGAAGCAAAATGTATGCAATCAAAGGAGGGAACGACAACTCCATTACAATTCAAGATTTAGTTGTGATGCTACCGGAATTGCAAAGGATTGAAGCTTTAGGGAAGAGGAAGACGTTGTTGTAGAGGTGGTCTACCGGAGGAGGATGGAAGTGTGATCCGGATGGGGTTTCCCTAGTGGCAAATCTGCCAATGAAGAAGTTGTGAGCGGATGTAGGAGGCTGTCAGATGAGGATGACGTCGGCTGAAGAACTTCTCCGAATCCGGGAGCTTTGTGAGAGGGGCTAGTGGAGAGCCTCGGATCTGAGTTCTCCCACTAGGGATGGCCGGCGATTACGACGAAGATGAGATCCGACGGGGCAGCGGCGAAGATGGCTGAAGGAGATGACTCGCGGGTGGAGAGCCCTTCCAATCGGACAAGAGCTCCGGCAGTGATACCTCTTCCGATCGGGCGAGGCTGTGGAACGGAAGAGATGAAATCCAGGAGTCGACTCTGGTGGCAGTGGCGGTGGCTGCGCGAGATCCGGTGGCCAGAGGAGACGGTGAAAATCGCTTGCTCCCGGGGTCTGCGATGGTGGAAGGAGGGGCATTCCCCAGTCCGGATCATCTAGATCTGGATGGATTTAAAAATTCCTAAATTTTTAAAGACTATTAATAATGCGCACTTTGTGGAGTCCTAAATAATATTTATTGATGCATGTTTTTTTTAAATACCGTCATTTAAAATATGGGTAATTCTAGATGGCTAGAATCTAGCCAGCTAGAATGACCCTTTAAAAATTAAAAAATATTAATTTAATATAAAAATAAATTAGAAAAAAATATAATTTAATATGAAAATAAAAATAAAAATATATAATTAAATTTAAACATCTTTAATGTTCATTAAAATTATAAAACAATCATAATAGATTTTTATAAGTTAAAAAATTAATTTAATATGAAAATAAATAGAAAAAGATATGATTTAATATGAAATAAATAGAAAAAAATATAATTTAATATGAAAATAAATAGAAAAGAATATAAATTAATTTTAAATATTTTTAATAATAATTTAAAAATTAAAAAAGAACTTAAGAAGGACAAATTCTAGCCGGCTAGATTCTAGCCATTTAGCACTACCCTTAAAATATATTAATATTAACATCATACTTTACAAATTACAAGCCATTAATATTAATTTTAACAGTGCACTCAATATGTCACAACAAAATTAATAGCGTATGTTTTTTTACATCATCATTTATATTAACATAATACTATCAGCAACGTACTTAATTGGGTACGTCATAAAAATTATTATTAACGGCATGACCTAACCATGTTATGTTGATGACGCTTTGTTGAAAGTTATATTCATTATAGTGTGCCTTATATGTCATGTTTATTGTCTCTACCTAGACCAGACCACGGTTCAAAATCGACGGTTTGAAACCGTCAGTTCGACGATTCATGGGAGGTCGACCCTTAACCTTAACCGCCCAAAATAGTTACGGTTCATGGTTTAGAACTGCTGGTTCACGGTTTGAGATTATTATATTTAAAAAATTAAAAATTAAAAATTTAAATTTAAAATATAAAATTTATTAACAAAAAGACTTGTACTTATTTAAATTGCCTACGTATCCCCTTAGGGTGTAGGAGAATCAAAGTCTACGTAATTCTTTTACATTTTTACTCTTTTATAATTTTTATTACTCACTTCCATTTCCTTCCGTTCCCGTTGTAGTCGTTCCTTCGGTATCAAATTCTTCAACTTTGTCTTCTGAAAGTTGTATTCCTTGGATTCATTTCTCGATTCGAGTCCAATCGTTTAGTAATGTTTGAGCTTCTAATGAGTCGGGAGACATAATTAATCGTCGTTCATCTAATATGTTGCCGCCAGCACTGAACGTCTACTCCACAGCAATAGTTGACACTGGACAAGCTAAAATTTCTTTGGCAATCACGGAGAAAACGGGAAAGCATTAAGCCTTCTGTGATCACCACTTTAAGATATCGAAATCTTCGCTATCTGCTTCATTAAAATCAAAAGAAATCATAAAATAATTCTCAAGTTCCTATGTGGAACTTGAGGATCCTCTTTGGCAATCACGGAGAAAACGGGAAAGCTTTGAGCCTTCTGTGATCACCACTTTAAGATATCGAAATCTTCGCTATCTGCTTCATTAAAACCAAAAGAAATCATAAAATAATTCTCAAGTTCCTATGTGGAACTTGAGGATCCTCGTGGAGGTTGCATCTATTCTTTTAATAAAAGTTGTACTTTCGTAAATTTTAAATTAGTACTAGTAGGCTATTGTATTTCAGAAATATTAGTTTGTATTCCATATTTAATATAATATTGATTATAAAGATCAAATAAATAATTTCTAATATTATATATAATATTAACTAAATATGAAGAAGAAGAATCTTTAATAGGAATTAAAGTGACATAATATAAAATTAATATTTCTTGTAAAACTTCTAATTTAAATCTAGGATCTAAAGCAAATGTAATTAAATAAATTTCATGAATAAAATAAAAATATTTTTCATATTTAATTTTCATAGCTAATATGTAAGAAATTAAAGTTTCATTATTGATATGTTCATTTAATACTAATACTATACTAGAAAAATTTACTAAAACTAAATGAGTAGTGGGATAATAAACATTGGAAAGTTGTTTAGTTATATCATTAAATACTTTTAAAATTTCACAAATATTACTACAAATATTTCATTGTTGTGAAAATAAATATATATTAGTATTACTATTTTGTGTAAAAAATAAACATAATAAATCTTTATATTGAAATGAATCTTGTAATAATTGATATGTTGAATTCCAACGTGTTGGAATATCACGTGGAAATTTTTTAAGTCTCATTCCATTAACTTTACAAAATCTACCCCAATGTTTCATCATAGATGAATACGACCATAAATATGAAATTGTGATTCTAATTGGTTTAATATAATTTTCTAAATGTTTTCATCCATCTTGAATACATAAATTTAAAACATGATATACACAACGAATATGAAAAAATAAACCACCAATAACAAGTTAACAAATAAATTTTAGTTCATAACCGGTATTAGAACTAGCATTATCTAATACTATTGAAAATATTTTATAAGTCTATCCATATTCTTCTAAAATTAAACATAATAATTGTGCAATGTTATAAGCAGTATGTGATTCATCAAAAACTTTATAAGCTATCAATATTTTTTGAAGGATCCAAGAGTTATCGATCCAATGGTAAGTCACACCCATAAAAGAATGAGTTTGTCAATGATCACTCCAAATATCGGAACATAAAGAAACTTTATTATTTAATTTACTAAATTCATCAATTAATTTTTTTTCCTTGTTTTACTAATATTTTAATTATACAAGTAAGTGTAATCCTAAGGGGGCGCTTGGTTGGGGGGTTTAGGGGGTAAGGAATGGGAATCAATGGGAATCATTCCCATATATGATGCTTGGTAGGTGAATCAATGGGAATCATTCCCATATATGATGCTTGGCTAGGTGTTCAAAAGGCTCAATGGGAATCAAAATAAGGATATTATATCCCCCTTTTGATATCCCTCTCCCCCCTAGGATATCAAAATAAGGATATCATTCCCAAGTCTCGCTTCGTCTTTGCCCAAGCCGCCGCTACCCGCCGGTTGCCGTCCGTCGTCGCCGGTCGCCGGCAGCCGGCCGTCGCCGGCCGCCGGGCGCCGGGCGCCGTGGATCAGGCCAACCGATTAAATAATACTCATTCCCTAATTTAAGCCAAACCAAGCATACTTGGGATCAGAAGAGCATTCCCATTAACCCCTCTATCATTCTCATTCCCATTAACCCCTCTATCATTCTCATTCCTATTCCCATTCCCGAATACATACCAAGCACCCCCTAAGAACACGTTTAGCACATGGATTAAGAGATTCTTTACAAAAATCTTCAAATATGCATTTAGATTCAAAACTAAAAGAAAGATATTCTTAGAAAACAAATTTAGCTAATAATTCTTTTAATTTATTATCAGAATATAAAAATAAACTAGAATCAGTTCTACTACCACTAAAAAATATTAATAATTATCCTTGAGAGCGGTCGAGTCAATATTCCGTCGGGTGCTTCATTTCTACATGACATTTCAACGACCTATAGCCGGCGGTGGCTTGGAATTTGTAGGAAGCATTGCAATACTTACATTTTGCACGTAATTCTCCCGACAGAAATGTGTACTTCTCAAAATGTTTAGTGAAAATAGAAGATTTTAGAGGAGGATTTTTTCGAACCTTAGAAGCAATTGATCAGTACTTCCTTGTGTTTCGGGCGTCGAAAGGTGTTGGGGCTAAGCCTCAGTCTCATCATCGGTGGATTGAATTTGAATATCAGGATCCTCGTGCGCTATTTCTTTTCGCCTCTGAGATTGAGATGATGAAGCTCCGTGACATCCTTCTATTGTCGTCGAAAGATGGAGTCAAAAACGCGTAAAGAATATGAAGTTGAGAATGAGAGTAGAGAAGATGTGTGTGAAAATGATGAAATGAACTCCCTATTTATAGAGTTTGGATCATAATGACCACTAAATCATAGTCATTGATCAAACAATGATCAAATGATCTTAATCGTTGAAAAAAAACTAAAAAATAAAAAAAAACAAAGGCTCCGAACCGTCGGTTAACCGGCAAGCCGCCGGTTCCACATGGGTTGGAACTGGAACCGAATCTGGCCCGACATCCTATCGGGTCGATTCCTATTCGACCTCGCGAACCAGGTCAACGGGTCGCCCCGCCCGTTGACCCGGGCCGAGTCCGGGCTGGACCCGGCCCTTGGTCGGGTCTACCTCTGCTAAGAAGTTCTTCGAAAGCTCTGCATTTAACATGAGATATCCAACTTTCTTGATTATGACCTTGTTCATTCCTTCTGCTACATTGTTTTGTAGCAATGTCCGATGGACCATGAAATGTATCTTGATACCATGTTGCTTATAAAATTCTTAGAACTTTAAATCTATGTACTCAGTCTTATTGTATGATCTCTGATATTTAAGTTTCCTACCTGTCTGATTTTCTACTTTAGTTTTCTATATCTTAAATTTTGAAAAAGATTCAGACTTGTGACTCTGAAGTACACCAGACTTTTTGTGAGTAGTCGTCGATGTAACTCACAAATATTAAATGTCCACCCTGTGATGCTACACTGACTAGTCCTAGAGATCTATATACACATAGTCTAGAGTCCCCTCCATCTTATATGTGGTTGTTTTGAATTGCACCCTGTTTTATTTTCCAAGAACACAAAACTTGTAGAAGTCAAGTTTGTATGCTTTGACGCCCTTCAATTAACCTCTTTTATGAAGCTCCAGCATCTCACTCTCATTCACATGACTCAGTCGCATATGCAACAAAACAATAATGTCATATTTAGATTCTATCGTAGTCGTTGCGGCTACAACTATGGTACCAAGCAATCTATAGATGTTCCCTACTAGTTGTTGGAACTTGGATGGCTAGAGAGGGAGGGGGGGTGAATATAGCCAGACACGAAATTCTCTTTCACATTGACAGATTCTGCACTTAGGGTTAGTAGCACAACGGAAGCAATATAGAACAGAGATGCAATAACTAAACCCTAAACTAAGCACAAGCACAAAACGCTAACAAAGAGGATTTATAAGGTTCGGGGATAACTTGCCCCTACTCCTTGGCGTGCCCTTAAGGTGGGCGGTCCCTTGATCGTCGGCAGATCAAGCCGCGAAAAATCTGGATAAAATGCAACCTCCTTCTCGGTGGAGTAACCTCTCCACAGCGTTTCAACAGGAATAAAGTATTAAGCACAATGCAACACAAGAAGGGATCTTACAGAGCACTTAGAACAGCAAGTACACAAGCGAACTACTCACCGAGCTCCACCCAGCACAGATCTCAGCAAGAACACCCTGCTCTTCGTGTCTTCTTGCCGATGGACTCACCAAGCTCCTTGTTTCTTCCAAGTGCTCAAGTATCAGAAGGTTGCTCATGATTCACAGTTTCTTGCATAAGAGATGGATCAAAGTTGTCACAAGAACTCAAGAGTTGTAGCCGCAAGAAGAGTTTTAATCAAGAATTGTTGTTGAGACTTCTTAGCCACCGAGCTCTTAAGTCTCTGCTCACTGATCCTAGGTCCCAGGCGCGCCTCTGCAGCTCCCAACTGCTCACCAGCTTCTTTGCAACAGCCTCAGCTATCCTGACCACCTCTGGACTCACTGAACTCTCCAGCCAAGCCCAGGTTAGCTCGTCAGCTTCCTGCCGTTGCAAGCTCACGCCATCCGTTGTGACCTGAGAAGAAGAAACAAACAAACCTGCTCCAAGGAAAGACTCCCATTGACCCTCCTTGAGTGTTTAAATCCACCCCTGCCACCTGCACACTTAATCAGAGGTTTAGCAAATGAAATCAAAGTTACATCAGTGATAGCAGCGAAAATTAGAGCGAAATTGGAACGTAATCAGACGTCTGACACCGCTTTTGAAATAAAGTTGTCAGCCACTAATCGATCACCGGACGGATCAGAGTGACTCCCGATTGGTCACCAGACCGATCAGGATGGGCTCAGACCGATCAGGCTCCAACCTGTCGGTCCCCAACGTGCAATCAGAAATCGCGACTTCTTCGTGATCGGTCACCAGACCGTTCCCAAGTCGTGGATCGGTCAGACCGATCCACCCCTTCTCAGAGTGATTTCTTAGCTTCGCAGTCCAAACCTCCTGATCAGTCCCCAGTCCAAACCTCCTGATCGGTCCCCAAACCGATCAGGGTGTGGTCTGATCGGACTGGTGACCGATCAGGCTACTCTCTGACTGAATAGGCTCCAGCCTGATTGGTCGTAGTGAGGAGTTCGCGACATTTGATCGTTCACCAGAACGATTTGAATATTATCCCTGATCGGTCACCAGACCGATCAGGAGCCGATCAGTAGGCTTCCCAAACTCACTGTATGCTCTCTGATCGGTCACCAGAGCGATCAGATATAGCTGGATCGGTCACCAGACTGATCCACGAGGGAACTCCGTGCCAACTTCCCTAATCGGTCACCAGACCGATCCAGGCAAGGTCTAATCCCTTCTAAGTCACGAGAACAAGCTTGCAGCCCTTCTCTGACTCGTTCTTAGTCCCCCGGACCAAGACACCGTGCCCAGTTTCACTCATCGGGACTGCAACCTAGCCCTCCAAGCTAGGACCTGATCCTCCAAGTCAGGGTTTCATCCAACCTAGCCCTCCAGGCTAGGACTTGACCCTCCAAGCCAGGGTTTCATCCAACCCAGCTCTCCAAGCTAGGACCTGACCCTCCAAGCCAGGATTTCATCCAACCTAGCCTTCCAAGATAGGACCTGACCCTCCAAGTTAGGACTTTTCACACCTAGCCCTCCAAGCTAGGACTTTTCACACCTAGCCCTCCAAGCTAGGACTTTTTCACACCTAACCCTCCAAGTTAGGACTTTTTCCATGCTAGCGTGCGATCTCCCGATCCACCTGGACTTAATTCGAATTCAACCAAACTTGAATCAAACTTAAATCGGTGTCAAACACAAAATAATAATCAGGTTCAGACTACATCAACACTAGTTTCTGTCCTTCAATCACCATTAGAGCACCTTTACTGACCTTCATTACTCCACTTATAGACATGTAATAGTGACCGCTACCATCTAGTGTACCTAATGAAATTAGGTTCTTCCTCAATACTGGTACATGTGTGACATCGCCCAACATTCTAATGACACCATCAAATATAATAATTTTGACATTCCTTATTCCAATTACTTTACAAGATGCATCATTACCTATTAGAATAGAACCAAAATTCACCAATATGTAGGTGTCGAACCAATTCTTATTAGGTGTTATGTGATAAGAGCATATTGAATCCAAGATCCAAGAATATGACAATTGCTCTAAACTAAACGAAACAAAAAGCATATCATCATCACTTCTCTCTAAATTTTCTTCTTCCACTATATTTATAGATTTCGATGAACCATTTTTACTCTTTGCATTGACTTTCTTTTTATCTAGATAATCTCTCTTGATGTGACTTTTTATCCCGCACTTGTAACACGTGACCTCCTTCTTCTTCCTTAATTTAGATTGGGTCTTATTATTTTGTCCGACCCATATCAAGCCTTGCTCCAACCATGTTCTTGATTACCTCTCACCATAAGCCCTTCACCTTGAGATTGTTGGTGCCCCGGTAAGTTTTGATGTGATCAACCAGGTTAAGTTAGGTCCTGGTATATTTAATCCCTCTGCTAAGTGTGCAGGAGCTTAGGTACGGAGGAAGTCGAGCGTAAGACGTAGCGGACGAGAAGGATTGTGCGAGAAAGTGAGCCGACGGGCTCGGTATAATCCGAGGGACGTGGAAGCTGGGGAAGAGTACGCTGGTGGAGTGAGAAGGACTCGCGCGGTGTCCAAGGGACGAGAAGCCGGGAGGAAGGACGCTTGAGGGGCGAAAGGACGGAGTCGGGTTCGAGTGAGCCTAACTCCGGTTAGTCGGAAATCACCCAGAAGACGAAGAACCAAAAGGCTAGTCGCCCGAAAAAGAAAGATTAAATTGTTGCTAAGAGGAATTAAACCCAAGACCTCGAGAGCAGAGGCGGCCAAGCTTACCAGTTGGGATAAAGGTCGGAGACAGTTTGCTCTTGCCGATATTATTACTTGGAGATTACAATAGCAATCTCGAGCAGAAGATAAAAATTCCTTTATCTCATAAAGGATAAAGCCTTATCCTTTAATCAGATCCAATAGATGCAGGTTAATCCCATCCAAGATCAACCATCCAGATTATATCCATGGATCAACGGCCAAGAAAAAATTCCTCAACAATCAACAATCCAGATTTATTCTCTTAGGCTATAAATAGGCTTAGAGTTTCAACCTTTTCAATAATTCAATCGATTTAATTGTAACCTCTCTAAGTCTTCAGTGCTACAACTGTAAAGGCTACTCCGCCTGAATGAGTTCTGCTTGAGCGTTAACCGCCTTGGAAGCAGTGTTCCAGTTGCAACCAAGTTTTTTTTAGACGAGTGCTATCTCCATTATTTTTCATAACCGTCTATTCACCCCCCCTCTAGCCAGTCCACCCCATCCAATAGAGATGTCTAGCTTTCTTCTGCGGATGAAATCTCAAATGAGCACTTGCGACTTCCTCTACCTTTAGGGTTCCCTTTCCCCATATCAGGGTTGTAACCAAATTCTCGTACATACGAGATGCTGATAGAGAATTCAATAGCATAACGCCTTATCTTCATCTTTGATTTTCACATCAACCTATTTCATATCACATATAATTTAATTGAAGACGTTGACATGCTAACTCAGATATGTGCCCTCTAACATCTTAACAGCGAACAATTTTCGCTTAACATATATAGAGCTTATTTGTCAATGACTTGGACATATAATGACTTTCTAGTTTCGTCAATCTGCTACTGGTGATTCCTTATCCATAACATGATAGATCACATCATCCGTTATATAAAGCTTGATTGTTGCCACCTTTCCTTGTCCATAACATGATGATCGCTTCTGGTTCTTTTCGCCTAACGCTTTTACTATACCTTATTGCACCAGAAGATCTTTAACCCTTCACTGCCACAAATCAAAATTTCCAGTTTGACAGAACTTCACCATATCACAGAAGAGATCTCAAACATAATGCTTTGACTCTAATACCAATTGTTGAGATCGTGCCACAACAAATGAGAAGAATCATTGAAGAAAAAACCGAAGAGTAAGAAGAATTGAGAGAGGAGAGAAGACCAACAACGAATTACCATGGTTTGATGATGTGTCTACTCCACAAATGGCCAAGAACTCTCTATTAGAATTAGATTTAGAGTTACAATAATCTTATATATAAACCCCAATTAAGCCATACATGTTATTTTAAACCAAAAATGCCACATAAACCAAAAAACCCCTAAACTCCCGGCGCCTCCAGCCGAGGCATAGCTAAGTTGTACCCCTCGGCATGCCCTTTTCCTAAAACCCGAACACGACTAGCCTGTGTCCGGTGGCATGGTCGTGCTTGTGCCTACCGCAGCTGACACAACTAGGTCATGTTCGGTGGTACAACCGTGCCAATGGCCACCGCGGATGGCACTGTTGTGTATGGCTTGGTGGGTTTCCTTAGCGGAAACTTGGTCGTCCTTGAGAGACCTCTCCATGTCTACGGATTAAAAATTAATTCGAATGGAGACCCGTCTCCTAACGTCCATCTCGTGCCGTATCGAACAATCCAAATTACAACTCGGCCAATCACAAAGATCGAACCTTGTAATTTACTTGACCGTTCGACCGCGGAAAAGGCGACGAGTGGATCGCTAGCTTTTGTATTTATGGTTGGGGTCCAATTAGTTAATTATTAACCATGACAAACAATCAAAATAATTAACTAATTAACATGAAATGATGAGGCAATTAAAACATGACACAATAATAAACAAGGAGCTTGGGAAGAGGTTATACCTTCCCGATCACCTCGCGGCCTTCTACCTTATGTCCCTCCCTTCCCGGACGTCATGTGGACGACGATCTACCACTTCTCTTCACCTAGCCGAAACCCTAACTCCACCCAAAGGAGTTGCGCCGACCACTTCTTCCTCTTCCTTTGCGCCGCCGGCCACTGTGAGCCACCCATGTTCAGCCGACCAACAGCACACCTCAAGAGGAACGTGAAGAAGATGAAGAAGGTAAGAAAAGTCCTTCTTCCTAACCCAAACTCACTGGAAAGCTCCCTCCTCCTCTAGCTTGCGGCGGCGCCGACCAAGAGGATGAACTCCTCTTCTCCACACCACCCGACCACCTTCCTTCCTTCTTCTTGCCGAGCCACAGAAGGAAGTGACTCCCCTTCCTTGTCCATGTGTTCGCCGAGCACCTGAAGTGAAGAAGAAGGGAGGAAACCGAAGAGAGGAGGAGGAACTCCTCTCTTGCGCCGGGTGCCCTACGAGAGAGAAGTGAGGGAGAGGAGAGATGGCTTGGGTTGTGGTGATTGATTAAGCCTTGGTATCATGATCCTATAGGGTATTTATAGGGCTAAGGTAGACACCAAGAGGAGGAGTTGGATCTTGGCCCACCAATGGATCTAAACCCGATCCATTAATTAAGATTCATTCCACTGAAGGATCTTAATTGAACTTCCTCACCAACCCTCATATATTCATATGGGCTCCACATATTACGAGTCGTCCATCCCCCTGTGTTTAAGATATCGAATGCCCGTTAATTAATTTAAATTACTGACAATTCAAATTAATTAACTTCTGGATCCTTGATTAGTACCACTCAACCTTATCATCATGTCAGATCAAATCCGCCTGCAGGGTTTAGCTTGATGAACCTTTTGAGCTCATCAAGGGGGCATCATCATCCCGACTCACTAGGACACAGATTCCGTCAATAATCAACGACATATCATATTATTAATATTATCTCCCAATTTACCTGGCCTATCGATCTAACAGAATAGATCTCGCCCATTGGTAAATCAAAAAAATAATAATTAATAATATATGCCTATTATTATATCGGGATTAAGGAATCGTACTCCATAATGAAATCTAAGGTCCTATCCAATTATCGAGTCAGTACAAATTGGATAACCTCTGGTTTTGATCTTGCTCAATGTACTCAAAGCACACTAGTATAATTCTATGGTCAAGACCAACCACACCTAATTACATTACAACCATCCCGATGGTTTGTCTAATTCTATCTCGGTTGTGAGCCTCTACTTATACTAGGCAAGGAACTGATAACATGATCTTCCGTGTGACACCACACACTATGTTATCTACAATGCAAAGTAATGGACTTTATACATGTACTAATATAAATAGGCACCTAGTGTAGTTGTGATTCTCTTTACAAAATGAAGATGGTCATATATAAAAGAAGCATGTCTTTCAGTATACACATCTTACAGGCACAACTAGGTCATGCCTCATGGCACAGTCGTGCCCCATGTCGGCCAAATACGAGCCACCCGTGTTGGCCAAATACGAGCCATCTTAATGCGGGTTCGACAACACAATCTTTTGGAAGCTATAACTTTTGACTTGGAACTCGGAATCAGGCCCTATTAGTGGTCACACGTGCGTATTTCAAATATCTATATTTATTATGGGGAACTATAAGTGCCAAGTTTCGGGCCCAAATTCTACCACTTAGCCCTCAACCGAGCCCCCGAACATATTTTTACTATTTTGGTAATGTCTGTTTTTATGGTATTTTAGTTATTTTTAATATTTCTGGTATATACAGATTTGGATTTATCCTTATTAGCATTCTGTTTAAATAATTAGGATCTCCGTTAAGAAGTTTTCTTTTTCGGTAAGTTTCTTTTCTTTATGTAAAAGATATGAATTGAGGTCCATATATGAGAATTTCCCCCCCTTTTCTCAAGTCTTAGGATATGACTCTATATATGTGTCATGTTTCATGTTTTGAGGACAATTTTGATCACTGGTATTTTTGGCTAGCTGAGCCGTTATTTTCCTACTTTCTGTATTCTTCTACAAATCAACAAGTTTCAAAAATGGCTTCCACTACTATTCATGTATGAATTAATGGATTCAATAATCAATTTCAATATTCATACGCAAATTAACAAAATTAATAGTTATCCATTGTATCACATCTTCAACACTTGCCTTATCAAGAAGAATGTTGAACTAGGCACACGACTTGACTCTTTTTAGCTAATACTTATTTTGACTCAAGTGGCTTAGACTTGATTGAGTTTTCTAATATATATTTAAAATGGTATAATTAATATTTTAAAATTATAAATATGGTAAAAAACTAAAAATTAAAATAATATTATCTAATATATATTTATTTAGCATATTTCATATCAATGGATAAACTTCAAAACTTTTTTTTTAAAAATTAAAATGAACTTAATTATATTTATAGTGGACTAAGCTAGCTAGCTGCACAAGTTATGTTGTTCTTGATACTAAGTCGCATGATCCATTTTGTGTTAGGCCAACCCAACTCATTTGGCACATCTATAGAGAGTTTTGTGAATGAAACACATCACACTTCTCCATAAATTATTAGATTATATATCTCTACTATTAATTATCATTTTAAATATATATTTTTTAAAATGAACAAAATGACTACTCACACACATTTTTTTTATTTGCTATACGTTTAAAATGATCACACATTCTATTCTATGACATGTTAGTTTATAAAGATTGTAATATAATATGACAAACTTCTCATATACACACACACACTTAAAGTTATGAACTTTATAAGATTGATCTAAACATGTTAAAATAAAAAAAATAAGAACATACTTCTTTTTTTTTTACATATATTTCATAGACAAGAAGATCATCTACTAAATATGTCAAAAGAAATCCATATTTGATAATTGAGATAATCCTAGCTCATCCTAAGAACATATAAATGCCATTAAACCTATGGTTCATTTAAAAAATTAAACAAATAAACTCAGATTCTCATCAATCAACCCTTCTTAGTCGATCACCAACCAATGCTCTACTAATAATAACAACCTCATCCTGCACAGTAGTCGAATTTATTGAAATGATAAGACAATAGATCAATAACATTATATATTAAAAAAAAATCTATCCAACTGGTGCAATACTGTCTCTCTAGAAATATATCTGCTTAAATTTTTTAGAAACAGACGTACGTACCCATGCACAGTAATCCTGATCCATGCACACCAAATTCAGATTGAGATAAACCAGCTAGCATTAATTAGATTTGGGGGCGATCGATCTATCCCTTTCTACTGGGTGAAACAGTAGAAGAAGATCATGAAGAGGAGAGAGACTCGAGTTGCACTTGCAGTGCCCACTCGTGCGGTCAAAAACAAGCTTTAGATTCTTCTACGTCTAGAACAGGGGACCAGTAATATATATGTGATATATATATCTAAATATATATATAGATATATGTAATACGTGTGGGAGGAGGATATATGATCTCTCGTTGCCACTTAAAATGTCTGCCATTAGAGCATTACTGTAAAAGAAAAAGGATGAACATATGAAGAAAAAGATAGCAGAGGGGGCGAATCAGGACAGCAGTCTGTGACAATGCACGTAAACAAGGAAATTAAAGCATTCGGTACTATGAACAGTGAGACGACGGGAATCTCATGTCAGTTCTTGCAGCTGCACCGCCAAATTTAGATCTCCTTTTTTTTTTTTTTTTCTCCTCGGAGTTGAGGGAGGAGCAGGAGAGACTGAGTTCCGTGATTGTTGAGCTCGATCGATCGTTAGTTTGTAATAATGGCCGAATTTGGTGGAGCATAAATAATATAATATATATATGATGAATGGAAAACAGGAATGATTGTTGATGGTGTTTATGAGACCGGCGACGACGAACCGCCGCAGGGCGGATCCGGCGCCGGCGAGGAGGAGGAGGGGGGCGGAGCGGAAGAGGACTCGCCTGCGGCGGGGGCAGTAGCGGCGGCGGCGGTGCGCTTGCGCTTTTTCTTCTCGTAGGGGATGCCGCGCGCCTTGGCCTGGCTCTCGCGGACCTCGCGGAGGTAGATGCGGACGGCGCGGGCGGCGAAGGGGTTGGACTCCTGGCGGCCGCCGTTCTCCTCGTAGGCGGCGCGGAGTCGGCCGATGAGGGCGTCGAGGGAGCCCCAGGCCTGGCGGAGCGGGCAGGCGCAGGAGGCCGGCGGGTTGGGCTGGCCGAAGAAGTCGCACCCCGCCTCGTGCACCTTCGTCTTCCCGAACTGGTCCAGGTACTTGAGGAACTCGATCACGTGCGCGCCGCTGCACCGCGCCAGCGTCAGCGGCGGCTTGTGGTTCCTCAGGTACTGCAGGAACGTGTTCCAGTCCCTCCGCTTCTGCGACTCGTACCGACTCAGCTGCTGCGGCGGCGGCGGCGGCGGTTGCGGCGGAGGCAGAGGATCCTGCTCGCCGGCCGGCGCAGAAGAGGAAGCGCCGCCTTCTCCGGACTCCATCCCGGATCCCTACCTCGAGGAACGAAGCAAGGCAGGCAATTCAGATCACCCACCTCCTCACCCGCTGCCAATTAACAAACCTCGCAGCGTCGCTCGATCTCTGTTCCTGCGCGATCCATTCACTGAAAGGGGCTGAGCGAGCGGAGCGGAGGTAGGTAGAAAAAGTGGGTCTCCAAAGGGTTACCCGCCGAGAGCGTAATCAAGGCGAGTGGCCCCACGCCGTGTTCAGTGAGACCGACGTCTCTTCTTCTTTGGGTTTAAATTCTGGGTGCTCCTCCAATTTCCATTGGAATTTTGGAATCATTCGGAAAAATAGAACGCAAATCCGACTCCGGTTCGAACCACATCAATATCCGGTCCAAGTTCGACGAACCATACTTAATTTAAATTACACGTACAACATATGAATAATTATCTATAATTAAGTCTAACCTACAAGCTAATGCCTTCATTAATGTCCTTCTAATTAAGTATAAACGAGGAAATAAGACAAACGTTTAGTGCCCGTCCAGCTTAATCTCCATCTTAAGTAAAGCATAATACAACCTAATCTGTTACACGCGGTGCCAAAATGTATATATAATACGATATGTTTTTTTCGAAAAGTTTCAAAACTTGGAGCTACGCAACAAGATCTTTGCGCTCGACTTTATTGGATGGACGCACACTCGTAAAAAGACGAAACTCGATGTATCTTTATCGATCTTACTCCTCTCCACCTCAACCGAGCTTATCGATAGCTAATTCAGTTCCTCCTTTCATAATCACTAGCTTTAACAAGCATTAATAGATACTCCTTTTACTACTTTCTCAATAGTGATTCAAGATTAATCTCTAAGTATCTTATAATCTAATAATCTTTCTATATGTGAACTATCGAGACCATTGGTGTTTCAATAATCTCTTTGCCCATGTAACAACATACGAAGATATTCATCAAGAGACTTGTTAGATTACTCTATTATATATTGTAGGACAAAAAGGCCACATTGACTTTGGATTCTAGTCAACGGGTTCTTCTAAAGTCAAAGATCGACCATGTCAACCGTGGTCTTGGCACCATGCACCAATCTCCAACAGTTCGATGGGCGTTAACGCCGTACAACCTGTGGTCAATGGACAGCTCACGTGGGCCCACTGATAGGGCCGACACGTAGGCTGCTCACCTGGCTAGACTTGCCACATGGGACTAAAAAATTAAGTAATGAACCATTTAATACTTAATCTTACTATTTAATTGAATTTGCTTTATCCATGTTTTAAGAGCTAATATTCGTTTCTTATCAAGTGAGTAATTAATTTTAAGTCCACTTAAGCTTTTAAAAGTTCATTCAAATCTTAAATATTATTGATGAGATCAGACTAACTCTCTTCAATAATAGGATGCAATAATTAATATTCATGGCGATAAAATTATTTCATATATTAAAAATTTTATCCTGTATTGAGGATAATTTAGAAAATCTCATTGACAGATAGAATCTATATTAAATTAACATATATACATA
The DNA here is from genome assembly GCA_024364735.1 of Boesenbergia rotunda. Classification (NCBI taxonomy): domain Eukaryota; kingdom Viridiplantae; phylum Streptophyta; class Magnoliopsida; order Zingiberales; family Zingiberaceae; genus Boesenbergia; species Boesenbergia rotunda. Next base: position 476 of record JAGFNQ010004104.1, on the reverse strand, counting down.
TTTAAAACATTATTTATTAGAATCAAAATTGCTCTAACTACGCTTTGAGCAAGGTTTAATAAATATTAAAATAAAAATATTTTTGAGATATGGTGTATTTTTTTTAGAAAAAGGCATATTCTTTTATGATAGTAAAAAAAGGATTTTTTTTATTATAAATTTTACAAATTAAGTTTTAGGTTATTTCCCATGCTAGTGCTAAGGTGTGAGTACTGTCCCTATCAATAAGAAAATGAATATTTTTTATAAAAGAAATTTGAAATAATTGCGGCCCTTGAAGTGTGTGCCCGAATGATTAAAAATTTGAACGATAAATGACAATATACTCTTTTAAAATTTATTTAGTGCGACGTCGATTTTAATAATAATTTATAATTAGTTTATTTGCACTGGGCTACACCAACACTCATGTCATACGAATCATGGGTCCATCTATTTTATCAATGAAAAAATTTGATATTGTTCCTCCCCATTGA